>JAZGTH010000085.1:150000-467500 GCA_036877525.1 Chromobotia macracanthus
AACATTTAATGCTTGATTTGTAAGGTAATTGGGTCTCTTTTGTACAAAATGTGAGTTCTGTAGTCAGTTGAGTATTTCTGCACTAGATGACAGTTAAACACAATCAGTTCGCCCTAGACCAGCTGTGGACACAATGAAGTTTGTTGTGTTTCTAAATCTTGTTGGCTTCACCTCTGGTTCTACAGGCATGTGCAACCCCAAAAACTACAGCGATACGCCGGCCACAGCCAAGAGCACTGTGGAGGAGCTGTACAGACCCATCCCATCCCTCTTTAGAGCACTGACTGAGGGTGAAGCCCCCATCAACATGATGGTGGTGTCGTTTCCTGTGACTGAAGAGCTCTCCTACCATGAAAATCTGGTGTCTTTCCTGGAGACCATGGAGGACACACATCAGAACAGCTCATTGCCCAGCAACAGCATTCATGCCAGCTTTGACGACACTCAAGGTTAGTCATTTTAACAGTGATTGGTGTGTGTTAAGGGAGTATTGGAGTTTTTCTCTCACTTCAACAGGCAGAGGGTTTGTTTGGTTGATGGTAATTGATTCCGAAGTTCTGTGCTGTGACCCCATGATCCACTGCTGTGATCTACAGAAACATGTTTGTTAATTTGGTCTCCAGCAGGTGTCCCCTAACCCTAACCAAAACAGAAACTTTAGTATTTAGTCAGTCTATTTCACTCAGAATTAGTTTCTGTAATTTGCTATTTTATTAGCAGTGAAAAATAATTTAGTATTTTTTATTAAAAAACTTTAATGAAAGTTAGACCATTTTACATATATGACACTTTTTTTAAGTTTATACCTCTTTTTTCATAATAGTGATCAAAATCAAAGTTTTTTATGAGAGAATCTAATTTCAACATGTGATAGATGTTTATTATTATAAAAGATATCCTGAGAAACACTTGTGTTTCTGAAAAGTGCAGTGAGGCTTGTTTGAGGTCAGATATGTCAGTATGTACACATTAAATAGAATATTAAATTCAATGTCAATAAGTTTTTGCCCATTGAAATGAGCTGCTCTTCATTCAGGCTGTTTGATTGGTCTGTTGTTTCTTAGATAAAATGTGCACGGTGGTTTACTTCGACGACTGTGTGTCTATTCGTCAATGTAAGCAGTACTGCGAGTCAATGGGAGGATCCAAATATCGCTGGTTCCACAACGCATGCTGTGAATGCATTGGACCTGAGTGTGTTGATTACGGCAGCAAAAGCGTGAAGTGCTTAAACTGTCTGTACTGAACGGCTTCTGTCTGGAGACTCGATGATTGTCTTTTTAAGAAACATATAAATTACATTCCTGTTTTATTTCTGTTTAAAAGTTTTAAAATTTTAAGGTTTCAGAGCAGAGACATTTGGATTTTATATTTTTAGATACTTTCAAACACAATCAGATGATCTTTCTGGTTGTTTGTCAAAAATGCTTTTGATAGAGAGCAGACACCGATCGACTGTTCAGATAAACTCCGAGTTACTCTGATGCCTATATTGTTTGTTCTGCATCATCAAGTTTGTGTTTAAAGATCTGTCTATTATTCATCGACTTAAGAACAGAATCTGATTTGAACTTTTGCTATGTGAATGCACATGTTTGGTTTTGTTTAGTCAGCAGAGAAAAAAAACACACTTTGATCTTTTGACAAATAAACGTGATCCAGAGCACTAGCAAGTATTTTAATAAAATCATCGAAATTGAACCCTAACCTTATTCTGTGTTTAGTAAACGTGAACCTTTTAAACTGCGGTTAAATATTTTTTCAGTAATGAGCAACGAGTTGTGTGTGTAATGTGGTCTGTTCAGCAGAGGTTCAGATGGTGTCTGCTATCTGATAACAAAGGGCCTTTGATAATCAGATTCACTCATTCATTCAATCTGGCAGTTCATACCGACAGTTCCTGTTAGGAGAGCAAAACTATAGAACAGAAATAATGTAGTGTTGGGCAGCTCATGCGTGTAAGACCGTGAGCAATTAATTCCATACAAACATTATATCCAGCATCTAGGATGTGCTGTTTATCACAGCAGAAAATGAAGCATTTATGGAAATATACAGAAACCTGAGAATGCATTTGTCCCATTAAGATTAAGGGTGCAGCAAGTGATTTTAAAGACGCTGTTGAAATTTGAAAATGACATTCAAATTGCTCCACCCGCAACGTAACACACTATGGTGCCCACGCCCCTCTTGCTGATTGGCTGTGACTATGGCGATTGCTCTGGTCCACTTTGGTTTTAATTCCCATTTTACCCACAACTATGTGCAAACAATCGTTTTCAGCACACAACACATCTAGCAACACAAAATTGTTTGGGCGTTAAATTTTCAACAGCATCTCTTTAACACCTTTATATGTGCACAGTGTTTATATTGTGATACACAAGCGCTTAGCTAAACAACGCTAAATAAAACTGTTGTGCTTCAACTTGCACTGAATCAAACAATTCCTTTAATTTCCGAATAAACAGAAGTCCAACCAAAATAAAAGTATTCATTTTAAATCATGAAATAGAAAATGTAAATGTGTAGTCTATTAAATGAATAAGTAGGGTTTGTCCCTAAAAAGTGTAATCCTCAGGTAAACTGATTTTACAATGAGACAAAATATATGGTAAATTTTATTCTTGGTAGGTTAAAAGAATAACAGCAAAGCTATTCATGATCAAAAAAGATTATATACAGAACAGTTCAAGAGTGAAAATTATTGCATCAAAATCCTTAAGCTTTCAAGTGACATGTTGAATTTCATAAATGAAATAGACCACTTGTGATGTCACTAAAAAATACAAGTTTACATTTGTTTTCCCTCCAGATGACGGACAGTCAGCATCCATCAGTACGGCCACATGTTGCACTACAGATTAAAATATCAGTCTCAAGCCCTTGAGATCAGACAGATGCCCTTAAACGTCATACAGAAACTGTTTTGTGCTTCAGTCACTGCTGTGATGCTCAGAAAAACAGGCTGAGGGAACTGACCCGTCTGTCATTTGGTTGAAATGAACACATTGTGGTGGTTCCATTTCTCTAGCTTTTCAAGTATTTCCTAGTTTAAGGAAGACAATTTTAAGGCTTTTGTGGCAAAATAAGAGAATGCAAAAAAATCCACAAATACCCTGGGACATGTTTACTGTAGTGAGGTTCATTCTGGGTTACAGTTTGTTTTTCTGTACGTTTCTCTGATCAATCAGAGCCCTGGTGTTTGTTCAGTATGTAGATGAGGTGGTGCTTAGGGCGTCTTCGTTGAAGTGGGTGCTACCCGGGTGAATGCTGGCAAAATATTTCACGTCTTTGTCGCTGTCCATCTGCAGGGTGACCAGTGTGTGCTCCAGCGCCTCCTGGTGGCAGTTGGCAGAGTTGAGGAAATATTCTGCAGTAGAAACAGGACAATAAACAGACAGAAAACAGAAGCAACACAAGCACACGGCCCCTCCCACCTTTTGTTCTCCTCTTGGGAATAGTCCAGTTAATTATATGATAACACAGTGAGTCTGATAATCACACTCAAATCATTGTGCATCTCAAAAAGACAGAAACAAACATCAGCACATAGCCCAGGAAACTGTACAACACCAGAAAACTATACAGACAGACTGAAAACAGCAGAAGAGCATCTCAAGCAGGAATTTGTTTTTAGATGACACCTGTGTTAGAGAAGCTGTCAAAGATATAAATTTACCTGCAAAACAGACAAAGCTAAAAAATGAAAAAAATTAAAACAAAAATTGGTTTTGATCAGGACCGCCAAACCAGGAAAAACTAAGAAAGCTGCCCAATCAGAAGCAGAGACATTCAAATAACACAAGCTTAACAGTCTTTAAAACATTAAAACAATACAAACAAATACAATAAACCCAAAAACTGAGAATAATCAACCAGTCAATACAAATAAATTTCGGGATAACTGGAGCAACCTGAAAAAGGCTTATTGTGGAGAAATATGGGGAACCCATTTCTAACCATTATTTAATAAAATTACAAACAGATTCAATTAGAATTCAAACATTAGAGCAGCTATAAATTCTTCAGTGAGGGTCTGAGTGCATTAGGGTTAGTCTTCATTTTTACAAATAAAGACAAATGTCACCCTTCAGACACATCTGTGTAAGCAGCAACCTGGGAAAGTTATTCTGTAGTTTAATAAATGGTACACTTTTAGACACACAATGTCCTGAGTAGATGTCTCTCTCCCTGTCCGTCTCTCACCTCTCTCCAGCAGCGTCTGACACAGAGTCTTGGCCAGCAGCACACGGACATTGGGCACGGGATCAGACGCCAGCTGCAGCAGAGGAGGAAGCAGGTGCTCTGAGAACTGGTCCAGAGTCAGACACTCCTCTTCTATAGACAGCTGAGGAGACAAACACAAGATCATGAACAGCAGAACAATGAGAACAGACAAAATGAGGAAAACATTTGCTGTTCTTCTCACCTCGCCAATGGTTTCTTTTTTTCTTTAAAAAGGGTTTTTAAAAAAATTTTTTTATAAATAAAAAAAAAAAAAAAAAAAAATTTTTTTATCAATAAAAAAAAAAAAAACCCCCCAAAAAAAAAAAACCCCTTTCTATTTTTTTTTTTTTTTTTTTTTTTTTGTTTTTTCCCCCCAAAAAAAAAAAAACCCCCCCCCCCCCCCCCCCCCAAAAAAAAAAAAAAAAAAAAAAAAAAAAAAAAAAAAAAAAAAAAAAAAAAAAAAAAAAAAAAAAAGGGGGGATTTTTTTTTAAACCCCCAAAAAAAAAAACACACACACATTACAAACATGTTTACATAAAACACCCGAACTGTACCTACTCAATGTACTGTTGCCTGAATGATCGGTTGCATCACAATATAAGATGTATACAGCATCTGGGATCAGGGCCTACAGCGTGCATGTGTGTGTAAACATCAAAGGTGATGTGACTCTGGATTCAATACCAGTCTGTAGGACGTCCAGCGTACAGAAGAGACACGAGCTGTGCAGAGACAGAAAGCCAGAGGTCTCAGATAATCGTGAACATCCTGAGGACTGTACAGCTCCAGCAACAACACCAGCTGCCTGTGACACACACAAACTCCCTCAATATAGCACCAACACAGAAAACAATTCAATGACACTGTGTTCATGAGCATACAGACAGAGTCAGTCAGGCGTGTCATGTTTCAGACAGCAGTGACATTAGAAGGTTTTATGAACCATAAATGAGTCTGACATGAATTCGTACTCTGCCAGTTCAGAGCGACACCTCCAGTTGCGGCTGTTGTCCGTGACAAGAAACTCTTGCAGCTGGTACAGATATTTTCTTCGAGTGTCGTGATGCAGCATCTGAAAAAAAACACACCTGGACCATCATCCTCTTCAAAACAACTGTGACACCCTCACCTGTCACATTCATCCACTCATCACACACTGATGGAACAGTGCGCTACATCTGCTGTAATATGCAGTGTGTATTTGTTTTATATATATGGAACAATAAAACAATCTCCTACATTTTTCAAAACAGTTCCTAGATGATAACTGAATTAAACTGTGACAGGTCATGTAACAATGTAGCTGTTCATAACTGTAACTGTTCATTTAGCATTTAATGCAGCAGACAGAGGGTTCATTCTGAACACTACCCAATTTTTCCTGATGCTACAGGAGAACGAGAAACCAACCATCAAATTAAATAAACCATCTGATAATCCTGAGTGAGATTATCCTCACTACTGCAGGTCTGCAGGTTACATACACATCTGCAGGTCAAGATGAAATGCAAAACTGATCTTTGATCGTGACCTTCAGGAAGTCATACAGATGCTTGAGGACTCCAATTCGAACCTCGTCCAGATCCTTCAGAAAGCTGTTGAATATGGGCACCAGATCAGCGGCAGTCATCTGATCACCCAGAATCAGAGCCAATTCATGGATGGAGAATGCCAGAGTCCGACGAACCTTCCACTGTCAGAAAAGAAGAGCAGATGATAATGATGTTGAGGAGAACAAACCCTACAGACTCACTCTGACCCCTGCATCACTGTTTAAATGTGTGATGCAAATGAACCAATCAGAAAAAATATTTGGTTTAATATACTGCAGGACTTTGGATCAATAAGATTTCACTGTGGGTGGAGCTAATTAACACTGAAGCTGATTTACCTGCATGTCTGCAGCCAGCGTCTCGTAGGTGTCTCTCAAACAGTGCCAGTTTTGCCATCCCAGCGTCAGAGCAACGCCGGGCAGACTGTAGGCGCAGTGTTTGGCAATCTCCATGTCAACAGTCTGAGCACGGGACGGGTCAGTCATGGACAGATACTGATCCAGTAATGCCTGAGGAACCACATCCTACAGACAAACACGCACACAGAGACACAGACAGAGAGGAAAAACGCCCGCACACACGCAGAAATAACATGCACACGGTCAGAGCAGAGCATAATTTGAGTGACAGCACTGATAGCCACACTGCACACTGACCTGCTGTTTGGATTTCTGCTCGTCTTCAGAGTTCAAACTGTCACTCACATCTGAATCTTCATCATCATGAGTCACCTGCAGGGCAGAGTCACACCTCTGGCACACACACACACATTCAGCAGACGCTTTCATTTAAAACATCTTACTTGAAAAACATCACTAGAGGTTTATTATACAGAACCAAAATCACTCACAGTCTCAATAGCAAAAATTCATCAGACAGGTGAGGTGCTTCAGATGGGACATTCACCTGTATGTTGGCTGACAGGAGCTCAGGCGGCTGCTGGGGGCTGAAGGAGTTGGACTGTGCTGATTGGGGATCCAGAAACGCATCTTCCGGTCCAGAGTCCAAAACTGAGGCCCTTAGAGCAGCAGTGAGGACATCTACTTGAGCTGAATCACACACATAAAACAGCTGAAATCATTTGGCTGGGAGTATGTATCTATGAGTGTGTGTGTATGATTGTGAGTGTCTGTGATTGAGTGTGTTTTTCTGTGAGTGAGTGTCTGAATGAGTGAGTGACTGTGTGATTGTGAGTCTGATTTGTGTACTCTTGACTCTGACACTCCCTGTTCTGTTTTTCAGTCAAATGTTTCTGTAACTTCCTCTGATCGTTTCCTTTCAGCTAAAACAAAGATCTCCCTCTGACTGCAGGACTGCAACTGCCGTTTGGAACATAAGTGTTCAACTATACTGTGTTTTATAGCATAAAGTCTAATCAATTTAGAGCTTGAGCTGGTGAAAAACTGAGAGAAACATTTGAAACGGGGTCACATTGACCTCACATTGATCAGGGTCATCGATGTGAGGCTCCAGGTTCTCAATGAGTTCCTCCAGTTGTCTTTTGCCCAGAACTAGAGCTGTTCTCTGCCCCAACGCTCGGCTCTCCTCCTGCAGCAGGTCCAGGTCGATCTCTGGGATATGTGTCCTCCAGTAGTGGAAGAAGTTAAACATCTCCTGATCTGGGATCTCTTCCCCCCCGACTGATGGACCAGAAATGTTCTCTTCAGGAGCAGAGCAGCACTCCTGCAGGTTCTGAGTGGAGTTGGACAGCTCTTCAGGATGGGGTGAGGGGTCCTGTTGTGCTGATGTTAGTAGATTCGGTTTCTCTGTTGGTTCTGGTTCTGCTTCTGTCTCAGTGGGTCCAAATAAAGGCTTGGTCTTATCTGGAAGGCACTTAACAGCCGGACTGTCAGAATGAGCAGGGCAGGTGGACTCATCTCTTGACAGAAACTCTGTGGTCTGCTCAACTCCACCCTCCTCCCCCACATCTGCTCCAGCTTGCTCCTTACAGCCTGAGGCATCGTGGGAAAGACAGTCCTGCTGAAGTGAGACAGCAGGTGTCTCCAGAGAGCTGCCTGCTGCATCTGTGTTTGTGCTGCTGAGAAACAAATTAGATATTAGCAAGACCTCACTCATCAAACGATCTCATGGGTCCATCACTTACTTTATCTCGCCTCTGTGTGTGCGGTCCAGTCCAGTTGCCCTCGCCGCTCGCATCTCTGAAGTACTGACCTGCGTTACTGTTGGGACTTGCAAACGTGGAGATGAACTGACCTAAAGACTGAAATGCTGCCTGACGCACCTGAGGAGACAGAAGGAGACGTGAGTGACATTTAAAAACTTGGCAAAGCAGTTCTGAACCGACAGAGGGCAGGAATCACCCAGCGGGATGGGTCACTGATCAGACTGATAAACAGGGATGAGAGTTTTGTCTGTCGCACTTCTGGAGACGTGGCAGATGAGACACTCATGAAACACTCTGCGCAGGCCTTACGTACACCCCACACGTTATCAGAACACAGCTGGAAAAAACGCGGTAACTGGAAAAAGACAGCGACAGAAAGACAGAAACAAAGAGAATTTTTTTTTACTTTTACTACACCTTTATTTAACAATTCCCCCTTAAACAAAAACTAAAAACATTAAACAAAATTCAATATTACTCTCGGTCAATATTGTGCAGCATTACTCTCTGTCAATATTGTGCAGCATTACTCTCTGTCAATATTGTGCAGCATTACTCTCTGTCAATATTGTGCAGCATTACTCTCTGTCAATATTGTGCAGCATTACTCTCTGTCAATATTGTGCAGCATTACTCTCTGTCAATATTGTGCAGCATTACTCTCTGTCAATATTGTGCAGCATTACTCTCTGTCAATATTGTGCAGCATTACTCTCTGTCAATATTGTGCAGCATTACTCTCGGTCAATATTGTGCAGCATTACTCTCTGTCAATATTGTGCAGCATTACTCTCTGTCAATATTGGCCTCTGTCAATGCGCATTACTCTCTGTCAATATTGTGCAGCATTACTCTCTGTCAATATTGTGCAGCATTACTCTCTGTCAATATTGTGCAGCATTACTCTCTGTCAATATTGTGCAGCATTACTCTCGGTCAATATTGTGCAATATTACTCTCTCTACCTCTGCTTTGTTTACTCTACCAAACATAATTTATCATCGTCACCAGACTTGTGCTTATGTGCTGCTTCATTTCAAACATTAACATTATTATTCATTTGATAAATTCAGATTCTAATTTAATTCTGGATTTTACCAAAGCTTTAAACAGAGCTACCATGTTAGCATTTAATCCTTCCTTGTTTTACATGCCTTCTAAACCGAACAATTTTGCTTGACCAATGAACAATTCAAAACAGTGCAACATTCTCTTTGAGAACAAGTGTATTTACATCCAAAAATGAACAGTGGTTTTGAAAAAAGTCAAACAAGGCTTGCAAAAATAAAGAGACAAAGAGAGAGATAGATGGAGAGACACTGAGAGAAGCAAAGAAATCTGTGCCAAGATCAAAGTTTCAGTTGAAGCTTGCTGTCAGTGTTTTGGTGTGATATTGTAAATAATTGGTTTTACACACACAGACACACACAACTAAATGTGTCAGAAGATTAGATTTGTGTAAATACAGCCCTGAAACAGCATGCAGAACCACTGGCAAAGAAAAAACACCTTTAGATTCAAAACTAAAAGTGACTGAGCTATAGGGCCTTGTGACAACTTCCCCCACACTGTCCTGAAAGAAACATACCAGCAGTTCCTCTGTAGCCTCTCCTCCAACAACACTGCAGATATCACCAAAGTTTGCTGCACAGACCTGTCCAACACAAATACAGTCACCTTCAGTCAATGTGATCCCACAATCACATGAGCTCATAATACTGGGCCAATCAAAACCATTCACCTTGCGTATGTGAAACATACGACAGTCACAGCACATCTCGCAGAAGCGTGGCAGAAACAGGCGCTCTGTGATGTCCTTCCCCACCATCGGTGCCATTTTACAAATAATCTGAAATCCAGAAAAAATCTCACTCACTCACTCTGCTTGTGATTGGTGGTTTAGAAACAGTGACATCTTCATTATTTTTATAGCAGAACTACAGAAGAACTGCAGTTCTCACCGCCATGGCCTCAGTTTTAACATCATCATTGCTGTTGGGAGCTGTGAGGTCCACCAACACAGGACACACCAGGTTTTCCACGTCTCCTCTATCTATCAGCTCCTGCTCAAGGAGAACCAGCAGTGCAGCTTGACTGGTCTTACGAACCTTTCAGCAGGAAACATAGTATAGGATCACATAAAACTCCTCTGAAAAAAAAACTGCTCTGAAAAGGACCTTTCACTTACCAGGTTATTCTGGTCAGCTAGGTATCTCACCACAATGGGTAATAGGTACTTTGAGAACGCAAATGGAATAGAAGGTCTGTTCTCCTGACAGAATATTGTAATGTGAGGGATCTGTTCCATAAGCTCTGCTCGAACCGTCGGCTCTGAGAACAAATAAAATGACAGTAACCACAACATAAAAACTAATTAAAAACATTAAAGTTTCCTGTTTTTTTAGCATGTCAATTTACCACAAAGCTTTCTAGAGTTCATGACACACAACTCCAGATAGAACAGGAAGTTCAAACATGATGCAGCTGTGTGTTCTTTCTTACCAACTACAGAACACAAGCTCTGAAAACAAGAACTCTGTACCTGCATCATCAGCCAGTCTGTGGATCCTCTCCAGCACAGACACACACTCCCTGTCGTCCTCACTGATCGCTCGAAGTGTGTCCAAAATACTGCGGGCCACCATCTGTCTGTAACACACACACATCAGCAGTGACCAAAGAATATCTGCAGCTCTCTGTCTGAGGAACCTGCTTACTCTAAGTCTGAGTGACATCATTTCCTGTGTGTGTAAAACTGCCCTGATCGCTCTAGGTTCAGTCTGTGTAAACAGGCAACTCCTACCCTGGAGCTGAAGGACATGATCCTTGTAAAAACAGTGTTTTTGTTGCGCTCACCTGTTGAAGACGTTCTCGCTGCTGATGTATTTATCAAGCCTCCCTAGAGGAGTCAACATCTCTTCCTGAGACACAAAATCCAGAGCGGTGGGGATAATTATAGCATCAGACTCTGAGCTGTATCCATCCACACCAACTAGCAGTAACAATTGAGACCCAGTGAACAAAACACAAACCACAACAACAACTGTTACTCCTGCCACCAAGAAAACATCACAACATCAGCTCACAGCTGATAAATAGCTGATCAAGTTCCGCTTCTGTCTGTCTGACAGACAGCTCACAATGCTTTGAGAACCCTGCAGGTTCAACCATCCGTTCACAGCTATATGTGACACCATCACACTTGCGTTTACTAACACAGAGAAAACATGACCATCACGTTGAGTTCATTTTTTTCTGGACAGTGCGTACATGTGCCTGCCTGTATCTCAAATACAAGCAGGATACACAAAAACAATATAAAAACAGTTACTCAATAAAGATGTTGGACAGCTGTATTTAACTCTTAAGTGTATATCAGAGCAATACATAACACACTGATCAAAACTACATCAGTAACATTTAACATCACAATTTTATTCCAATATTCAATAACCTCTGACCTGAGATCGGTATGTCAAAATGTATTATTTTACTGCATCCTAGAAAAAGTGACTCAAACCCTGTTGTTCTCAGATATGTACCAAAGTACTATAGCAGGTTTGTGTACGGGTCACGTGATCTGACGTAAGCGTGTATACACCTCGTTTAAACACTGAAAGGACTCACTTCCGTTCGTGTCCTCCCGCGTGTCCTGCACCAAACAGACATCTGTGGAAACACAATCAGAGTGTGTGTGTGAGTGTGTGCGTGCGTGAGAGTGCGTGCGTGTGTGTGCGTGTGTGCGTGCGTAAGAGTGCGTATGCGCGTGAGAGTACGTGTGTGTGCGTGAGAGTGCGTATGCGCGTGAGAGTACGTGTGTGTGCGTGCGTGCGTGTGTGTGAGAGTGCGTGTGTGTGCGTATGCGCGTGAGAGTACGTGTGTGCGTGCGTGTGTGCGTGCGTGCGTGTGTGCGTGCGTGAGAGTGCGCGTGCGTGCGTGAGAGTGCGTGTGTGTGCGTGCGTGAGAGTGCGTATGCGCGTGAGAGTACGGGTGTGTGCGTGAGAGTGCGTATGCGCGTGAGAGTACGTGTGTGTGCGTGCGTGCGTGTGTGTGAGTGCGTGTGTGTGCGTGAGAGTACGTGTGTGTGCGTGCGTGGGAGTGCGCGTGTGTGTGCGTGAGTGTGTGTGTGAGAGTGTGCGTGTGAGAGTGCGCGTGTGTGCGTGCCTGCGTGTGTGTGCGTGCGTGAGAGTGCGCGTGTGTGTGCGTGAGAGTGCGAGTGTGTGCGTGCGTGGGAGTGCGTGTGCGTGCGTGAGAGTGCGTGTGAGAGTGCGTGTGTGTGCGTGCGTGCGTGAGAGTGCGTGTGTGTGCGTGCGTGAGAGTGCGTGTGTGTGCGTGCGTTGAGTGCGTGGCTGCACACCCGCCATCTCGCGCTGTTCCTACATTTAACCGCTTCTTTGCTGATGACCAACAAAAACTACACAAAACTACACAAACACACAAAACTACACAAACCTACAC
The DNA here is from genome assembly GCA_036877525.1 of Chromobotia macracanthus. Taxonomy (NCBI): domain Eukaryota; kingdom Metazoa; phylum Chordata; class Actinopteri; order Cypriniformes; family Botiidae; genus Chromobotia; species Chromobotia macracanthus. The sequence goes on from JAZGTH010000085.1 coordinate 162,368, forward strand.
AAACACACAAAACTACACAAACACACAAACCTACACAAACACACAAAACACACAAACCTACACAAACACACAAAACTACACAAACACACAAAACTACACAAACCTACACAAACACACAAAACTACACAAACACACAAAACTACACAAACCTACACAAACACACAAAACTACACAAACACACAAAACTACACAAACCTACACAAACACACAAACCTACACAAACACACAAAACTACACAAACACACAAAACTACACAAACCTACACAAACACGCGTCACCGAACACAGCGCGAGCACTGCGTCAGGCCTCGCGCGCGTAGCTTTTCATCACACGCACGCAAAATGCAATCTCCGGAACGTGCGCGCGCCGAGCGTGTCTCTGCGCATGCGCGGTGATCGGCGAACAAAAACAATACGTATTGATTATAATAAAAATGGAAAATTTTAGCATGAAAAGCTGTAACGCTGCGGTACTCAGGGAAGGAGACCAGAAGCGGACTTTTAAAGGTGTCAATGGAGGAATATTATTATATTGTATATTGTTTAATGAAAATGAATAAAATGAATCTATGACTTACAGGTTTCAACAAGTAATTTAGATTTTAATTGTAATGACAGTTATGTCGGCTGTGTACTTTTGCATTTTATACATTTGACAGATAATTTAATCCAAAGTGATTTACAGTACATTCAAATTATACAATTATTTAATATCTGTTATAGGATACTTAAAATAAAATAAAGAAGCTGAGTTTACTTTCCCGTAAAATCGTAACGGCAGCATCACAATATTCATGTACCACAGCTACCTCCAAAAACATTTGTATCACTGTCCAAAACATGGTATTTCCAAAGAACGTTTTGTTTGGAGCTATTATGAATAAGTATGTCGTAAATTGCCTAACCATTCTGTCAAAATAATTTAAACAGCATAGCCGGTAAACATTTCTTTACAAATGATATCTATGTTAAATGTTCTTTTTGTAAAACTTTCCCTAGAACAACCATCCCATGGAGATAAAGATGTCTTCGTTGTTTATATTGTTTAAAAAATATATTTCCCTTTAATAGTTATTAAAGTTTCAGCTTTATACTAAAGCTGTAAAATAAACTAGCCAATGAACAGTTCTCCAGTTGAACTAATGACGTGTAACCTGCTGGTTGTAACTCGCCGCACATGCGCAAAACGCAGCGGTGCTTCCCGTTCAAATACAGCTCCAAACGTGGATTCGGCCGCATCGGCGTTCACTGTCGAGTTGAATATTGACACAGAAGTAAACCCGCATTAACAGCAACATCCGGCCGCTGCTCTCCGCTCACATTAAGCGACTTGCGCACGGTGCTCGCCGCCGCTTCTGCTTGCCGCACGTGAGCACGTTGCGCGGGTGTGTGAAGGTGAGCGTGTGCGCGCGCCCGTCGTGGCCGGGGCTCTTGAGCAACACGACAGTGCGTCCCGTTAAACGGCTGTCATGTCCAAACTGGAGCAGGTTCTGATCCTCGACCCGCCCTGCGATCTGCGCTTCAGAGGTAAACGCGCCGGGCGTCAAGCACAAACATCCAGCCGCTTCGTCGCAGTTCATCCGCGGAGGCCTGCGTTACTCTTCCGTCTGCGTTTCAACGCGGGCCCGGGGATGTGCGGGCCTCTGGGGAAACACACGGAAGTTTGTTATCGACGGTGTGATACGTTGATGTCATGCAGCGGTATCAACCTTTAAATGAGATGAAGTGTGTCATTCACCAGTGTATTCAGTGTCCTAATAATACAAACTCATTCATTCGTCTGGTGTCATTACTGCTGCTGTATTACGGCCAGTGTCAGAGAAAGAGGCTTTAAATGTTTTATACCTGATGTTTATCCAGAAAGAGCGTTTGAACACACACTTCACTAAAAGCTAATGTAGATGTAATCAACACTGTCATAATCAGTTCTGAAATGAATAATTCTGTCACAGTGTTGAGTGTTGTTGAAATACTTATTTACAAATTGCTGTTGAAGTTTGCAGTTAGCAGACTCATGACTTACACTGGATATGATGGTCCAGTTCTGTGTTTTAGGGTGTGGACTGTTTGATGGAGGTTGTGAAGGCCTGATGTTGATCTATGCATGAATGAATTAACCTCACTGATATTTGTTTTCATTCCCGGTACCTGCTGTTTGATGATTGTGTGTGTGTGTTGAGTAACAGGCAGGATGGTTGGTTCAGTGCTGTAAGGATCAGAAAGTGTCTTCCATGTTTGGCATTATTTATAAATGACATGCCTTTTTTTACAAAGCGATGATCCAACCTGTTTAATGGCATCTACATGTGAACAGTTATACTAGACCTTTTTGGTACTAGATTTAAAGTAAAAAAAAAAAAAAAAAAGCTGCTAAAATGTATGATTGCTGCAGAGCTGAATGGAGAGGTTTGGTAACACCACCCTATTAAAAAGTGTTTCCACTGAGTATAAATGAGTATAAACACTCTGAGTGTTTTCGGTCATTGAATTCCTTGTTCTTTCATTAATCTTGTGGTTTGTTTGTGTGTCTGTAAAGGACCATTTACAGATGTGGTGACCACCAACCTGAAGTTAAGAAACCCATCTGACAGAAGAGTATGTTTTAAAGTGAAGACAACAGCGCCTCGCCGCTACTGTGTGCGGCCCAACAGTGGAATCATCGATCCAGGCGCAACCGTCACTGTTTCAGGTGAGAGTCTTGCTCTGAACATCTGACCATCCTGATGCTGTTGAAGGTTTGTCACTGAGTGTGTTGTGTTTCTCAGTTATGTTGCAGCCGTTTGATTATGACCCCAATGAAAAGAGCAAACACAAGTTCATGGTGCAGACCATTTTTGCTCCGTCCAGCATGTCAGACCTGGAAGCGATGGTAAGAACTGGATCTTTCAGCTGCTAACAAATGACAATTATTCACCTGCTTGCATTATTAAAGTTCCTACAGGGGCCTGTCCAGCAGGGGGCAGAAGCAGAAACGCACGCACGCACGCACGCAGAGTATAGTGTAACTGCACTATAAATATTGAATCTGTGGTTAGTAATACAATTCTGGCTCTGATTCACTGTAGCAAAGATTCACTGTAGCAAAAGCAATCAATTACACATTTGATTCTTTAGCACAGCTTTCTGCTGTACCTCAAACCCTGAAAACGGTTTGAGTTGTGCTGCACAAGTGCAGCTGTATGTGTGAATAACAGCTGAGTGATGTTGACGTGTCTGTCTTAACAAATGTTGTGTTTCTCATTTCCAGTGGAAAGATGCCAGACCAGATGAGCTGATGGACTCTAAACTGCGCTGCATGTTTGAAATGCCCTCAGAGGATGACAAAATGGTAAAGCCTGAGTTTCACTCACATTAGTATGAAATGTGTAACCTTATTTTTATTAGATTTTACTGATGCTTTGGGGAATATGGCCTTGGGCATCTTCTGTGCTGTGATTGGTGAGCTTCTGTGCTGTGATTGGTGATATGAAGCCGCTGGACAGAAATGAAGTTTCCTAAAAGGACAGCAAAGTGTAATTAACTTTAATGTTGCATTAACTGTGGCTTACCAGACTGAATGAAACGTGAATGTCTTTCTGTAACATGTTTGTGAGAGAGAGACTTGAGTGATGATGTCACTGCTGCAGTGTTTCAGGTACAGTGAGCTGATCAGATTCTGTAAGTGCACTGTAGTATTTTTGGTTAAATGAAACTGTGCTGCTTAATGTTCTAGCTGTTATCTGATTCACATTCAGATGTTTAAACCTTTATCTGTTGCGTATTTTAACAGCCTGTTACACTTTAACTGGGTTATTAGTAGAGTTTATTAACAATGACCTCATAGACCAGAGGAGAGACCAGAGTCTGACTGATATGTATCAGAATGTCACAGATGTTACAGTCAGTGAACAACAACACCATTTGTTAGACTGACTGCTGGTTCTCATAGCAACATCAGATCACCTTACAGATTCATACCTTCATCTACGACTCTTCTGTGATGAGCAGCAGATGGTCTCAGTCTGTCTTTGTCTGCAGAACGAGCTGGAATCTACCAAAGCTGTGGCTGCTCTGAACACATTGAAGGTGGACAGCATGTCAGGGGCCGCAGCCAGCAGCCTGTCAATGGACGATACTGAGATGAGGAAACTGGTGGAGGAGTGCAAGAGACTGCAGACAGAAGTGGGGAAACTGTTTGATGAGAACCGCCAACTCAAGGTATGAGAACACTGTTCATGTGTGGCATTTATGAGCTTTCTCAGTAGAACCCATATGATAGCCAGATACAGAACCAACACTGGAAACAAAATGTCCCTAAAGGGAAAGTTCAGTCATAATTCACCCACCCTAATGTCATTTCCAACCTGTATGACTTATCTTTTCTGTGGAACACAAAATATATATTTTGAGAAATGTGGCTTTGTGTCCATACAATGAAAGCCAGTGGGTACCACTGTTAATTGGTTACCAACATATTTCAGAATGTCTTCCTTTGTGTTTCTCAGAAGCAAAAATTCTAAACCTGTATGGCTTAACATCAGGGTGAATAAATGGTGGAAGAATTAAATAAACATTAAAATTCATTAACAAGACAAGACTGATAGCTGTTGAGAAGCGCTGATGTCACATTTTGAGCAGCAGGTGGTGCCAGAGAAGAGTTTCAGATGAATAACTCACTGAGAAGTACCTGTGTGTATCACTGTCAGGATGAAGGGCTGAGGATGAGGAAGGCCAATCAGTTCGACAGCTCTGTCTCAAAGTCTTCAGTGATGCTGAGCAAAGACTCCACCTCCAAATCCCTCCCGTCACTGCTGGTCGTCATTGCTGCCATCTTCATCGGCTTCTTCCTGGGGAAGTTTGTGATGTAAGGATCTATGTGCTTGTCCCGCATCTCGCACGCTCTTGTCGATGACCGTTGCGTTGGTGCCAACGTGCCCCAAAGCAACAAATACATGTGTCTTTGTACAAGATCATTCAAACGGGCCTTGCCTTTCTCACACGGTTACTACACAAACAAACACAGACACAGAAACAAGAGAATGGTTGTGTTCTCTGTTAAGCTTTCTGAGGTCCGGGTGGTGGGGGGGATTTGTCAACGCATCATTAGCAGCCCAGCACGGGGCCTGTGTGTAGACCTTCGGAAATGTCTGAATAAATAACAGATGTTTTCTTTCTGTGGTTTTATTAAATGTTTTAAGTGTTATGTACATGTTGTTTTGGTTCTGACAAAAGAGAAATGCGTATTCATAATACACCAACCAGTCATCTCTGCTACTTGTTGCTAAATGGAGACACTGAATTACAATGCTTTTCTCGGGACAAATGTGCCTCCCGTCTCCATGTTTCCTGTCATGAACCACCCTAATACCAGTGCAGATTTCACGCATTTCAGTTTATGCAAATGATATAATTGTGAGGCAACTTGACTAAAAGTCATTTACAAGTCCATTTACAGTCCTGTTCTGTGCTGTTTAACGTTGCTTCAATAAAACAAAATCTTTAACACTTATGAATTGGCTGTTTGTTTGTGTCTGAGACTGTCTTATCAGTTTAAAAATACTGGAAACGAATACTTTAATATGCCATTTCATGTGCTGAATGCCATGCTATACAACCTCAAGCAAATGCTAAGCTGCTAGATTCAACAAATGTAAAGCTAAAAAACTGTACTGGACAGTCCATGAGTTTAAACTAAAATTGCCAAAGAAAAATGCCTTAAAAAAGGTTAAAAGGCCTTATCACACTTGGTATTGGTAACCCTGGTAACTGGAGAAACGGTTTCATTCAGGCCTGCAATTTACAGATTGTCAACTTTGAAAATTTGCAGCACAATCATTGTCATTTTAGGGTAGCCTGGAAAACGAGATTTTAGATGGTAATGATTATTTTAACTAATTGGTTGGGAAACATGAAAACACATTTAAAGGGATAGTTTACAGAAAAAAGAAAATTATATTAATTACTCATGTCGTTCCACACCTATAAGACCTTTGTTGATCTTCAGAACACAAATTAAGATAATTTGTCATTTATAAACACAGAATGTGGTAAAAATGTTGTCTAGGATTGACTGCTCACATATGGATTCAGAATGAAAACTCAGATAGCTTTTAAATGTACAAGCAGCTTCTTCAGGTTGTGCAAACACACATGGGCAGATCGGATGTGTGGTTAATTTCTCGAACGACAAAATCTTCATTCATTTGGCTACATGAAAATGACTGACAAGACCAAAACGCTGATGTAAAATAACCCTCTAAGAGTTTCTGTATTGCATCTATTGCTGAGTCTGAAATGCTGGTCTCCTTCTCTCTCCATACTTGGCTCCCTCTTCTGGCCAGTTGTGCAGCGGATCAGGGGGGGCTGGAAAGACGTGGCGCGTCTGTGGGGTTGATCAGGACTGGAGCCGTTGGTCGGCCTCTGGCCATTATAGAGGAGACTGTGTCCATCAGAGTCCTGACCCATGCTGAAAAGCTCATACTCTGTGTGGGGGAGGCGTATACCCAGAGCAGCACAACCAGCAGTTGATGTCACATCCTGCGAGACCGCCTGCTTCCATGAGCCTCCTGCTCCACATTCATGCCTGCTGAAAACGTTCAGGAGAGATGTGGTGGCTGCATCCATTGGTGTGACCTTCATGTGTGTCACTACAGGTGAATCAGAGATTGTTCAGTCAACAAAAGATAAACAGAGTCTGTGCAGAAGAGACAAATGTTGCCTGGCAGTCCTCTGTAGAACCAAGTTCCTGTCCTGGTTTATACTGGGTTGTCACACCTTTAATAATTCATTTTCATGTTTGAGATTTGTACAAATTGTAAATTTGTTAACCCGGGGTTAATGGTCTTATTTGAATATTTATGAGGTAAATAGCACTGATTTGATTGATACGTTTTGTTTTAATATCTGCTTGTCTATCAGTTATAAATCTAATCAGGCTTTTTTAATTTCCTGAAACAACAAAATGTATCTGTGAGGGTGAGATGTGTCAGTCGTGTACCTGTGAGGGTGAGATGTGTCAGTCGTGTACCTGTGAGGGTGAGATGTGTCAGTCGTGTTTCTGTGAGGGTGAGATGTGTCAGTCGTGTTTCTGTGAGGGTGAGATGTGTCAGTCGTGTTTCTGTGAGGGTGAGATCTGTCAATTGTGTACCTGTGAGGGTGAGATGTGTCAGTCGTGTACCTGTGAGGGTGAGATGTGTCAGTCGTGTGCCTGTGAGGGTGAGATGTGTCAGTCGTGTACCTGTGAGGGTGAGATGTGTCAGTCGTGTACCTGTGAAGGTGAACTCTACAGCACCCATGACGGTGGATGAAAGGTCTCCTCTGCTGTAATGTCCACTGGCCATGATGCTGAAGGTCGGGTGTCTGCAGACGGGGTCAGAGAAATGGTCATACTGTCCTTCCCAGGTGTGGCTGTCCTCATAGAACGTCAGATATCGGGTGAGGAAGAGGATGCCAGGGCGTGCTTCACATCGTGTGCTCACCCAGTTTCCATGGAGATGTACCTGACTACTCCTCTGGGGTGGCAAGATAGGAGGATGATGAAGATCTGCTGAAGCAGTAATTTGACAAATTCCACAGTGATGGTCGTCAGTCTGAAAAACGAAAATATCAATTGTTCAGTCTGACTTTAAATTCAATTCAAAGCACTATTTACTTGCTTAATACACAATCTTAATGTGCACTGTTTTATAGTTTGTTTTAAAGATCTTTATAATCCTTCATGCAATCATTTTTCTGCCCCCAAACAAATGTCCTGTTCAGCTGACATAACATTCCCTCTTTTTTAACTACTCTCCATCCACCTGCCACACCAAAACCTCACAGTCCAATCAATTCTATAAGGATAAACTCAAGTCCTGATTCCTCTCACTGAGTCACCTGGTTCACAGAATACAATCACAATGTTAAAGAAACATGGGTTGCAAAAAAAAAGCATTTTAATGAATAAACCTCTTGTCCTGTATCCCTGCTGGAACATGCAGCTAAAACCAGTTTAATATAGTTTCTAGTTGGTCCAAGCTGGGTGTAGGTGGATGATAAACAGTGTGGACTAATGGACGGGTTTGGATCTGTAGGAAGACCTACAACACTTATCTAGACGACTGGAATGATCTAATATTTAATCTTTTTCATCAGTCAGACATATAAACTAATATTTTATGTTAAACTGTTCAATATCAACAGCCATCAGCACAAAGAACCGTTTTTGCTCCAGACAAAACAAATGGCTTGGAATGTATGCAGAGTAATGACAGCAGAACATTTCCAAAACCTCCAGAGAGGTTCTTAGTTGGAGTTTTCACCATGTTTGAATTTAATTTTTCATGTAGGTCTTTAACATAAAACAGAAAGTTAAACCCATCTAAGACCAGCACAGCTCAATGTGAACCATTCAAAATACTGTCCAAACACACGACTAGCTGTCAACCAATGTTCTGCATTTCAGTTTTGTGTTTTAATTTAAAGACTGGTGTGTCTGGGTGGCAATCATTATATCTCAAAGTTTTGTTCTGTTTGGCCTCTGTTGATTTAGTGTTATAACAGATTTATTCTGAGAGGGGCATCAGACTCTGTCTAGGTAAACATGAAGTCCCGCCTCAGACTCAGGTCTGATTCTCAGTGTGCTGTAATTTAATCTCAATCAATCACAGATCTCATGGGAGCGCTCCTCACATGGGATGCGTGCTCTGAACGTGTTCATACAGGAGCAAAGAGAAGCGTTTGACTTCGGCCCAGTTGCTTTTGTTTACTGGAGTCAGTCTGCCTATCAATTATTCAGCCTTGAACCAGAATTAATTAACATTGTATTACATGTTTCACATCTGCTTTTAGCTGCTCACACGAAAGAAATGAATCCATCAGAAAAAACTCATCTCGGGTTCCTCGGAGGCACACGCCGTGCCAAAACCCGGACCGCTGCCTTTTGCAAACACCATTTCCACAAGCAGGCAGGAGATGAGCTGCCATAGCTGAAATCACACTATTTAAAAGACAGAGGAGAGGCGAATACCAAATGCATGCAGTGTGGGGAGCCCAGAAATCCCGCAGCCCGTAGACGAGCACATCTCACATCAATTAATTACTGCCAATGTCACACCCTGAATTAAGTACAATGTTATGTGTTATAGACTTCTACTTAAGCAAACATGACACGTCATTAATTAATCATCCTGTCATTAAAAGCCTAATTTTTTACCATTGGTGTGAGTTTTATTATACTTTCACTGAATGAGCTATTTGTTAAATTTCTAACTTTCAACTTTTTTTACTTTCATTATCATCTATGAATTTACTTTTTTGGTTTACACACAGGGCTTGATGATGTCACTGGAATAGAAAGAGGTTTTACAGCACAATAGTCAGCATTTGGTTTTCTAATACGTGATGGATGAATTGTTCACAAAAAACAGAAATTAGTCTTAAGAATGTAAATGGTGTCAATTTTAATGATTTAAAACCATCTAATAAAAATGATCAAATCTTATCCTGATTAAATGTGCTGATTTTGAGACATGATCACACATCACTCTTTTCTGTTCTGTTCTTCACTCTGCTCTGTTCTGCTCTATTCCGTTCTTTATTTTTTTATTTAAGGTGACAGCAAGTGACACCATTGAACTCTCTTCTTAATATTAATGCTCTGTGCTCAAACTCCAGACGACATTCAGAGGAACGGCATCAGTGTGGAGCGGCAAACGCGTCACACTGCTGCAGAGAGCAGAGGAGCTCTGACCTTGGCTCTCTGTAGAGGGTTCTGGTAGCCAGAGGGCTGGTGGAGTCTCCTCTGAGCACGCTCAGTGTGAACATCTCCCAGGAACAGCTCCTCCACCTGTCTGCTGGGGTCACCATGGTGATAGCGCTTCTCTAGCCGCATAAGGTGCAGTTCCTGCATGCTGAAATCTAAGCCACCGGTGCAGTCACGACCCGGCACAGCCCAGCGGTTGTCCCACAACTTGTACGTCAGACCTGGCCGCAGTGGGCGTGGCAGGTCGCAGGTCTCCAGGCGACGCTGGACATCGGACACCACCTGCGGCCCATGACACAGCAGCTGAATGTGGCTCAGGTGGTATTCACACTCAGTGCCCCCACGAGTGACCCATGAGGCCTGCAGCGGGCGGACCCTGCCCTGGATCTGGAGAGTGTAGCTGGGCTGATTGCAGTGGCTGTCCTGGTAATAGAACTGCAGTGCCTGGAAGGTGTGGTTTGAGTAGAACCAATAAGAGCGAGTGAGGAACTCTGGACCAGGTCTCACCTCACAGCTGCAATGACAATAATGTTCGAAAATAATGTTAGAAAAGTACTGTGGCAGTACCATAGTACAGTGATGATTTTGGATTGTACTGAATGATTATTTATGCACCATGGTATTTATATGATACACCACAGTACTTCAAATATTACCATGGTAGATCTCACATGTATTGCATTATCTATTGGTAGATCATTATCTATTGGTAGATCATTATCTATTGGTATTGCTGTACTTTTTAACAGTGTCTCTATGATATCAGAATATTAAATTATCGAAACGTAATGAATTTCAGAATACTGCGGTCTTTTCTGTGTAATAGTGTAACAGACTGTTGGAGATCATGCAGATTTGAATGAACATGATTGAAATCTCCTGGAGATGCTATATGTTTCACCTGCTGGACACCCAGTGGCCTGAGATGTTGGGTGGCATTTGGACAGTCATATGATGTCCATCATGAAGCTTCTTGAGTCTGGAGTCACACCGGCCAGAATCTTTTCTCAGCAGAACCGAACCAGCAGTAACGAGAACATTCACTGAGCAGCCTGTTCACACAGACACACGCACTGCATCTACACAATATAATGTTTGTATTCGTGGTTTATAAAGCAGAACTGTTTATAATTTTCATACAACGATTGGGAGAAATATCTGCTGAATATAAATAAAGGATTCTAGGATCTTCTTATATCGGACATATTTTTTCCTATTATAATCATACTCGACCACTAGAGCATTAAAGCTTTAAAAGGCAATACGATATGAGATAAGCAACATAAAGTTACTCACCAGAGGAAAAAATGACAAGAAAATATAAAGAAAGCATCTTCTGACAAAGGGAGATAAAGTTACGGCACACTATCTTGATGAAGATAAGAGTATAAGAGAATAAATACATTAAAGTTTCTCAGACCCGCTCTTTGAAGTCTAAATGTGCTTTCTATCATCAGAATCCGAGTTCAGAGTCCAGAAGAAGAATAAATGTTCAGAAACTGCGACACGTTTCATATCTGACTTCAATCCGATCAGAATATCTACAGCTGCGCGCTCTCGCGTTACTGATGCCCGATTCATGTGAACGATTCCTGTGAACGATTCTTGTGAACGATTCCTGTGAACGATTAATGTGAACGATTCCTGTGCACGATTAATGTGCACGATTCCTGTGAACGATTCCTGTGAACGATTCTTGTGAACGATTCCTGTGAACGATTCTTGTGAACGATTCCTGTGAACGATTCCTGTGAACGATTCCTGTGAACGATTCATGTGAACGATTCCTGTGAACGATTCCTGTGAACGATTCCTGTGAACGATTCATGTGCACGATTCCTGTGAACGATTAATGTGAACGATTCCTGTGCACGATTCCTGTGAACGATTAATGTGAACGATTAATGTGAACGATTCCTGTGAACGATTAATGTGAACGATTCCTGTGAACGATTAATGTGAACGATTCCTGTGCACGATTCCTGTGCACGATTAATGTGAACGATTCCTGTGCACGATTCCTGTGAACGATTCCTGTGCACGATTCCTGTGAACGATTAATGTGCACGATTCCTGTGAACGATTAATGTGAACGATTCCTGTGCACGATTCCTGTGCACGATTAATGTGAACGATTCCTGTGCACGATTCCTGTGAACGATTAATGTGCACAATTCCTGTGAACGATTAATGTGAACGATTCCTGTGCACGATTAATGTGAACGATTAATGTGAACGATTCCTGTGCACGATTCCTGTGCACGATTCCTGTGAACGATTAATGTGCACGATTCCGGTGAACCGCAGCAGGTCTCACACTCTGTCATGATCGGAGTCTGCTGTGTGTCACGTGTGTGAAAGGCTCATCCAGGTGAAATAACAACAGGTGTGAGATTCTGTCTCAGTGACATTAAAGCCGAAGACTTTCACACTGGTAACACCACACATACATTAAGAAAGATGGAAGTGCGTTCTGACAGGCTGCTTCATAACTTATTCATTTTTTGGAGCTCTGGTATTTAATTTTAATGAGAAACAACTTCAGAAAACAAAAACCAGAAAACAGGAAAACCAGAAGTAAACGTGGTGAAATTCATGATTCAGTTTAGGAGATCATGAACTTCGATAGACACAAATAAAGATGATAATCACCAGACAATCCAAACGCTTAAAGACATGCAACAGTAAGGAAGGATCATATGCTCATTTAGCATGACTGGTCATGAAACTGAATTCAGCAGAACCAGGAAGAGATGTTTTATAAGCCAGTAAGATGGAAGAAAACTACACGCATCGCCACTGCTTGGCTTCAGGATTAGGGTGCATTTTGCAGAACTGTTGCCCTGTTTTACTGTAAATTGTACCTTTGAAACCTAATTCATTCCATCAAAGATGTTAATGAACACTGTAATTGGCCGCCACACTGTTCTATTACTGCTGGGAATCTCATATTTAATTCATGTGAGAGAGTGTTTTATATGATGAGGGTTATTTGTCATGTTGAAACTAAAGTGCAACACAGCCCAGGTGTCGCTTATTTGGTTGGTAATTTCTTTTCCGACACAAGTTACAGTTCACTACAGAAACACACGACAGTGATGGAGTTTGAACTTAAAACTGCCGGGCTACAAGCTCAGATCTTTCAGCATGGTGTGGTGTATTGGTTAGACCAGAGTGTTGTAGGTTTAAGTGACCCTTGACCTTTCTCCAGCACCCTTGATTAAGACACTAAAGAAACTATAAGTTTGTGCCATGTCAGAATACTGAGAGCGAAAACACAGTTGCTTGTATTCCTGCTTTATTTCTGATGGACTCTTTACACAACCTTTAAATGGTATGAACATCAGTAACAGTGATACCTGAGTGAGCAAAGGCACCAATCATGAAATGAATCATTTGAAGATGACAGTTATGAGTGCAGTTACACTGATTACCAGCATAATCTGTGACCTCAATCCTCTCGTGTTTTTGGCCCTTGAAGTCTACTGCAGCAATGACTGTTTTCATCTTGCTGCATGTTTGCCGTGTGGAGACCCTTGTTTTTCCAGCACTTGTACTGGAGTGTCTGCCAGGCTGCAGCGAAACCCACCAAACCATCAGGGAACCTGAAAATATTTGACAAGACCAAAATATATATGTTGAGAATGTCTGAGAAAACAACAAACATTTCACAGATCCACAGGGGCTCCAAGATAAATATTTTGCCAGAATAAACACACAGGTCAATTAAGACAACTAGAAAATTAGCTGCAGCATCTGGTTTAATCCATCAGTGAGTGTTTTCTGCTAGAAGTTAATGAAGGTTTAAAAGCAGCTGAGTGACACTTCAGAAGTATTTTCAAATAGAATTGTTCATTTTGTATGTAAAGAGAGTAAATGATGACAGAATTTTGGTTTTGGGGTAAATTATTCCATTCATACATTTTTTATATTTTTCTTCCTATATCTTTAATTGTGTGTGTATGTGACGGATTAGAAGAGCAGCAGGTCCACTCAGGTGTGATTACGACACGTCACTAATCATTCTCCGTGATGATCATTAAGTCATTAACCCCCACCCCACACAAAAAACACCCACAGTGGAGGTCTTAAATCATTGATCCTGTACAGAACAGGATCAGTGGTGCAGGAAGAGGACTTTCTCGAAGACTACCTTTAATCATTGGAAGACAGCCATTTTATCAAATACTAGGAAAAAATGTAAGAGTGAAAAGTAGACACCATATCTGCTATTAGGTCAGAACAGATAATTAGCCTTCCAAAAAGATGCTGCATATACAAGCACAGTATCATGAAAAATACATTCCAGGAAGATCTGACTGTAACAGATGTCACTGTCTTTGTTTAGCATCTGCTTTGCTGACAACTGATGAGATATAAATTAACGTTGATCTGTGAGACAAATGTTCCTACAGCTGTTGGATGTTCCTGAGTTTCACTTCTAATGTTCAGGTTTCAATCTCATCCCTCTATAGTAAAAAAGAAAAACTAGAGAAAAACATCCTTTAAATGTCTGTTATATGTTTGATAGCGCACACAGTACACACACACAGAAAGAAAATGCTGACAAGCTATGATCTTATGTCTTCTTGTAACTGATTTTCAAACATTAGAATCTACCAACAATTTTGGCCAGCTATACTGCCTATTTAGGGGGTCTTGGGGTGAGAGACCACCAGCACAATTATTTCCGTTGTACTATGACAGTCACACTGCTCTAATTGCTACATCGACTCACAGTTATAATATTTTACCCTGAGTGTGGAGTATGGAGAGGGCCAAAATGATTTTACTTGACAAATGGTTTTAGATCATTCTAAATTCCTCAAGTACAGCCTAATGCACAGAAGAGCAAACAGTACTCAGATGTGTTCACTGGATCTCGTGCTGTAGTCACTAACCCACAGAAGAAAAAAATTCTCATTCTCATTCAGAGTCGTAACAGAAACATTGAGCAAAGATGACCAGCTTCAGACAGATAGAAGACAATCAGAAACTGCAGAGTTCACATGAGGCCCAAATTATTAAGAAATTAAAAATTTCTCATTTCTTAATGAATCAAAATTCTTAATGAAGCACCATTCCTGAAATATCTTGTTTGCCCCTGACAGATTTTGTGGAAATTCCCCTCTTCTTATGCTGAACAATTTATATTTATGTCATTGACATAAAGTAATACTTTTGGGAAATTAACCATTCTGCAGTTTGACTGGCAGGCATATATCTGGTATACATTTATATATATAACAATTATATGCCTTGTATTATTATAAATGCAGATATTATTAACTGAAATATTTGTACTTTTACTAATTAATTTGTCATGAGGGCACAAAGGTGTGAAAAATCACAAAGAAACACTAACCATTAACAGTAAATAAAACGTGCAGTTATGCATCTACAAAGACTCTAAATCCTAACAGAATTGCACAATCATTTATGACAGTCACCAGCAATTATTTACCATCTGATTGTTTCTGATTCTGGGATCTTATAATCAAAAGCACAAATATAAATATGAATAATCTGTCTGTAAATCTGAAAAATGTTTTTAATCTACAACTATGCCCTAATTGTCTCATTTGAATTCTTCTATGAAGAAACTATAGAATTTCTACAGGAATACAAACTCTTGAGGGAATAAAGTCTTACAGCGCAACACCACAGAAATCTTCATAAACTACAGCAGTATTTCCTTAGTTTCTCAACACTTCTCATCTTTATTGTCTGAAAAAATCAACACTATTTTTTACTCATGTCAAAAGTGCCTTAGAAACCACATAGAGGAGATTCAGTTTCAGCAGCTTCTCATTGACTCCGTATGGAGCAGAACAAAGTGTCTGGCTGAATTAAAAGGGAAATGGCCTTTTTCTTTCATTCTTGAGCAGGGCAGAGGACATCTTTGAAGTGGTGGAGTAAGAGAATGAACCTCCACCCATCCAGATGGGGCTCCTGGTGTGGGAAGAATATTACTGCATAAACACATTGGGTTCAGTTAGACATAAAGACAGACAAACACATGGTGGGGGATATTAATGTGGTATTAATGTGCAACAAAAAACGGTTTTCGAACTCCTACAGGGAGTCACATAATCAACACTTGTTTATATGAACTGTAATTTTCACATCATCCCTTAATAAAAACTGAAGAGCACAGAAATCAAACCTCCTGAAAAACTGAGACTCACAAACTCCATCATGCAGGATCTAAATGAACAATCTTGTGATAACCAGCCCAGATATTTAAGCACAACACCACTCAGGCCAGCCAGACAGACATGCTACTAAATCATTTCAGACATTACAATAGCTGCCACAACAAGCTTTCCCAAAAACGTTTTTAATATGCCAAAGTATTTCCATAATAGTCACAATTCCACACACACTTGTACAGCTATCTTTGTGAGGACATTCATTCACACGATACAATCTCTAGCCCCTTACCCTAACCTTAACCATCACAACTAACTGCCTAACCCTAAATCTAACCTTAACCCAGTTCAAACCCTTACCCTAAAACCATGTCTTAAAGGGATGTCAGAAAGTAAGGAACAGCCAAAATGTCCTACTTCACTCTCCTTGTCCTCACTCTGATGGTCTAGCTGTTCACACACACTTGTGTTATAACGGTTTCGCTTTTGCATTGCTGAAGAAGTTTTAGAAATCAAACACCCATCTGCTCAATTTTGTGCAGCGCAGTCTGAAGATCATCTGAGGTAAATGCAGAGAAGATCCCAGACAGCAGGCTGAAGACAGACAGAAGATATAGATGACATCATTACTCTCTGCAAAGCAGAAGACCAATTCAGTTTAGCTTCACACACTTTTTAACCATTGCTGTAATTTTAATGACCAATAGGTCATGGTGAAATTTAGCAGTTTATGCTTAAATATAAAAATAACCATTTCATCTGGACTTAACTTCAAACATTCTTTTCAACCTTGTTCTGAAACTCACTCAGGGGAAAACTGGACAGTATTTGCAGTGCCAATGATTCCCTTTATGTGAGATTGGTACAGTAAATTCACCATGATGTAATCAGAAAGGCATTTTTGGGCCAGTGTTTCTAGACAACTTTGTAAACATTCAGTATTACGACAATGTAAATGTCTTTGTAAGCTGTTATCAATGTAATAACTTCCGGTTTTGGCTGATGACATCCAGCCCCTCTTCAATCACCCGTTATATATATATATATATATATATATATATATAAATTGTTTTACCATCCAAACTGTCTCTCATGGATAAAATTTAAAGGACATTCTTAAACACGGTCAGTGCTGGAAAGACTGTTGAAGATACACTGGTAATTTTAGCAGGACCCGAATTCAAAACCGCCTTATTATTCTGAACCCTTCACTAGCAGTGAGATCCTCTCCGAGCAAAGTCTAATCCAGCTGAATCCCACTGCAGTGTCCCTGCGTCTGATCTGAGCACGCTCACCCCCAAACATCACTCATGCTGCAATGGGTGAATCATGATAAATGCTGATTTTCTGCATCAGAATCATGACGTGTTTGGTGTTACACAGGTCATATGTGCAGTTCTTACCGCAGTCCTACGACCGTTCAAATTTAAAACATCAGCCGAGCTCATTTACAGTGACCAAGTGAAAACGGCTGCTCAAATATTGAAGCAGTTTAACAGGTTAAAAGAAAGATCTGCATTATTTTATTATGTTTACATTTAAATGTTTAAGGCTGATGAAGTCAGAAATTAAACTAGCATCTTTATCATCTGTTCATAACCAGTGAACAAATCTGATTCAATGTCACAATTTTTGACAGCTGTCAAATTAATAAGACTTAACCAGCTAAAAAAAAAAAAGCCAAACAGATGTGCAATGTGATTTTACTAGACCTCTGTTACATTTTACACAACAGAAAAATTCCAAACAAAACACCATAAATAATGATACAGTATATCACTAAACCAGACTGTGCGAGGGAAACATGTTTAGTGCTCCAGCGATGAGTCAGAACTGGAACTTCTCGTCGGTCATGTGAATGGCCCAAGCAAACTTCTCCCTCTGAGTTTTGTTGTAGATCTTCTCAATAGGCACCTGATGTTTTTTACACCTACCACACAACATTCATCTGATTAGAGTGACGTAACCTGATATACTGCCTGACCGTTACACCAATCCTGCTCGAGCAGGGCTGGCCGTTACACCAATCCTGCTCGAGCAGGGCTGAAACAGGGCAAAAGCCTTGCTTTATTTTACAGTAAGTGCATTTACAGTGTATCTGATCAGCAAAGTTAGAGTTAGGTAAGGTATCGAGACAGATTATTATGGGTTAAGGTTCAGTTCAGGCTTTAGTTATTAGAGTTATTGTAGGACAGGACGGTAAAATAAAGACCTACTCAAAGATTAAATACAAAATCAAAGCTATACAGTTAATGTTCTACCCCTGTGACATCACAGTAAATGTTACCAAATGACCTGACCACAACACATGCATGAAGTCGGCCATTGTAAATGTCCCTGTACTGTTTGATTTATACCAGTTCACGGGCAGCAGGGTGTGTGTGTTCTCTGTTACCAGGCGACAGTGATGCGAGGATCCAGGTAGTTGAGTTTGGACGTGCCCAAAGCAATCACCTTGTTCTCCTCACGATCCGTTTCCTGCAACTGAAGTTTTTTTAACTGCTCACATAATCTCTGAACCTTCTTTTCCTTCCTCTCCACCAGCCTGAGAGAGAGAGTGTACAGTGTAGTACTCATGTGCTGAAGAACACAGTCTGTGTATAGTGTTTAGGCCATATAAAGGACACAGAAAGCAGGAGATTGTCTCACTGGATTGAGCAGCTGTGTGGAAGGAGGACCCACTGTCCTGCAGAGTGATCACAAACCCCCACACACCTGTTGGTGATTCTTCAGAATTTTGATGAGATGCGTGTGTGTGTGTGTTGGAGATGAACTCTGCAGGATGATGGTCCTCCAGAAGCAAATCTCACACACCTGCAGCAGAAGAACCTGGAGTCTTACAGGTCTTCACATGTACTCATGATGCACACATCTCGTTAATTGTTTAACTCTTCGCACTGATTGTTAAAAAAAAAACGCTTCAGGAAAAGCACATTCCCGCTCTTTTTGAGAACAATTCAATAAAATAATAAGAGGCTTTTAAAGCTTTCCCTTCAGAAAATTCAAAGTTGCAATCATCTTTGTATTGAAGATATATTTTGATAGATAAATTCTGGCATATTTTGTTCCTGTTTTTTGTCAGAAAAATTCAGTTTGTCTTTATTTGGCTGTTGACGAATATTTGTTGAATATTTAGTGGAATCCGCTGGCAGACTGTTACCTCACACAACCTTGAGATCTGCAGTTTTCAGAGAATTTCTTACTTGCTGGTTTTGTCTGAGGGAGTGTCTTTATGAGTGTGCTTTGCTTCTTTCAGCTCCTTCTTGGCTTCTTCAATTTGTTCTTTTTTCTTCATGATCTATAAAACAGACAGACAGAAGCAAATGAGTGCAAGCTCTTAAACACACCTCTGACCCACAGCAACACATACACACACACACGCATGGGGTCTTTAAATAAAGAAAGTCTTGATAAACCCTTATTCACAAGGTCATGTAATGATGACGATAACAGAACAAACACATTTCAAATGCGCTTGCATCACACATCACTCGCACCTTTTCCTGCAGCAGCTGCATTGATTTCTCAAAGGTTTTGGGTGCTGCCCTCTGGTGGTTACACAGTATGGCAACAGCTCTGTTAGCTCTATTATACGACAGGATTTTCTCCTCCACCGTCATGTTCTCTGAAACAAATCAAACACAGCCAGGCAGGTGAGTGAATGATCATTAATGTGAGGGTGTAAACTTCTGTGTACTTCTCAAGAGGTGTTCTGCGGTTTACTTTTAAATTCAACAGTCTGGGCACTGACACACTAAGAGTACAGTGCAGACTGGCAGTTCAGAGGTCAGGACAGACCTGTAGTGAGTTTATTGAGCTGATCCTGCAGTGTGGTTGAGGCATTGAAGGTTCGAAACACTTTGGCTGTCAGTCCTGGCATGGACTCATTCAGAGTTTTGTTGAGGTGGACTGTCTAAACACAACAGACGCGTTTAAAAGCAGGTCTGAGTTCTACAGATTTTATATTTGTTAGCGGTTAAAAGATTGAAACACATGAATGTCATGTGAAAATCACCATTTGAATCTATACACAGCTCTACATCTAAACACTTACTGTAATTCTGTCAAATAAATCATCTTCTGGGTCTTTATGTTTCATGAAAAGCTTCAAATTCTTGAAAACCTGTAAACAAATAACTTCATCTCTCACACATAATCAGCATCAGTCAGAAACTGAAATGAGTTTTGTAGACAAACATTAAAGGCAGAGTAGGCAATATTTTTTAGAAACATTTTATGCTGGTTGAAAGTCTTTTCACATCCTAATAGCAATTGCACAAAACAAAGTGGTATAAGTGTATATCTTCTATATCTTCTATGGAAGGTGCAGGACTATAAAATGTTTGCTCAATCACTGCATTCAACACGTTTGTGTTGAAGGAAGTGTGGCTTTGGAGATCTCTCTGATGGGAAGGCGGGACCTTATACTTTAAAAGCTAGGTTGCTATTTTCAATAAATGATCTGGACAGTGAAAGAAAAGTGACCAGCTCTGATGTTAAACTGAAAGTACATGTTCACATAGCAGCAGCTGGTGTTGTTTGACCTTTGACCTCTGCTGTGCTCATTCGGTCACCTGCTTCTCTACAGGAACTTTGTTGTAGTATCTAATGGAGTCTTTGCCCAAAAAATCAAACTCCACCACAAACTCCTGCCCGTCCAGCCGTCTGTGGAGCGTGATGTGCTCCACCCTCAGAGAACAACAGCCCACAGTATCAGCAGAATCATCATCCTTCTCGTTTCCTGCACGCAGGGCCAGCTGAACATGCACACACACACACACACACAAAGAGAATGACAGTTACACTACAGTAATTGTGCTGGTGTCATGAGAACAATCACAGCAGCCAATTAACTCGATCATTACAGACACAAACAAAGACCTCAGAAGAAGGTCACTGATATTACACAGAAGCAGATGTGGACCACCAAGAACATCTTAGAAAATGAGCTTAAAGCTTGATTATTTTCATAACCTCATTTACGCTGTGGGTAGCTAAACAAACTACATAAAAGGTATTCAAATGAATTCAAAATGATTTGTGTACTTTCCACTGAATCTGACTACAAGAGATTAAAGTGCCTGTTGACCTTATCAATGAAGTACAGCGCGACTCCTCTCTGTCTGGTCTTCATCTCTCTGGAGGTCCAGGCACGTCTGTACTCCTTCCTGATGAACTTCACACTCATCTTCAGCTGACGAGCAGTTTCATACTTCTGCCAGTCCTTCTCCCCCTAAACACACACACAGTCTGCATACAGAGAATCACTGTGTCCGGTGCTGGCTGTGAGGTCAGGACTGGGTCATGTGTTAGCTGTGGGATCAGGCAAGCTCTCACCTTGAGTTTGGAGCTGGGGTTTAGCATGATGTATTTGGGGCGTCCGTGAATGTTCTCCACCCAGGATGCCAGCCATGTGACTGTGTTGTCATGCTGAATGCGTTTCCACTTGTGGCCTTTAGGGGGCTCTGGGATATTTGAATCTCTAAAAAAGACAAAGATCAGGTGATGACATACTCGAATAAATGCTGTATCAACTACTCCCGCCACAAAAGGCTTCTTTGACTTTTTGACACTTGACAGCCACCAGCTGGGTTTCAGATGATATGATGCATCTTTGGGTGAACTATTTAAATCTTTTTAGATTACAGATTCCTTTGTGGCCTCATTCTGCAGCAGACAGTTAGAACATCTAAAGCTCCCTGATGGCCACGACAGGTTGGTTGTTCTGATGAAGACAGTAAGCAACTCACTTGCTGCAGTTGATGATCACGTCCTCGGGCTGGATGCGTTTCTTCAGTTTGCCCATCTTCGGGTGTTCTCCTCGCCCACGGAACAGACCCGGAGGCTCCAGCTTAAAGTTCCCAATTTTCTCACGGTGTCCATCCAGGAGACAGTAGCCGTACTCTTCCACCAGACGACTGGACTCTTCTTTCAGAACCTGAAGGAAACAGATATTTAGTCCAGTGAATTAAACAGAAGACCCTGCTTCAGATTTACTGTATGTGCATGTATGCGCTCTTCTGCCCTACAGTAAATCTGACAGAATTTCTTTGGGAACCTGGAGATGAACATTCAATAGACAAATCACAGATTACCTTTGAAGAGATTATTAGTTGAAAGCGAGGGTCACCCACCTGCTTCTCCTCTTTAGTCATGTTCTTCCGCTCTTCTGACTTTTCCACAAAGTATTTGTGGATTTCACTAAAGTCACACTTTGAAAGCACCTTTATTAACTTCCTCTCCTCTGTAGTCATCTCCTACAGACAACTTAGTTATATCAATAATGAACTGCAGGCAAAAGCAGAAATGTTTTGAGACGAGTTTGGATAAAGACAGCCCTACTGACAGCACTTCTCAGAGGTTTCACCATACTGTCAGTACCAGTAACTGATACTTAGTAAATCACTTAAATCTTTCAAGCTCTTCTGCCACATTCATCCAGTTCTGCTTTTGTAACATTCAACTATCTAATCTCTTTGTGAGCGCTTTGATGTGTTTTGTGTAATAAAGATTATAAACCATTAGTTGTTGAATATCTCTTTATAAATGACATCCAGATCATACGTAACTCTCTGAATCGTCAATCTCTCACCTCCCTCCAGTCAGTGAAGAAGTTCTTCTGAAACACTTCTTTACTGGTGTACTCATGGTCCAGCATCTTCCCATAGAATGTTGCTACTTCTTCTGCAGTCAGACTGAGTTTCACAGGTTTTCCTGAACACAAATGTGAGCAGTTACGTGAACACACAAGCAAGCTGTTGCTGAACACAGATCAGATGACAAAGACTTGAAACTTTCCTTACCATCATAATAGACAGACACATTATTAGGTAGCGGCTCATATTCAGGAGGAAAATACGGTCCTTTGTGTTCAAGACTGGACCATTTCTGACTGTCTGAAGATTTTCTCTCCTCCCACCTGAACATTCACATCAGGGATCATGTAGAACATTTATATGATCATTATAATAATCAGTAATGACGCGTTCCTGCAGCTCCAGGGAGAGACAAGAGATTCACAATTAAGATCAGGGACATTAAAATATGTAGCTGAAGATGCGCAATGTTATGCTTTATGCAAGAATAAACATTAGCCAAACGTCTGATAGGTGATTGATATATTATGTGAAAAGGACCTTTCAAACACATTACCTTATATGTGTAAGCATGTTTAGCAAGTTAATCCGAGGTAAATTAAGGCGTTGAAACGGTTGAACTAACCTTGGGTTTGACAGTGTTTTAGTTGCGGGTCGAGCGTAATGTCTTTTGAAGAGAATGAGTGAAACATCTTTATAATGTTTCTCTGAAATATAAATCAATCGCGAAGTAAAGAACAAACATCTTTTCATTCCCTAAAGACAGACAGCTCTAAACGAAGGCATGCTCATTAGCGCATGCGCAGTCACGCCACAGCCGCTCGCGCAGCTGAGCGTCACGATTTATTTGGCCTCGAGCTGCAACAACCGCCGCGTTTTTAGTTCCGCCTTATGCGGAATACACGCTAAAATGAACAGCAATGCAAAGTTTAAAGGAGGTGAAGACACTTCTACATTCATTCTGACATCAGATGTTTTTATCACCTGGCATGTAGAGTACACCTGCATCTCTACCAACTAAAGCTAAAGACAAAACAAAATCTAAAATATACACATTTCTAAAAGTGGTAAGTCAAATTATTTGTCTATTAATATTAAACAATATTAATAATAATACAATAATGTTTCTATAAATAGTTTAGATTTTGTTTGATGGAATCAGGAACCGAATGAGAGTTTTGAATGGATCACAGACTTTGATCAGCTGTGGCTTCAGTCAAATTAATCATTCAGAACTATGAGAAGAAAAGAGTCAGAGCTCATACCATTTCCATTTCTCAGACTCTTCATCCTTCTTTTCATCCTTCACCTCCTCTTCTTTCTTCTCATTTGTCTTGATCTTCTTTCTCTTTGGTTTGTTGTGTTCAGTATCTTCATCCTTCCTTTTCTTATCTTTAAGCTTCTTTATCCTGACAGCTGGAATAACCTGCCGGCTGGCCACAGACTCACTGTCCGTCTTCACTGCTGTCACAGACTCGCACCCATGATCGTCTCTTGCCTTTATCAGCACACCACAAACACAGCAGGCGTCTAAATGGTTATTGAAGCTTTCAGTAGTCAAATGTAATTGATGGTCATATTTATTGTGCATTAATAGTACTGACCTGATATAAATCTGGACTATTTTCATGTTTGAGGTTTCTGTCCGGGTTGCACAGGTTTAGGTCTGCAGTTCTGTCCTTCTGCTCTTTCTGATTGTGACGTTCTTTGCTGCTCTTTGATTGTGACTAAGAATTGAATCACACATTAAGTGTTAACTGAAAAATCAAAGCTTGTACCTGCAGTCAACAGAAACAAACACATAAAATGCAGACCTTCTGTTTGCTGATGTTCTCTGATGAAGGTGATTGGTTGTGTCCATCCTTCTGTTCTGGAGGTCTAATGCGATGAATTATACGAATGTTACACAAGCTAAGCAGCTCAATGTTTAAGAGGTGAAACTCTCTGCCCTGTTCTTATTTAATGAATTTTATAAATTCATAAATACATGAAACAGTGTTTAATGTGCTTTGTGTGATTATTCGCACATTTTACACTGACACTTGCCTTTCAACGGGATCTACTGCAACATTCTGCAAGACAAACAAATGAATGCAATATGACATTTCCAAAATAAAACATCTGTCATACTTTAACTAAATCTCACCACATTCTCATCACTGCCTCCCATTTCATGTTTGACTTCACTGCAGAAACAGAAGAACATGATACTATTAACACAGACAGAACATGAATGAATGAACGAATGGAACTGGAGAACATTCCTGACACACCTGATGTCTACAGACACCTGCAGAGATGATGTGGGATCTGAGGACTTCATCTACTCAAGGCAAAACCACTGATTGAAACACAGTGTTCATTAGTTTCATTTATAAACTTTAGCATGATCATCACCTTTGAGCTGGACTTGTGTTTGCTTTTCAGCTCTTTAGAGGACCTGGATATCTTCTCTCTGACATAAGAGATTGTTTCAATGAAAAGCACATTTCTGCTCAGTGTCACACATGCGTGAATATCCATCATTATGTTCTGACCTTTTGAAGTGTTTTTTCGAGCTCTTGTCATGTTCATTCTTCTCCAGCTTCATCTTGTAAGCTTCTCTGCATTTCTGTAAAATACAAAGTAACTAAATCACTAGATAAACAGATCTCAGCTAATGAAGGTGTAAACACAAATTAACAAGAGTAAAGTAGCATGTATCACCTTCACATAACTCATTAAAAGAATGAACCTCTGTAGAGTTCTGTTACATAAACTGTCTGTGGCGTTTAAATATCAACTTGATTATTTCAGAGAAAGTATTAGTCTATATTATCTATTTATTTATTATCTGCACTGTAACTCAGTCAGTTGTGATACTAAATTACCTCGTTTGCCTTTCAGCACCGAGGTTCTCACACTGAATCAGGATGAACTTTCCTGCCACTTCACACCTGAAAGTTTTTAAGTTCCTCATCTAATCAAATGCGCAAAATCAGCTACAGCGCCACCTACAGGATTAAACATCACCTGCACAAACAAAAGAACCTTCATAAGCAAACCCAAAGCAACACCTGACACATTACTTCAGACATCCTGTTTCAATCAACATCATCTAATCTACTGCAACCTGAAAACAAATAAAAATCAAGGTTGTTTTTATAAATGTATGACTATGAATTTGTAAAAACAGGTTTCAAATGACAAACACAGCATGTTCTATAGTGAATTTCATAAAGCAGCTCTGAAAAACTGACACATAAGTGGAGAAAACAGAAAATAATGTACAAACATTGAAATGGTTCAGTCTTTTATTTCAGCAAAAATATTTCAATGTGTAAATCTTTCTGCAGGAAACTAATGGAATGATTGACCAAAGGTTTATTTACCCCAAATATTTTCTGTTGTCAGCATTAGAAGTCATTCATGATACTGATGCATTACTTCTGCTGTATCTGTGTACTGGACATGTGTAAGGCAAGTTATTTCAATGTCCATCCAGACACCATAAATTCTCAAATACATTTGGTATGAACTGTACAGTAAGAGAAAAATGCACCGTTTACATTGAAAAAAGAAAATTCATCACTGTAAATCAAATTCTGTCTAAAACTAGAGAAAAGAAGAAAAATCCCCAAAAAGTTCTGAAATTGAAACAGTTCCAAGGATGAGACCAAGAGACCCATCCGAATAACAAGTCTACACCAGCTTATCAAATGAAATGACTAGAGAAGGATTGTTTCGTGTTAAGAGCATGCTATAGACTCCAGCTGTTGCTCGGCTTCTGCCGCCATGGCTGCAGCCTGCAGCTGCTCGGTTTCGCTCTGCAGGCTGCCTGCAGTCAACTGTTTGCGTTCACTGTGCATGTTGTTCTCATGTCTCTTCAGGTCTGACGCTTTGGCGAAGGCTTTGGTGCACGAGCCGCACACAAACGGTTTCTCTCCTCTGTGCCGTCGTTCATGGTCCTTCAGGTGTGATTTGTGCTTGAAGGCCTTTTCGCACATCTGGCAGCCAAAGGGTCGCTCGTTGCTGTGCACACGCTCATGTTTCTTCAGGTCGGGCGCACGGATGAAGGATTTCCCGCAGTTGTCGCAACGATACGGCTTGAAGCCTGTGTGAATCTTCAAGTGTTCTTTCAAATGAGCCTGTGTAGTGAACGCTTTGGTGCAGATCTCGCAAATGAAGGGTCTGTCAGCTGAATGCAGCTTCTCATGTTTTCTCAGACGGTTCTCGTCTATAAAGGTTTTGCTGCACATCTGGCAGGCGAGCTGATCTCTGTGGCCATACAGCAGATATTCAAACTTCATGTCGGTGGTGGCTGTGGTCCAGCCCGGGGGCTGCTCATCCTTCACGTCGCCCATGCTGTCAGCAAACGACAGCGTCTGTGTGTGAGCGGCCAGTTCCTTTGGCTCTGTATCCATGGCCTCCACCTCCTGGTCGTAGCAGGTGACTTTATGAACCTCCTCCTGTGCGAGTTCTTTCAGGATGGCCTCCTGCACTCTCAGGGCATTGTTGGGCGACTTATCCAGGTCGTGATTGCCTTGAGGTTCCTCCACAATATCATCTGACGGTGTATCGTCTTGGTCCCCAAGCACCTGAACGTCACCGCCTTGATTTAATGGGGGATCTTCAGTCTGAAGCCCGATTTTCTCTATGTCATATGGAAATCTGGCATTTCTGGGGTCGTTTTTCTCGTCGGGGGACATGTCCCGTTTCTGAGAACACAGCTTATCTAAAAAACGAATTCCAAGTATTTGTCCTGAAGACATCATGAGATTCACGTCTTTCTTCTTCACCGAGATCTTTGCAGTGTACATGTAGTTCAGCACTTCCTCAAAGATGTCTGAGCGGATGAAGTCGATCTCAATAACAGATGAGCTGTCTACCTCATGCTTTTTGAAGAGCTTTTTGAAGTAGTTGCTGCAGGCGGCTAACACACACCGATGAGCTCTAAATTTGACATCCTCCACAACAACGGCGATGTCACAGTGTTCACCCTCCAACCTCTGCTCGTTCAGTAACTTCAGAAATATGGTTTTGTGTTCATCGTCCACATACTTCACCGTTTCTGACATACTGGGGCAGGTTTCTACAAGAGGAAGAAAATGTTGAACAATTAACTGAGTGAAACATCACTGATGAATCAATTGTTAATCCTATTACAGGAAAGTACTGCAGTGGAAATAATTACCAGCATTGTGTATAGTGATATAAGTTTTGATATTATGGGTGTAGGAAGACAACTGCACCAGTTTGTCTTATAAAGGCAATTGTTTTAATCTCATGCATAATATATAATGCAATATTTTATACAATTCAACCCTCTGCTTTTGACATATCAGCATCATATTGATTCATCATTACAACATGGTATTCACATAATACCCCAGCATTACATACATAATAGCCCAGGGTACTTCAGAATGCCATGGTAAATATCTAAAAACATGGTTTTGTATGATACGTTCAAATCAACATAAATGTTTACAACACAGATGTTGTAAAACAATATTAAAAGTGTCAGCCAGTGATCTGTTTACTGCGCACCAGCAAACGAGCGCACCAGCACTGTGTTGATGAATGTGCGTGCAGAATGATGGACAGTTTTATTAAAACCAAACTCGTGTCCGATAAAAAACTCATTTAGGACAATTCGGACAGCCATTCATTTTCAGCCCAAACAAATAAGCATACAAAGCTTCAGTGTTTAATTTCACACAGAGGACTGTACAGATGCTTTCTTGATACCTGAGGACTCATGATGTTTGTTTGTTTTGACAAAACATCTTCATTTAAGTTCCCTTAACCTCTGAAGATGAACGCTTCGTTTCGCCTCAACATCGCGCAGCACGCGAGGACGTGATGTCTTCCTGCGCGAGCCGGTTCCGATGAAGCTAATCTATTAGCATTAGCACATAATCCAACGACGCTTTAATCGACAATCATCGAGCAAAACACAAACGATCCGTCCGACTTCCCTGTGAAGGAGTCCGGGCAGCTGCGGAGCACCGGGACGTGCTCGGTAAACGGGCGCTGCTGGTGGATCGCGGCGCGCTGAGGCGGATTTAGTGGCGCGAGCAGCGCGGGCCGTGACGAACACTCCCGCGCCGGGCGCGCGCAGCCATCCCGCGCAAAACATAACGTTATAATTTAGCTGCCGCTTCAGTCCGCCGCGAAAATCAATTTCTTACCTTTAATTTGCTGTTTTCATCCACTGGAAAAGTGTGTGGTGGGTGTCACGAGGGCCAGTGGGAAATTTAATACTTTGTTATTGTGTGCGAGGCCGAGGACGAGCACAGACAGAAGGACGCGCTGCGCCACCGCGGAGAAGCGGAGAGTGACCGAGGCGCGCACACACACGGGCACAGGTGCGCAAACAGCGCAGCCGCAGGCCTCACGCGCCAGGAGATGCGCGTGCACGCTTACGCAAATGACGGAAGGCAAATATCCGGAGCGCGAGCACGTTAACTGTAACGCGGGAGAGGAGCGAGCAAAAAGTATTTTTCAGATACGAAGAATAGCCATTTTATATCATTACCACAACACAGTGACGCTATCCAGGGAGTATTAGTAAGATACTTTAAAATATATGCATAATAATGAATGACTTACATACTCACATAGGGTGAATGCAGGTGAAGCTGGACACTTAATCGTCTGATCTTATGATAAATGAATCCATTATCAATGAAAAAACACTATCAACAACATAAGAAATGATCAGAAACTGTTCACTTTAACTATTCACCATACCGTGGTATTTACGTGGTTCTCCAAAGTCCAACATACTGCCAAGTTAAGCATTAATAATGGCACTGTTTAGTACCTTCCAAACACTACAGACAAGTAAGTTGTATCATTTTAGTACAGCTTGTTATTGTTATATTAACATATATGTTATTATACAGTTAAACATTTTATACAGTACTCACATCAAATAATTCAAACTGTTTATCTATATAGCTGTCTTGTGCGAATTTCTAAATATTTAATTATTTGTGCATTGAAATTGCTCAGTCTTGTTACACAACTATTGTATGTGTAAGTCTGTGTAACTGTATATAACACAAATATTAATTTGTTCTTTACATGTATTGTTTTAATACATGTATTTATTGTCTTTCTGTGTACATGATAATGTGATATGAATGCATGTTCTCTGTGTGTGCCTTTCATCTCACTGCAAACAGATGAAGGCAAGCCAAACGATCAGAAATAGAACTAAAATTTTATTTCAGATGGAGGGGACACATTCAGTAGGATGAGAAGCCGCAAGCGACATCATAAATAAAAAAACTGGATGTTTATAACAAAACACACACAGACATAAAGAGACATTTGGTTTGTATTGAGGTTTCTTTATCAGTTCTGAACTGTTTAAGGCTCAGATGTGGCAAAGAGAATTCTGGGATTGATCTAAAAGGGGATTCAGGGTACAAGCCTTTAGTAGACTATATTCACATGACACAAACTCTCAGCCAATCAAAGCAGTTTAATTCCTCTAAACTTTCACAAAAGACAGTAAGTTTTTAAGGAGAAACTGAAATGGGTAAATAATTCAAGTAAAAACAACAAAACATTTCTCAGGGATGACAAATGACGTAGGGAAATTGTGAGGCATATAGTGATTTTGTTAGAGATGAAAGATCTTTGTGTGGTTAAATACTGCGCACTCATTAAGGTTTATTTGCCGTTTTATAGTGAGTAATAAATAAAATGTAGATATCTGTAACATTTTTATTTTGTTACAATTCTGTCCCTAGAGCTTTTTGCTGGACTATACACTGAGCTCATATAGTATTTCTGAAAATGTTTATATATTTTTCTGTGCTCACAAAGCATATTTTATCCCTTGTCATGCAGTAACAGTGATCCAGTGTGGCAGCAAACATCTGTAAGCGTGTGTGTGTTTTACTCCAGATGTGCTCAGATGAAGCTGGCTGTGATTTATTCAGTTATTCAGCTGTTCCATTAGTCCATTTCTCTGAAGCATCTTCCAGTTTCCACAGCATGAACACAAGATTTTTCCAGGAAGCACAAAGATGGTGTTAATCCTAAAAATATACAAAAGCACTTAAACAGAAATTTCTCTTGTAAAATCTCAGCAACATCAGATCCCACAGCAGAGCGAAGCATGATGGTCCATTACAGCCTGTAAATGTCTTTATATGATGAGTGTTAGTCGTGCAATAAATACTGAATGAACTCAAACCTGAAGGCAAAATAAATACAATCAAACCCTTATGAAGTTCACATATTTGACAATGGTTCATATATAGCTACATTTTCGCACTTTCTGAGGAAAATGTGATGTCTCCCAGCGCAAAAGCCCTTCACCATGAGTGTTATGAGCGGTTACCAGAATGTGGTTGCTAAGTTGTTTTGGTCAAACGACTCCAAGTTTTAATAAGCAACAGTGATAGAAATGTCACTAATAACTCCACTTTGATAAAGAGGGCCATGATTCTACACAGCACCTCTCCGAACCAGCAGGGAATGCAGCGCACAACACGGCACCTCAACATTCATGTACTGTCACACTGTTAAAGCAGCTACAAATGATAATTAGAACGTTTTACACAGCACTCGTTTATTCCATAAAAAACAAATTCACTTAGCAACAGTCACTCTAGTGGCAAATGCTTTATATGGGAAAGAGAAACAGCCAAAGCAACACCTGTGAACAGCAGCCAATAGCAGTGCTCCAAACCGCAGGGGTCCCAATGCAGCAACCAATCAGCTTGCTGTTAGCCAAGCCAAATGGCTCAGGGATTGGCTTAGGCCTTACCTGCATCACTCCTCACCCTCCTCTGGTGTAATCTCCGTCTCTTTATGGACCACCACTTTAGTCACAGACATATCAGGATGTTGTTCTTTAGCTTCTTTAATAGCCTGAGCCAGAGCCTGACCCACATCAGAACCACAATCAGAATAGCCAAACAAACTCGAGACTTTGTGCTGTTGTCTCTTAGTCCCAAATTTCACATGACTAAATTCCTAAGCATAATTTCTTTTGAGTGCCTCAATATTAATGAATAAAATTAATCATAAATCTGTAAATGTGAGATAACAGAGACTGTATCTAATGTGCCTCATTAATGTTCACCCAAAAATAAAAACAATGTCATTTACTCTCCCTCATGTCATTTAAAACCTGTAGGATATTTCTCCTCCTCTAATGAAACATGTTGTGGCAGGTTTGGCATCAATTACAACTGATTATGTGGCAGAAAAACCAATCATGTTTCATCTAACCTGGTGAGGCCTGTATTTGAATGCGCACAAGCATGAAGGAGATTTAAGTCTGATAGCTCCAGTCGTCATTTATTTTTATTGCGGGGAAAAAGGACAGTTGTATTTATAATTTGAGAAAGAAAGTCACACAGGTTTGAAGCATCATGAGAGTAAGTTGTTTTTGGGTGAACCGTCTCCATAAAGCTCACAGTTGATGTCACCTTCTGAAGGTCACAGTCAGAAGCTCATGGTCAGGATGTCTCACCTCATCATGGTCGATGTCTGCATCTCCTGAGATGACGATTCTTTTCTCGATTCGTGTCTCTGATATGCCGCCCTTCACCGTCTGTCAATCACACAGAAGAGCAAGAATGAGTTTCTCAGGGTCTGTTATTCACAACGTCATACTAACACTCAGTACCTTGGTGATGTGGGTGGTTGTGGTGGTGCTGCTGGTTTCTGAAGTGATTGTTTGAGCACTCATCAGAATTCCAGGTTCAGCATCTCTGTCTGTTTCACCCTGTAACAACATTACAGTTACATTTAATGTTATATTTGCTACAGCTTTCACACAACACTCATTATGTACATCAGAAGGAAACTGAGAAATGATAAAGATCTCATGTTTAGTGTTTTCTATGAGTGTTCAACATGACAACATCAGATCACACCTGCAGGCTCTCGTATGTAATGGTTTTGGTTTCTGTCTGGATCACAGGCATTTGTGTATCTGAGTCTCTTGACACCGAGAAACTCAAGCACTCCTCCTGAAGGTTAAGACAAGAAGAAAAGAATCCGTCATACTCTGACACACACACACATATATATATAAACACAGCGATTCAGTCCTTCTTGCCAATTAATTCTTCCGGCGTGCACTGAAGAGGCAGTTAAATAACAAACAGTCACACATGTTTGGTTTCTATGCTTTGTGGGGATTTTCCATAGACAGAATAACATTTATACTGTATACAATGATAAAAGAACACACACACATAAAGGAAGAATACAGGAACAAGTTGTTCAGGAGGAATGAAGCACTATGACAACACTGTTACCCATTCATGAATATAAATACAAGAGGTATTTACTGTAGATTTCTGCATTTAAAAAATAACCTGAAACAAAACCCTCAGATTAATAAGTCTAATTATCTTGTTCCCTTTAAAAATCTCAGCATCTTTCTTCAGGTTGATGGACAAATAGGAATTGCTGCTAGACCTGCAGGAGCTGGAGATTCATGAGAAGTGGACAGAAGAGGATGTTTTGGGAATCTGATGTTTTGGGGTCACCTCTAAACTGGTCGTCAGTTCTACCTCCCCATGGTGGCCCTCAGCCATGCCCTGCTGCTCAGCCGTCCTGAGAAGGAAGGACAGGCTCGTGTTGGGTGACTGCTCTTCTGATCCCAGATCATCATCATCCTCGTCAGTGGACAGAGAGAAACTCTCCCCTTCAGACTCACTGTCACTCGGTGAAATGGCCTCTGTGGGGGCCACGCTTGTGTGTGCGTGGGGCCGGTCAAAGTTAGCTGAGTTTACACTGCTGGATGCACTAGTGTCATGATCAGACTCAGATTCAGACTCATCAAGAGCTCGCACAGAACTTAGTGGTGCATCACAAACAACACATTCTTGATAATACTCATCAGGCTCCAAGGGGACCTCTGGAGATTTAGGCAGCTGTACCTGAGGCTGGTCCAGTGGTTTGTCAGCTGACTGCAGCTCTTCTTCTGATTGGTCTTTCCCTGGATGACTCTCCTGGCTTTCTGATGTCTGTCAAAGTAAAAAATAATATGCGATCAAACATGCAGAACGTGAAACTGCATTTTTAACCCATTAAGTTTCTGAATAAAATGGCATATTAAAATTATGTTTTAGAGTTTCTACAGACTACAAAACAAAAACAGATTTATTTTGGAAACAAGTGAATTATTCACATTAAACAGGGTCAGTATTGAACTTAGTAACATTCCAGTCATACAAGTTCCAGTCATACAAGTGCAAATCTGTCATCTACTATAAAACTGTTTATAAAGATTACATTTCATTAAAATCAGCATAAATTAGCTTACAAATCTAAAAAACAAACTGTTCCAGCAAACACACACACAAATCAGATGACGTCTTTACTGAAATAACTGAAACAATTTTAGGTTGCAAGAACATTTCCCTAACATTTCCATTAAGTAACAAAAAGATAAAAATCTTTTCAGAATGCTTTCAGAACATTCAAAACATCAATGTTGTATTAATGTTATTGCTTTGTTGTAAGAACATCATTTAAAGTTTTTTAAATACTGTTTTTAAAACATTCCACTAACTATTTGAGAATCATATTTTTGATATATGAAATATAAAATGAAAAGTTCTACTAACATTACTGTAAGAACTTTTTTGATAACTTTGAGAGAACATTTGGCAACATATGTGAACGTTCCCTGTTAGCGGGGGATGAGCTGTTTGAAAGGCAGGACTTTCTTTCTTACAGTAACCTGTCACCGTTTCTTCTTTTCATTTATTAACAAGTGAAATAAAATCCTCCACCTTCCATCTAGTAACTATTGAAGTGTATCTTGAGACAGTCTAACATGTAGCTAATATACCTGCGACCTTCAGCAAACTTTCAAGTCTTTACTAATGATTCATCCTCATATTGATAGCTAGGGTAAAGACCAGGTATGGGCTAAATGACATCAGAGAGACTTCATAAAGAGATGAAACACTCAGAACTGAGCTCTGAGACGAATCAATAATCTAGAGAAAAAAACAACTGGAGCACTTACAGAAACTTAATAATTAGTGTAATGTACAGAGCATCTCTGATCAGTGCCAGAACAAACACAGCACACTCAACATGGTGATTCATGATGTTGACTGCACATTAACATGATCTGTGCCACAGTGCTGCACCTTATGGAAAGATGAGGGTGTGATGAGGGCGGGTGACGCCCAGCTGCGTGTGGACTGCAGGAGAGCTGTGAGCTCAGGAGACATCTCATCAAAACTTGGCTTAGGCTGAACACAGAGAGACACAATGAGTTAAAACACACAACACATACACAAATGACATGAGATTATGAGTTAATCACACACACACAAGACTGAGACATAACTGATTTGATGTCACACACACACAGGCTTATGAAGAACATTGTTTTTTCAGGGAGGGTAAAGAGTCTGTCATTTACAGTTTTTTTCATAAGAGAATCAGTAAGATGTACTTTATATATTTAGTGCTAACAAAAGTTATAAAATAACTAATAAAATTATTTTAAATGGGTTCCCGTTTGTTTGGTCACAACACTCACACTAATATCATTCAGGTAACTAAAGAGTGAATAATTTTTAATGTTGTGATATTATTTGATAATGATTTTTGGCCTGTAGACGGCACTGTCATTAAAAAACGCTGTTGACTGATGGCAGCACTTATACTTATTGACATGAAACTTGTGAAGTTAAGTTCTCACTTCCTGTATCACATCCTCTGTTTCAAATTCACACTTGGTACACTTTTACACTTGGCAAAATGTCTAATAACTTTAGTTCTGTGAGCTGTACAAGATGAAAAGTGTTACATCAATAAAAACAGAACATTAACTGACAGAACCAGAGCTACCCATACACAAAACTAACTACAATAAAACTGCCCATCTGATAAGACAAATAGATCTGAAGCAGATAACTACAATGACAGATGAAGTCTGCAGAGATATGAATGTGTGATCTGACTAATATACCAGATGAATATTTGACCTGTAGTTATTAACCCCATCACACAAACTGATATTTATCATTAAGGTCTTCTGTAGATCTTCAAGAGCCTCTGATAAAACACAAGCATCACTTCATCAGACTCTTATGAATAAAACCCACATTCTCTGTGTATTCAGCAGTAAATGCCACAGCCAGTGAGCAAAACAAAGATCCTGTGTCTTCAGTTTGTGACTGAAAGCAAAGCAGTGCAGAATATTCCAGAAGTGCAAGAACAGCCAAGATTTTCATTACAAATAAATAGGGAAAAAATGAGTTTGTGCTGTCAGGTTTAGTTGAAGGTCAAAACTGAAACTGCAGTATGTAAACCCAAAAAAAACAGGAGTGACATCAAATTCCGGGTTCGGGATTTGTGTCATGAAAGCAACAAGCAGCATAAAAACGCAACACAAATGAAGAGCAGCTGCACTGGTTTCTCTGTATAGTATCAGTTTGTGTCAGTGTCAGTCAGATCAGAATGAGGCTGGAAGCAGGAGCCTGAGGGGAAGTGTGCAGTGCTAATGTCCTACCACTCGAGCTGTAGGAGAAGTTTTGGTGAGATAGGGCACAGGTCCGGGGCTCAGCCCGAGATCTGCAGCAGATCTCAGAGGAGACCTCAGCGGAGATCTTATTGGAGACCGATGTGTAGCGGAGCTGCAGCTAGTCAAAAGCATCAATTCAGTCGTCTCAGTGTCCCCGATCCTTACAGTGCCCTCCAGAGGCTCAGAGGGTGAAGGTGTTTTGGCCTCCTTAAGTGTGATAACTGGTGCACTGATGCCCTCAGTAGTGCTCAACCTGCTGATCTGACACTCAACTGGGACAGGCACCACGCTGATGGTAGCAGCAATGGACTGATCAGTGATTTTTGCAGGAAGATGGGGAGAGGTCAGGCTGGCAGTTGTGGTGACAATCTTACTGGAGGAAGTGTCAAAAGATCTACCGATCATGTAGGTCTCGATCATAACTGATGCCTCACTGGAAGCACCTTCTTGAGCTTTGAGCTTTTTCTCCTCCATTACTTCACCAGTGGCCACAGTGCTAGTGCCCGCAAACCTGTAGCTGGCTGTGTGTTTTTTTTCTGGGACCTTAGGAGGAACCTTTTGTGGTGTCTTAAAAGGAACATCTGGTAGAACAACAAGACCTTTTTCTGGAACAAGTGGAGGAATCTTTTCTGGCTCTGCTGGAGGAACCTTTGTTGCTATAATAGTAACTTTTTCATCATTAGGAGAAACATCTGGTACAAAAGTAGAACTTTTTTTGGGTACAATTGGAGGAACCTTTTCTTTGACTATCGCGTCAGCATTTTCTGGTACTTTAGCAGAAATCTGTTCTGGTTCTCTTTCTGGATGAATCAATTCTTTTTCAATAACAGGAACCTTGTTTATAATGACCCACTCATCAGACTCCTACATATAACACACAAAGATCCATGTTAGAACGTTGAATAAAAGCAGTTAGTCACAGGAAGGCCAGGGAGAAAACAGACATTAGAGAGGCAGACACAAGCACACTGGCACAATCCTGCTCAACTCTGCCCTCAGGCATGTACACAGATGAAGGAAACAACTCATTATAATAACAAGAGAGGAAAAAAAAATCACCTACCACATCAACTCTCCTGTCCTTCAAACTGTCCTGGGCAGCCAAACTTTCCACTTTTACTTCCTGTTTCTCCACTGATGCTGCTTCCTGTTTAATCTTGTCAGACAAAAAGACAATTACTAAACTGAAGATAAAATTACAAGAGAGAAGACTATCAAGACTTCCTTCATACCATAAGAATTCCCTGAAACCAGTCTGAGTTATTTCTGAGGATTCACACACAAAAAAAATCACATATGTGAATTTTTGCAGATTTTAAAAGAAGTAAATCATGTTTGCGAGATTCAATCTATACAACAATATACTGCACTGCAAAAAAGACTAATAAAATAATACATTTGGTTTGTTAAAACTGAAAGACCTGTCAATGAAGTCAAATACACTCTGTAGATTTCTTTTTTTAAATGTAATCACATTTACTCAAAATAGTAAAAGATGAATACTGAATCATTCAAAACAATGAAATCATTTTTTCAAGATTATTTACATATGATATACTTTCTAAGAAAATAAGTCTAATGCACTTTTGCTGAAAATAAATTTAAGTATAGAATGTAAGTTGGTTTCTTGAAACACAAAGATGTTTGCAGTATTAACATCAGAAATCAGTTCATCTGCAGAAGTTCTTCAGTTTATGTCAGAAGCTTCTAGTAGCTTCAAGCTTTCAGGTGGTTACTGCAGTCATTTACTGCACCTACACACAAAATAAATGAGATTCTCTCTGCTGATGGTAAATTATTCAGCCCTCTCATCTACAGCGGCTCCTTTCACATCTTTTCCAAAAAACAAATAGCACAAAACAAACAACATCAGCCTTGACAGTCTGAACAATGTGCAGCTACAGACTCAAAAGCAGCTACAATCATTTAGAGAATGAAGCTCTAGGACCTGATCAGATCTTACTTCTTCTAGAACCAGAGGTTCAATCATGGGAGCTTCATCCAGACGAGGTGATCGGAGCGGAGAGGAGGACAGACGTTTCTCCCACTCCGTCAGTCCCATTCGATCTGTGCCGCCCTCCAGGAAGTTCCTCTTCAGCTCGCTGATGTTGGTCTGATGTTTGAGAAGATCGTCTGGTGTCTGCACTATTTCCTGAATAAAGTCAGAACAAGAGATTCATCCAAGAGACTGACGTCACTGAAAGAGTTCAGTGTTTAGTGAAGCTACAAGATCATGTGCCCTCACACACACAACAAAAGAGGGTTTTAAAATCACTGTTCACTGGAAAAACATCAGTACTAATGTTCTCACAGAAACCTCGATCAGAAGGCTACTGTCTTCAGCAATGATGTCTCATCAGAACAGTTACACATACTGTAAACGCATAACAGAAGTAGTGTAACACACACACACACACGTTTATTATTTATCTACATGGGGACATTCCATAAACTCCTTATGTTTTTATACACAACTACTTATTAGCAATATAACCTAACCTTAACCCTAACAGAAAACTTTCTGCATTTTCACAATTTTTACAAAAGAAAAACTTCTTTTGAAATATTTTTTTACTCTGTTTTTACTAATTAGGACACCTCCAAATGAAAGTTTTACTCAGATTTGTCAGGTTTTGCTGACTTTCAGGTACAAATTTGTCCTCAATGTATGGTTAATTAACCCCCCCACACACGCTCATGTTGTTGTAGACCTGTGTGACTTCTTTGATTTCAGACTCTAATGTTCTAATGCTCACTGCTCGGTTATAAGACACGTGAGTCTGAGATCAAAACTGAGGTCAGACAGATTAACAAGAATGTGCATGTATGAATAAAACCACAGCTGAGTTAAAGATGTTCTGTGAATCATGAGTCTGTTCCTCACAGTTATCGTGATTCTAAAGAAGAATGTCACACAGGTCATTCTCATGATCAGTCACAAACACCTTATGCATGTTCCTCACCAACATCAGTTTACTGTGTCTAACAAACACATTCTCTCCTTTAATTTGCCTTCTGAAACTGGGCTGAAGATAAAGAGAGAGAGAGACATTCATTCATTCACACTCCGAGTGTGTTTTGAACGTAGCTTCTCTTCTGGTGACAAAGTCCGTCTTTACCACAATTAAGTACTTCACTGCCTTCACACTGTCATCAAACTTTCATTAAAAATTCATAAGCTTTCATAAAAATACTTCAAAACAAAACTATTAGACATTTTTTTCATTAATACATTAACAAAATTAATCATTCTTGCAGTTGATTGTAAAAGTTTCAAGTTATTTTCTATGGTGCTAAAAAGTTTTGTACAGTACCACGTGTTTCACATCCGTGAGCATGTGAAACACAGACTGTGAGTATGTGTTTTCTAATTCAGTATAAATGTCGAATCTTACCTGTGTCTTTATTTCAGACTCGTCCTCCTGG
The DNA here is from genome assembly GCA_036877525.1 of Chromobotia macracanthus. Classification (NCBI taxonomy): domain Eukaryota; kingdom Metazoa; phylum Chordata; class Actinopteri; order Cypriniformes; family Botiidae; genus Chromobotia; species Chromobotia macracanthus. The sequence goes on from JAZGTH010000085.1 coordinate 201,772, forward strand.
TCTGACTGCACAAAACAAGCATGAAATTTAAACCTGATTAAAACACTTTATAAACAACGTTCAATATGACATATGAAGAATGAGAAGGTTTGTGAATCAACACAGTTTCATCTCTTTAAGAACAATTATGATTATTGGTCTTGATCAGGCTCATGTTCAATAAGAGAATCAACATCTTATTTTAATTATTTGAATTACTTCAGTCTTTCATTTGACTCACACACATCACATCACCTCAGCAGTGGCATGACGTGAAAGAAACTGATACAATTCATCTCAGCATCTTTTATTGCTCATGTACATACAATGACAGAAACTATAAGGCAACCAGCTGAAGATCCTCTTTCACTGTAAATGTGACATGTTACAGAAGTCAGACTGACATTAAAACTTTAAATAATATCTTATATCTTCATCTGCTCCTATGTGCTTGAGATGCTGAGTAACTTCCTCTCAGATGACTGACATGATGAACGTTACAGAACATGCGTGGAATGAGAGAACAAACCTCAGTGGCTGTGAGTTCCCCATCAACAGCTGTGTCTGTAAAATCAGTCTATGATTTGTAATGGATCCAGAGGAAAACATGTGGAGAGAATCAGAGTGGCTTCAGTTACACACATCTCTCAGTTCATCAGCGTCCATATTGTTTCAAAGCTGCCTTACAGAAAATGAAAGTTGTACATTATCAGACAAGTGTGTGGCCTGAACGGAAGACAAGTCAGTTCAGACAAGTCAGTGAAATCCCCTGAAAGTGAAGCTTAAACAGACTGTAAGGCCTGTTTCACACTGCAGTGCACATTTGTTTCTGCACCCGTGTTAACAGATGAGAGCTTTCACACTGTGTGCGGATCGTTTCAGCAGCGAGTCTGTTTTTGCTGTACTGCTCATGCTCAATTAAAGTGACAGTGCATTCATTACGATACACGTGCATTGACGCGAAACAGTAACAATTTTAACAAAAAGCACACCGATGACTTCTGCTGTTTTAAACAGTCATCATATGGACAATTTTAAAACAAGACAAATGCCTGAAAACACACTTTCTCTCCAAACGACAGGTTTAAATAGCTCATTTTATTTTTGTTTAAAACGTAATTGAAAGATTCATTTGTTTAGCTTAACTGAAAGGTTAATTTAATTAAGAAAAGTACAAAACATGGTCAGTATATAAATATGTCTTCAGAGTACATCTGAATAGTAGACATAATGGATGACACGAAGTTCTTAATGATCTGCGTGATGTCACGTATAAAGACAAGCTGGGGAAAAGGCATGAGAGGCAGTTTCAGCGACAAGATGGTAATATACGCCAAACTCTCTCCTGCGCTGGTTTAGGGGGTGAATACAGTCTTAAGTCTTTTACGTTTTAGTAACCTTCGCAGTAACAAATACAGCACGATGACCTTACTTTCATCTACAACTCGCACTACACGGAAAACAAGCAGAACAAAAGCGATGTTGATGAAACAAATCAATGTTATATAAACTACACTGGTAATAAAACAAGCTTCTTGACAAGTCTTTTCTCCTAAATGTATTTTGAAATCAAAATAATGTGAACTTTTACCATTATACAGTTTTCTCTACACAATTCGCGAATATGAGCCGGTGCGAAAGCACAATGGATACGACCGCCCTCCACTCTGCATACGCGCCAGTTTGAAAAACAGTTTAAAACCAATATAAATGTGTCACTCTGGCAGATGTTTCAGCAGTGAGTGATCTCCTTTCAGCAATGAGTGATCTCCAGTTCAAACCGTCTGTGTGCAGAAGTGAGACACAAGCCTATTTGTGACAATGAGTGAAGAACAGATCTTCAGCACACACATACACCCATACATGAACTTCTCTTATCATACTGTCAGTGTTCAACTGGATTTCTTCTGTGCTGTTTTGTCTGATAAATGCTTAACGTTTTTGTATGTGAATACAGTGGAGTTTACTGTACCCGCGTGTCCTGTCGTACAGGTGTGGGGGGGCTGGGCTGGGACACCTCAGTGACTTTTGTGGTTTCGTCTTCTTCCTCCAGCAGAACAACATTGTCCACCAGCCCGACTCTGTCCTGCTCACGCTCCTCTACTGCCTTCCGCTCGGGTGTCACCGTGGTGATGAGATCACTCACGCCCATGCCTTTAGCAGTACTGTACAATGCTGTGCCCATCTCTGCACACACAAACACACACACACACACTTCAGTATGTCTTCTGTGTTCACTACAATTGATGTTGTTTAGAAGCCAGAAACATCACATAACTACACCAGATATTAGATTTATCACTCACATAATGTATATAATAATGTTAAACCCTTATTTTATAACTCTAGATTCATTTTATAACTCTGAATCTAGATGTCTAGATTCAGAATTTATTTCTTTACCTAGACACTTCCTGCATAAAGAATATAAAGAATGAAGAACACAAATGTCCACTGCTGATTAATTACTGCTGACTGTGCTGAACACCGCAGTGATTATCACTGTCATTGACTTTTGAATGATGGACAGTGAATTTTATTGTTTGATTATATATATTGTTTTACAATGTTGCAGGAATCAATAAACTGGTCTGATGAAGTTTTAGAGCATTATGATCAGGTATGAATGCTCCTTCATACACCAACAGTTAAAGCATGAGTGACAGCAGACAAGGGTGGAGCCGTTGTTGATGTTCACAGACACAGAAGAGCCGCACAGAAGCAGTGTGACAGCCACAACATGTACAATCATAAAACCCTCGCAGGGTAAAACACACTTGCACTAACACATGCCAGGCCAGGTGAAGCATGCTGCATGCACAAGCACCATCCTCACAACTACAGCAGGTTAAAGATTTCTACAGAAGGTAAATCAAACAGGCAGCAAGAAGGGCTCTTCAGTTTCTATAAGCTTTATGTTCTTGGGGTCTGTGGGGTTTGAAACAGACGAAACTTCTCTACCTGTTGGTCTAGTACCAGTGGCTGCGTTCATGGGTGTATTTCGCTGAGCTGAGAAAATGTACATATTCAACAACAACATCTGAGTCAGACAGAGTGTGTTGTGAACACAACGATAATCATTTGAAGCCTCTACAGCAGACTTCGGGCTTATATTTCACTAGATAACATTTAAAACACCGGCTGCAGCCCCTGTGACACCTGTCAGGTTTAACAGTGTGTGAAAGTCTTTGCATTAGATATTAAAATATGAAAGTAGGTGTTATCTGAGTTTCACAACTGACTGCTGTGACTGAAGGTGATTGTTAGTGAAGGTGACCTCAGCTGAAGTTCAGCACATTAACTACAAACATCTGGTAAAGATGACTGGATTCACTAATTAGCTGCATAATTAGTATTCTCCAACCGCTGGTTATTAAAAGAGGTTTGTGATCAAGAACTAAATGGCAGCACTGGATCTGTGATTTTCAGTAATTATGTTGCCCTGTTGGCTTGCTTACTGGCAGACTGCTGATATTAGCTTAGAACATTTGCTTTGTACATTGTGTTATTATCATTGTTAATTTATCAATTTTGAATTTTCTTCCTTTTCTCTTCCTAATTTTCTCTCCGTCTTTCTCTTTCATTTTCAATTTCAGTTTTCACGATTATATATTTTTGTTATATATATACATTTGTACAGCTGCTTTGTAACAGTGTGCCACTGTGAAAAGCACTATTTAAATAAACTGAACTTGAACTCTAACGTGCAGTTTTTAGAAAGAAATTTGATTTGGAGTTTAAAACCTGTTTAACATGACAGAGACTCATTAATTGTAAGGTTTATGCAGAAATTCAGACCAGAAGTACATCTTCAAACGCCTGCAGCCACTGAACACATGTGGTGATCATCCGTGGATACACATCACTGTAAATTATATGAACCATGAATGTTAGTACTGAAGCGCATGTCTGACAGCACAGTGCAGTAGTGTGGCCGCAAAACACAACACAACAGAGATGAAAGTAAAACAAACTCATCCACAAGCCTGCAGGAACAATGGCAGAAAACTGAAAATCCCTGTTCTGCCCAGAGCCTCTTTCTGTTTACAGAAAGTCTTTTAGAAAATGAACAGAAAATAAATCTGTGCTGCTTACAGGAGACGTATGCTAATAACTGATAATGAAACTGAAATAATGAGATGGTGAGTGACTCAAACTCCAGACAGACCCAATGAGACTGAGACATCAGACTAACAAACATCAGACAAACATCAGACAAACACTGGGGTAGCCGGGTAACAGCCCGGGATCTTAAAGCTGCTTACAGCTGGATAATTATTATTCTGGGAAACAGAAGTCCAAACTAAAAGCTGTACTTTTTTCTGCTCTGTTTCATTGATTCTCAAAACTAATGCGTTGATTTCACACATTAATACAACAGTTAAGATTCTGGTTGGTGTAATTGAATAAAGCAATCTCATCATGAGATACAGAAGTAAACAAACCTCCATCCAAGCTTCGAGACATTGTGTAGCGCTTGCTGGAGGAACGCTCAAAATATGGTGCTGGACGGACGATCTGTGAGCTGGCCCGTCTGGTTTGAGCCTGAGTTCTGCCACTGTAACGGAACTTGGAACCGAGCGTGAGAAACTTTTTAGGTGGCGTCTCTGGAGAAACTAACCTGTTGAGAAGTAAACCATTATTAACATCCAGTCATCTGCTGTCCAACAAACACCACCTCACGACAGTCAAAGCTTGAAACTGAATCAATCTAAAACTGGTTCTCTTAGCTTAACTGGTAGAGCATGAACTTGCAATACCAAGGGCATTTGTTTGATTGCCAGGGAAGACACATTCTGATAAATGTACAGCTTCAATGAAATTTAAGTTGGTTTGGACAAAATCATCTGTAAAACTCAAGCGATTTGCAATAATTGTAAATATTTACTATCATAAGCATCACCACAAACATACAGACCTACAACAATCTCATGAAGTACATCTGAAGATTGATGCTGGATTATTACATAAGTGAAGATCACCTGAAGAAGGTGTGATGCTCCACACAAACTTTCCACAGTCTCTTGGCTGCTCTGTGGTTTGGAAGTTTAAAGCCGATTGTGCTCTCAAACTGTTCAAACTAAAGACAAATCCACATTACATTTCAAAGCTGATTGAGGAATTTCACTATATCACACATTAATGCGAGGTGAAAAACCTTCACCTCGCCCGGACGGATCTTGATGTAGAAGTTGTTGCGTTTGTAGGAGATCTTTAAAACTTTCGGCCAAGCAAAGCGGTTGATGCGAAGTCTGTCACGGTAGATGAGAAGCCCAGAGGAACACACGCCCAACATGATCTCCACCCCTTCTGAATCCTGACAAATGATTGGATTAGAGAAGTGCCATCATCTCAGAACAACTCAAACCATCATGCAGAAATGTCTGATTTCTAAATGAATGATTCTGCAGTTCATGAGTGGAGGTCAAACACCTTTAACTTGTTTGTTAAATCTGTGAGAATCTGGTTCGGAAACGGCATGGAAATTGTTTGATGTTGCAATGTGTGTACTGAAAGTGAATCCAATTTTAGTAACTGCCAAAGTGGTAAAAACATTTATATACAAGGTGAAAATGAACCACATTTTGAGCAGGTAATTTGTAGGCTGGTCATTATGTAAGACACTCGCAAGGGTGTACTTCATCACCAATCTCGCATGTACTGTCTCCAATTTCACATGTACTGCATCACCAATCTTGCATTTACTGCATTCCACCAAAAGACTGGCAGAAAAATGGACACAATTCAAAAATTCTTAAGAAGAAATGAAAAAGATACAGATGTCAATGTTAATTTACAGCATGAATATAAATATATACATTCATGTGGATAGTATAACCCACAACACTTGATCTTGATAAAAAGTGCTTGAACTCAAACAGAGATCTCTGACTCTGAGCATGATTTGCGATATTGTTGAGAAGATCTCTAACTCAAAAGGAGACACGTGAGGTTACTGGGCTCTTTTTCTCTGGAAAAATCTTTAAGAAGTGGAAATCCTCAGCAATAGTTTCAATCTGATCTTACTAAAGTCTACAGAAAACAGTTAGATCTCATTTGTAATTGTTCTGTCATATGGGGAGGGCTTAATCCACAGGTGTTAATGATGACAGGTTCTAAACTACTGTGAGCTTCTACTGTGATGTATGACATGTGACAGGAAGAGGTTCTGTTCAACAAACGCACATAGAAATCTGAAGGTAGAAAACAGTCTTTGCTTAGACAATGACTTCCATAGTCATGCACAAAGACAGGCTTAACACACACACACACACACACACACACACACACACACACACACACACACACACACACACACACAGATACACAAATGCAGCTTACCTCTCCTTTAGCTGGAGAGAAGCAGTGAAAGAATCGTCCTATCAACTAGACCATCAGTAAGAGAAGGAGAAAAAACGACTCATCTAACTGAACGCATCCAGAGCTTCATCTGCTTCAGTGTTTAATAACTACATGTGATGATGAAGATGATGATGACATCATCTGTGCACAACAGACGAGTTTTACATCTGAACTGTGAGGAAATATCCTTGTCTAATGCAGCAGAAATATCACTTCAAACACGACACATTTACACTGCGGAAGAGATTTACTTTCAAAGCAGATATCTGAATATTATATGTGGGGTAAGAGAAATACACACTTCTTTTTGGCATAAAAAAAGATTAAAGCTCAAAACAAGGAAAAAAGTATTTGCCAACAATACAAAACAGAAAATTAATTTCAGATAAACAGTAATCTCAAGTCCTGATATCTTGAATGCACAATAAAGATTTTAAGATATCTTTAAGTTTTATTCCAGATGCATTGCCAACACTTTTTAATCTACTGAGTGTTTCCGTATAGAGAAAGAACTAGACAAACTAGATGTTGCTCTTTGAGGAGAAAGAGCATCATGTTATTGTCAAATACATTATTGTCCTTAATTGATTTGCTGGGTGACACAGACTGATACAGTCTGATCTGACTCACTTAAGACACAGTCTGGTTCATACAGTTACAGACTGACTGAACAACATCAGAAACAATAACAAACATAAACACACAACACACAACAGTGATGAGAGTCTGAGCGAATCGGGTTTATCAGTGTGATACAACACACAAATGTGCAGTTTCAGTGTGTATTAAATTGATTCTGGTATACTAAAAGACTATCATGTTATTCAATAATAAAGGAATAAAAACTGGAATCGTGATGTAAGATTCAGTTTGTTATAATGCAGGCGTGTGTGTGTTACACGTACCTTTGCATGATGGAGGTCGACTCCATACATAGAGAGTTTCTTTACATTCTCCAGAAAATGCATTTCAGCTTCTGCAGGAGTCATTCCTCTGAGAGAGAGACAGACAGAAAGAGACAGGAGTACAGTACAGTACAATACAGACACGAACAATACAAGACACTGTAGATCTTTGAACTCTATATGCTCTCTGAGTGAATAATAATGATGTATGTTTTTCTTCTCTGACATAAAACAACAATGAACACAACACAGCTTTTACTTTCATCATGTGACTGACTGAAACAGAATAATCAGAAAAATATTGTAGGTTTGATTTTTTGCAAAGAAGATTAGATAGAATCATTAAAGGCTGTAATATTATTGGCTGTAATATTTCATTATAATATTATCTGAGAGAATGAAATGATTCACTTGTAGTTTTTGTGTAGGTCCATAATCTTCTCCTCCATCTCTTTGGTCTGATGAGGCGCCAAACGAAACTCGCTGACGTAGTCGCTTCCATTCTCCTCTGGGTCGTAATCGCCCAGCTCTGACTGGACAGTATACGACCCGAGAACTGTGTGGGTGGCAAACGAACAGGGCAAACGACCTGATACAATATCATCCCTCAACTGTAAACACAAGTAATATCTGCAACAGAAAGACAGAGTGAATTCAATCATTGATACTTAACTACATATATTTTGCAATATTTCTCACATAGTCCTAACTACAAGTAAAATGAATTATCATGTTTATATTTTCTGATCGCAAAATGTAAAATAAAAGACCAAAATAATTAGAAGAAAACATAAAATACTAAAATATATATTTAAATATATTTAAGAGAGAGAGATAAAGAGAGAGAGACAAAAAAGTTTTTCTTCAACTCATGAGGCACAATAGAGAGACCTTCAAATAAACACAATGAGAACATGAACCAGTGTAGAGATGATACAATCAGGTGATGTGATCTGGTGAAAACTGCTGCATTTTGCACTAACTGTAATTAGTATGACCTAGCAGTGCATGACAACAGTCCAGTCTGGAGGTCCTAAATGCATAAACACAATTTCTGCTTCAGGAACGGATATGTTTTGCAGCGTAGTGATGTTTCTAAGATAGAAGAAGGCTGTTTTTGTGATATTTGAGATATGATTTTTAAAAGACAAATTACAGTCCAATATAACACCCAAGTCTTTGATTGTGTTGGCTGTGGGGACAGTACATCATTCTAGTTGAAAATTGTATTCTTCTGTTTACAGGTGTTTGGTCCAATAAGTAAAATCTTTATTAGTTTTATTTAAATTTAAGAAAATAAACTGGCCAGTATTGCTCTTTAAACAATTTGTTTATGGGGCTACAGAAAGTGTCCCCGACATGTCCCTGTACACGTCATTATGCACATTTGTGTCCTCATAAACCACATATTTAACCCCCCCACACACACACGGCAGGATCTCTCTGTTGTGCTTTACTATTACATTGAAAGCCTTTCATGAGATTGTGATAGTGACCTGGTGATGTCTTCAGAGAGCAGCGCAGGTTCGGGAGGGTAAAACTTTACATTAAAGGAGAAATTCCAGGCAACACCTGTGTAAAAAAAAACATCACAAGATCTTTTGTGACAGGTATGACAGGTATTTCTAGTGCATGTTCATTTATTCAAATGGTCCAGATGGTAGCATTCCCCAGTTCAGTCTTTATTCAACTCTTTATTCATAAACCAACTACAAACCTAGTATCCCTAATTAGTTTTATCATCAGACATCTCATAATGAACAATTAAACTTTGCAATAATAGCATCTATTCTGTTTTCAGTGTTGTACATGTTTGACAATTTTGCTCTTTTCTGCATTTTATTTTTCATTATATGTAAAGCTTATTTGAAGCAATGCAACACTGTGAAAAGTGCAATTTAAATTGAATTTTATTTATATAAAATATTTTCTCTAATGAGATACATGTATATAAATATCAACATATTTTGTTTAGCAGAATGTTTTACCTCTGATCTGTTTCTTCATGTCTTTGGCTGGATCCAACCAGTTCTGAAACAAACCATTCAGCATATTCACTATACACAAAGCTCCAGTGTGTGTGTGTGTGTGTGTGTGTGTGTGTGTGTGTGTGTGTGTGTGTGTGTGTGTGTGTGTGTGTGTGTGTGTGAGTGAGTGAGTGAGTGAGTGTGTGTGTGTGAGTGATTCTACCTTTTGATTTTCTACATCACGGAATGTGATACCAAAGTAATCTTTCTCCAGCAGGTTGAGATGTTCACAGACTTTATCAAAGAGCACCTGCCCTTTATCTCGTTTCTGTACAGAAAAAAACTCAAGTCATGCCATCTGACTGCAAAACATGATCAAACACACACACTGATTCAGCCCTTCCACAGAGAGACCATCAACAGCAGATAAAGCTCCTGCACAGTGAGATAAACATCCTGCTTTATTGAGATTTCTGACAACCTTCAACTTAAATCCTGAATCTGGGCATGAAATAGTCATCAACCAATAACATCTAAAATCATTTTAGTTTTAATCAGAGAATGAATGGTAACATTCTTTCTTCACATAAACTAACTTTAGCTTGCATGTGTTCAAATCTCTCCAATGACCTCATCATGAGACATATTTCCCATAATGCACTCTGACTGCAAAACTAACACCCAAATAGACACAAGAAAAATGAGCAAGACTTCTCTCTGAGAACCCCTAAGAAAATAAAGAGACAGACAGAAATGAATGAAGAGGTTTCAGAAAACAGTCACACACAATCATTTCCTGTTTGTAAATCATTTATAAAGAGAAGAATCATCATGGGTTCTGTAATGACACCCTTGAGATGTTTCACTCACTAAGCAGTGAAGTATAAGAGTGTGTTATAGTCGGACCAAACTCAACTCTATATATCACAAAGAATCAAGGTACTTATTGCTTTTGTAAAAGAGAGATGCTGTGAATCCTGAGAAACACAGATCTCACACCACCTGCACAGGACAAAACACAGATTTTATTCTCCTGCACAAACACATGAACTCCTGGCTGTAGAAGAAAATTGATGTTGAGATGTTGTATTGTTGCTCTATTTGCAGCCTGCTGCATGTGTCTGATAACTCACCTCCACAACACACGTGTAGTCAGATCCGTCCAGCAGTGTGATCTTACACTGCATGTTTTTGGGTTTCTTGGTCACCTTCACTGGAGATCTGGTCAGTTTACTTGAGGAGGACCAGTGGGAGGTGCGGTCGTCCTCAGGTGGTTGCTGATCAGGTTTTCCGTCCCCCTCTTGCTCACCAGCCTGAGAAACAAAGCCTCGACTTGTACAAAATCAATAACAGACTGAAACGGGTGTGTGTCATGTTATGCTGGTTCTGAGAGAACAGAGGAAGAGCCTACCTGATCTTTTCTCACAGGTGTGCTGTGTGCAGCTGCTGGTGGCAACTGGTTGTTTAGGGGTGGGGCTGAATGGGGCGGAGCTGCACTGGCTCCCTGCTGCTCTGGTTTGGTCTCTGATTCTGTTGTCATTTCAAATTAAACTGTAATGAGAAGAAAGACAACAGAGTAAACATAGCATTTCATTTACAGGCAAAGACAACATTGACTAGATTACAATAAAATAACAAAAACTCTCTTGTATGACTTTAGCAGAGCATGTGTTGTATAAATCACATGGATTCACTGATAAGCTGATTTTTAGAGTTTTATCTAATGTTTGAGACACATCACATAGTAAAGCTCCTCTACACACAAACATCATAATCCATTAATACTCTCAAGATCTGTGTCTGCCATCAGGATGTTCAGACTGAGATCAAACAGTCATGCGAAATGAAAGATTATCAGTGTCATATTTACAACCTTAACAAAGCAGGTGGGTAGGCAGTGAGTTACTGGGCAGTGAGCTATCCCTGACTGATGAGAGATGAGCTATCCCTGACTGATGTGTGTGTGTGTGTGTGTGTGTGTGTGTGTGTGAGAGAGAGAGAGAGAGAGAGAGAGAGAGAGCTCTGAGTCTTCCTGCATGTGGTGAATGAAACACATCCAAACACATGAAGCCACTCAACATGAGCTGTGCTGTTCCTCACTCTTCAAACATCAGATAACTGCAGGACTGACAGCTGCCAGTCAAGCATGTGATCTTCATACAGCTGCTCTCACACAAGCAGTAATTCAACACATCAGTCTGACTGTCATATACCAAAGGTGGGCAATGTTTCTCATAAACATTTCTGTTCTGTAATACTGAACGAAAGTCTTAGCAATCAAAACTTCTGATCTAAATATTGAAAAAAGTCTCAGAACCCTAAAATGTTCATCCAATCATTGCCTGTGCATGTTCATGTGTTTTGGAGGAGGCGTGGCTTCTCAGAGCTTTGGGGGGGTCTTTACCCCTTTATGCTTTCAAAGCTAGCTTGTTATTGCTGGTCTGTATGAAACTGCACCAGAACTTTAGGGGAGTGCTGAACTGTGGAACTGTCACATTTTTCCTAAGTGAATTTTTTATCTTTTCTCTGACTATAAGACCCAACAGTCTTATAGTCCTTCAGACGTTCTACTCTGTCTTTTCTCTGCTCATATCTGCAGACGACACACCAATGGCAAACAAAACCACACACTTGAAATTACACACACACACAAACACGAGGTTCAGAAGTCTGGCGCTGTTGTCTCTGCACTGGTTCTGTTCACTGCCCTGGATTAATGAACAGAACACAGAGAATGACATAAGAGCAGCTGCTGCATACATGCTTTCATGAGCCACGAACCAACCAACAATTCAATGAGTGAGACTACCAGACTTTAAACAAACTTTAAATGTTGTGAATGCTGTAAACAGTACAGCTATGATGTAATACTGATGATGTTCACTCACACTGAAAGTGTGCAGCAACATACTGTATTAACACACAGTAATGCTATTAAAGCAATACATATATAACTGCATTTTATTCATCATACTGGCATTTGCTGTGCTGCCCTTAAATTAAAGTGATTTTAAAATTGATGCTAAATGCTAAATTATATAATGACATTATACATCATTTATAGATCTAATGATTAATCACCATTAAGATTAATTAAATAGCAAAGAAGTTCAGAAGTAAAAGGTCTAGATACATACAGATATCAAAATCTGATGCCTGTGAGATTACGGGATTACGTGAAAATATGCTTAACAATGATCAACAGTGTCACAATATAAAAAAGAATCTTAAATGCTACAAAATGTAACCGTTTTTTGTTTCATCCTGATATATGATGGTATTTTTCTTAGTGTAGAAGTGTCTGTCACAAAAAAACTCAACACAGAGCACATGAAATCTAGGGCAGGCTGATCTGTGCTCTCATTCCCACAGTGAGAGTCCTCACAGACTTAAATAGTCTGATCTCAGGAGACATCTTCTACATGAAGAACCAACAGGCAAACCTCTGCAGGAGCTTTAGAGACTCAATCAAACCCCACTTTGATTGGGCGTCACTCGCCCATAACTGCTGCTGTCCATGGTGCTGCAACACACCACAAACACAAAGTCTTCTAAAAACAAAAACCACCGCTCAGAATTAAAATCAGTTTTACACCTTGTATAATGCAGAGCATCAATACTGAACTGGAATAATGAATTGGAAATAATTGCCAGATAACATGCAGTTTAAAAACACTGAGTCACTTTTTAGATGAATGGCATGATGGATTAGCAGCCCTTCACAATATGATTTTCAAGAACATCTGGCTCTCTAATATAGAAATAATAAAACTGCCATTCCAGAGTTAAATAAACTACTGATACAGGGTCCTATAGTTTCTAATGTCCACTATCAGATCAGGGATCAGATTCATGTAGCAGTACTGCAGAAGTCTTAATAATTAATGATATACAACATACACACAAAAAGTACATGATTTAAAGTGACCAGAACAATGTGACCTGCACAAGTCTCCACAACTGTTTTCTGTACGAGCAATCACATCTTACACACGCACCAATATGTTATTGTTTAACTGTATGAAAAACAGCTCAACTAAAGTTTAACCATTTAAACACAATAAACAAACACACATGACATTTGTACAAAATAATCCTCCAAGAATTACATTTCTAATTTATTCAATTTTAATTTATTCACTTATTTTTAGTATTTTTTTTTATCAATGCTGCTATTTCTGAATTTCAGCCTGGAATTGTTTCTGATATTAAAGAAATAGATGTCTGATAACTGATATCTGATTATGGTGACTAGGCAAAACCGGCGGCGCACACTGTACGTCGCGCAGGCTCGATCACGTCATCACGGTCACTGCGCGCACGCGCAGACCACACCCACCGCATTGCAGAAGCACTAAAAGCAAACCGGCGAACTTCATCAACTCGCTTTATGTCCATAAATCCCGAGCGAAGCAACATCTAGCGACACGTATCACACACAGGCGCAGTTATCAAGCGATTACGACACGCTGTTATGTTTCTTTAATGTTGCGTCTGTTTCCGCATCGTTACATTAATGCAGCCGAGCGTGCATTATGAGGACTGTCAATCAAATCCACACACACCTGTGAGAATAAACGCGTGATGCTGCAGTGATGATGCTGCAGTGATGCTGCTGCAGTGATGCTGCTGCAGTGATGATGCTGCAGTGATGCTGCTGCAGTGATGATGCTGCAGTGATGCTGCTGCAGTGATGCTGCTGCAGTGATGATGCTGCAGTGATCGTCTGTAACACTCACAGCTGCAGGCAGAAGAGGTGCGAGTCTACCGGCTGTGATGCTGCTGCTGCTGCCCGGTGCGCTGACGGACTGACTGCAGACACACACCGTTACACCCTCCCTCTCCCCCTCTCTCCCTCTCTCTCCCTCCCTCTCCCTCTCCCTCCCTCCCTCCCTCCCTCCCTCACCCTCTCTCTCTCCCTCCCTCCCTCCCTCACCCACCCTCCCTCCCTCCCTCTCCTCACCCTCCCTCCCTCCCTCCCTCCCTCACCCACCCACCCCCTCTCTCCCTCCCCCCTCTCTCCTCCCTCTCCCTCCCTCTCTCTCTCTCACCCACCCACCCTCTCTCCCCCCTCCCTCCCTTCCCTCCCTCTCCCTCCCTCTCTCCCTCTCCCTCCCTCCCTCCCTCTCCCTCCCTCCCTCCCTCTCTCTCTCTCCCTCCCCCTCCCTCTCCCTCCCTCTCCTCCCTCTCTCTCCCTCCCTCCCTCCCCCTCCCTCCCTCTCCCCTCTCTCTCTCTCTCTCTCTCTCTCACACACACACAAAGACACGAACACGGGTGTGCACAATCACTACAAAGATTGTTAATCAAGCAATCGATCGAAACTCACTCATTACGGGATGATCTGCGTAATTGTGTCCCGTTCAGACCAGCACACACAAGGTTAAAGCAACCAGCTGAATCATCACATTATTCCACAGCTTACAGTACTTCTTTCTCACACACGCACTAAAGCACTTATTACTAAGGTGTATATAAAAGTACCTGGTACCACAATTGTAGTTTTTAATAATTATAAAAAAGAGCAGTTTATGTTTAGCACAATTTCATTATCTCATCTGTTTCATTACATAAAATGCAAAAGTAAGTGTTTCATTATTATTAGAATCTCCAGATGAACACTACAGCATATTCTAGAAGACCTGAACTGAAGAGCAGAACTAGAAGAACTGTTACGTACAAGACCATCAGAACAAGAGCTGAATGATCTCCACACATAAGGATCTGCAGATGATAACTGTGGAAACCTCAGTTCCTACTTCTCATGGTTCTTCTGAGAAAAAGGCCCCAGTAACCACACAAGAAGATCTCTGTTACTGTTTGACAAGATTATGAAAGCTGCAATCAAATGTCCGAGATTACAGTGTGAACATAACAAAGAATGAAGGTTTTATTTTCTATTTCTCCTCTGCTTTTTGTCTCTCAGATCGCTGTCTGCTGTGAATGTAGATGAGCTTTGTGGTCAGCACTCAGGCTGGCATGTGCTGTTTGAGAAGTCATTTCCCATAATTCATCTGCACCAAGGACACAGGACATGTCCACCCGCTGAGACACAAAGCAGCATCAGTCTATAACCAATCAGAGAGAAGACTTCAGGTCAGGTACCAATCAAATGTCAAATTCACTTTGATTGGCCCCTGCTGACTCGCCTCTCAGGTTCAGCCTCATTAATGAATCTTCATATGCTTATTATCTCATGAGAAAGCAGGGAGCCAGTGAGAGTTCAAAGTCCACAGCTGCAGAAAATCACTGACGTAATAAAAAATTATTTTATTATTATGAGTTCACAGATAAATCTAAATCCAGGTCAGATCTCTTTGTGTACTGCAGTAAAGGTTCAGTCATACTGATACAGTATGACTGATACATACTGATACAAGGCTTCAGATGGGAGATCCTTCAAATCAAGATCAGAACAATAAACGAACTGAACTTGAAGTGTTTATGAAAATAAAATATTTACTACTAATCAGCAACTTCAAAGATGTATTCTGTGTTTTGAATTTGCCATGAACAGTAAACAGCACTTCAGCAAATGGTGAGATGAAATATGATTTCAGACGGAGGACTGATGCTTTAATCTAATGCTATGCTCTAGATTAGAGCATCATTGTACAAGTCATTGTACTTGTGTGTAACTGTAAATATGATTTTGTTTGTTTGTACAAACTGAAAGACTCAAACTTTTTTTGTGATGATCAACAGCAGATGCTGAACATATGGCTGTAAAGAGGACAACACAAAAAACAACACACAAGCTCTTAAAGGTTTATCTTCATTATCTCCTGCACTTAGCAGATGATATCATGAGCTTTACCTGCTTCTCTGTACAGAACACAGCACCACAGATCAACACCTCAAAGTCTTCATAAAACTCACAGCACCACAGATCAACACCTCAAAGTCTTCTTAAACTCACAGCACCACAGATCAACACCTCAAAGTCTTCATAAACTCACAGCACCACAGATCAACACCTCAAAGTCTTCAAAAACTCACAGCACCACAGATCAACACCTCAGAGTCTTCTTAAACTCACAGCACCACAGATCAACACCTCAGAGTCTTCATAAAACTCACAGCACCACAGATCAACACCTCAGAGTCATCATAAAACTCAAGACAGATCAACACCTCAGAGTCTCATAACACACAACAATCAACACCTCAAGTCTTCATAAACTCACAGCACCACAGATCAACACCTCAAAGTCTTCATAAAACTCACAGCACCACAGATCAACACCTCAAAGTCTTCATAAAACTCACAGCACCACAGATCAACACCTCAAAGTCTTCATAAACTCACAGCACCACAGATCAACACCTCAAAGTCTTCTTAAACTCACAGCACCACAGATCAACACCTCAGAGTCTTCTTAAACTCACAGCACCACAGATCAACACCTCAAAGTCTTCTTAAACTCACAGCACCACAGATCAACACCTCAAAGTCTTCATAAAAACTCACAGCACCACAGATCAACACCTCAAAGTCTTCATAAAACTCACAGCACCACAGATCAACACCTCAAAGTCTTCATAAAACTCACAGCACCACAGATCAACACCTCAAAGTCATCATAAAACTCACAGCACCACAGATCAAACACACACCAATCAAACTCACAGCACCACAGATCAACACCTCAGAGTCTTCATAAACTCACAGCACCACAGATCAACACCTCAAAGTCTTCAAAAACTCACAGCACCACAGATCAACACCTCAGAGTCATCATAAAACTCACAGCACCACAGATCAACACCTCAGAGTCTTCATAAAACTCACAGCGCCACAGATCAACACCTCAAAGTCTTCATAAAACTCACAGCACCACAGATCAACACCTCAAAGTCTTCATAAACTCACAGCACCACAGATCAACACCTCAAAGTCTTCTTAAACTCACAGCACCACAGATCAACACCTCAAAGTCTTCATAAACTCACAGCCCACAATCAACACCTCAATTAATCACACACAGATAACACCTCAAAGTCTTCATAAAACTAACACCAAGTACTCAAAATCTTCTTAAACTCACAGCACCACAGATCAACACCTCAAAGTCTTCTAAACTCACAGCGCCACAGATCAACACCTCAAAGTCTTCATTAAACTCACAGCACCACAGATCAACACCTCAAAGTCTTCATAAAACTCACAGCACCACAGATCAACACCTCAAAGTCTTCATAAAACTCACAGCACCACAGATCAACACCTCAAAGTCTTCATAAAACTCACAGCACCACAGATCAACACCTCAAAGTCTTCATAAACTCACAGCACCACAGATCAACACCTCAAAGTCTTCATAAAACTCACAGCACCACAGATCAACACCTCAAAGTCTTCATAAAACTCACAGCACCACAGATCAAAACCTCAGAGTCTTCATAAAACTCACAGCACCACAGATCAAACCTCAAAGTCTTATAATCAACACCTCAGAGTCTTCATAAAACTCACAGCGCCACAGATCAACACCTCAAAGTCTTCATAAACTCAAGCACCACAGATCAACACCTCAATCATAAAACTCACAGCGCCACAGATCAACACCTCAAAGTCTTCATAAACTCACAGCACCACAGATCAACACCTCAGAGTCTTCATAAAACACCAGCACCACAGATCAACACCTCAAAGTCTTCTTAAACTCACAGCACCACAGATCAACACCCAAACTCATAAACCACACCACCTCAAAGTCTTCATAAAACTCACAGCACCACAGATCAACACCTCAAAGTCTTCATAAAACTCACAGCACCACAGATCAACACCTCAAAGTCTTCATAAAACTCACAGCACCACAGATCAACACCTCAGAGTCTTCATAAAACACCAGCACCACAGATCACAGAACCTTCTCAATTATTCACGCTGAGAGTTCAAAAGCATCTCGTACTCACAGAGCTTAGCTGATGCCTGGACTGATCCCTCAGAGAACATTAGAACCATGAAAAGAAACCAGAGGAACCAAAGAACAGAGATAGAAAGGCCATGTCACACTGCAGCTGAATACAGTTTTAATTCTCTGTAAACACTAATACATTTAGTATTTACTAATGCAGTCCAGCAAACACACATTTATAGATGAAGACAAACTGATCAAGAATCTGCCTGCAAGAGCTCAAACCTACCCAGAACACAGAATTTAGAGTCTTGTGTGGTTTGTTTCTCTGTTCAGGTCTGAAGAATCATAGGATTAGTGAAGCTCTGGATGGTGTCTGTATGAAGAACTGAATCTGAATCATAACAGACCATCAACACTGTTTCTTGGCTTTTCTAGAGCTCATGTTTCTGCCACCAGAACAAAATGAGAACTAACAATTGAAAGTGATATATTTGTCAGATATGGTAACCCATACCCAAAATGTGACTGCATTTAACCATCACTGGTGAGGAGTGAATACACACTGTAAGTCAACACACACACACACACACACACACTGGAGCAGTGAGCAATCAGGGGTGAGGTCTCCTGTTCAGGGGCACTTCAGTTGCTACCTGCCAGCACTGGAATCAAACCAGCAACTTTCTGATCACAAGCCCGACTCACAAGCCCGCCACAACTGCCCCAGAGATCATTTTGGAGTTGGTTTTATATAACTGGACAGTCGATATTAATAGACCAACAACATGTTTACAGTAAAGACAAATCCACTGTCACTCTGACAGGCTTTTGGATCCTGATTTCTTATTTTAATCGCTCTGAGTTGTAAAACTGGAACATTTGTGGCCCTTTAATCCAGCGCTGCTGAGTTCAGCTGATTAATTTCAAACAAAGAGGTTGAATTCAGGACACACAGGAAAACAAGCCTGATGTTTATACCACATCCATCCATCAGCCTTTCTGTAGTAGCCCATACAGCTGTCACCAGAGTGTTGTGTGAGCAGCCCTGAATAAACAGTAACAATACTGTTACTGTTTAATAGTAACAATAATACAGTTACTATTAAAAACTGTATTTTTAATAGTAACTTGTGTCAAAATGTGTTTGAAGAGCAACAATTACAGGATAAAATACAGTAACTTACCACAAGAGACAGGCAGAGGATCCGGTCCATCCATCATGTTTATACCGATCACAGTTCGGTTCGGGCCGGACAGCAGTGGAAAATGAAACGTGACACAACAGAACACATTCACACATTCACATCTGTAGTCACAACGCCAAACAACACGACACACGTGAGCCCGGTTCCGTCCAGACTGGAATGCTGTGCGCGTTCTGGAGTGCAGGGGCGCGCCGGACCATCTGTGGTGTCGTGGACGCGCACAGCATTCCTGTGTGAACGAATCTGTCACTGAATATTCTGCGGGATATTGTTACAGATATAAATAACCCGTTCACACCCCACAGAAAACATTTCCACAAACTAAATCTTCATTTACAGTCGAAACCCAATTCAGTTTTCGTCTGAACCGAATCTATCCGTCTGTTATCCAAATTAATGAACCTGTACACGAGTCTGCACTTTATCAGACATTAAACAAAACACTTGAACAGAACTAAATAATCTAAAGCAACATTTTCATCACACGGGATCTGAGCTTTGAGCATCTCAACATAAACACGAAACATCAGAAGCTCAGTCCGTCAACTGCAGCACAAACAGTCGATTCTCACCTTCAGCGTTTTTATAATGTTGTGTTATAACGCTTCAGTGTTCACGTCCACAAAGGCCTGATTCAATAATCCTCTGAAGAAGAAGAGCAGATGAAGAGCAGAAATGATGATGATGATGATGATGAGCTCCTGCAGATCAAACCGGTTCTGGCTGCTGTTCAGCTGCACTGACTCCTGAACCCAAACTGCCCCGCCCACTGAAGCCAGAACGGAACAGGATTGGTTAATACCGCTGTCAATCAGATTAAATCACATCTGTTTACACACCCTGACAGAGAGCGATTCGGTCCCTCATCTTACAGAAAACATTTCAGTGTTGAAATCAGACGTGATGAACATCAGTCAGTTTATTACGTTGTGTAAATAATTCATTATAAATCTGGAACAAACATTTCTGTCTCAACAGCAATCCAGGTTCATCTTAATTTAAAACAATATTCTTGTTCATTGATCATACACTATGTTAATATGTACAATCCGAAATGTGAAAAATGTATTTCATCACCATAATTCCATTATTTTAATGATCTAATTTATAATTCTATTTAAAATTCATTATTAATTTGCTCCTACTTATTAAAGATGAAGAGTGTGAAATGTTATTTATGAATGCACTGTAATGCATGCATACATGACAGAATATCCTTCAGTCCTTCAGATGGAGCACATATCTCCACATTTGATTTTTTCTGCCTGTGCTGATGAACAGAAGAGCACCAGTCGCCTCTTCACTGACACAACATGAGTCTACGGTTGTTTGATTGCTTTGAAATTGATTTATTTGAAACAGACCAGAATGAACAGAACACACATGCTGGCTGATGCTTCAGGTCCACACACACCATGAGACTTCAGAGATCTGACTCTAGTACACAAACATTACAACACCTCATTGTGTGTCATGTTACACACCTTCAGGCAGCATTTTGTTCTGAATTGTGTGTTTTATAACCCTGGAAAACAGCATCCAGACAAGTCAGACATGAAACATGATTAAGCTGCCAAATAACCCAAAGCCCAGACAGAGGATTTCTGGGTAATTCCACTAATCTGTATTATCACAGGATTTCTCCAGAGCAGAACGGCTTCATCTGCAGATGTTCAAGCATTGTAGGTGACAAACATGCAGGTCCTTTAATTAGTATTTATATACAAAACGTTCTGCAAAACCTGCCTTTTCACCTGCAGCAAAATAAAATTCTATACTTAAAGGATCTTTCTCTTAAATTCAGACTTAAAAACAATAACATTGATCAAGCAGAGGATATTATGCTATTACTCAAAGTTAGTTAGTTGAACTCAATACAAACACACAAAACTCCAGTAAAGCGTGCGCCGCTGATAATGAAGTGAAACAATGTCCCCCTCTAGCGACTCAAAGGAATCAGTGCAGCTCTCTGAAATTATTAATGCAACACTTAATCAAGTGAGATTTTCGTATGTTCTACAGCAGACACAGAGATCTGATCTCAACATAATCAGAGTTAGTCTGATCAGATCTGTGACAACAGCTCTAAGATGCCTGAAAACAACCTGCCTGCAGATCTACCATATAAACTATGTGCAAGTGAACCAATGACACATTTTGAGCAAATATTGATCTGATTCAGATAGTAGGAGTTAATAGATCAATTTTTTGAAAACTTCTTTTGTACAGCAAGTGCCTGAAACTTTACACACCACTAAAGCTTATCGGTAGGTTTTTTTTAGCCAGTGTCCTCTGTCAGTCACATGACATTTCCAGCTCAGTTGACTGGATCAAATCATAATAATATAACCCTGCAGTGCCGGAGACTGCGCCACCAGATGGTGCTGTAAGATCCAACAGCCCAGGACTGTATTTAACCAAGAAGTGTTTCTGGATCACCATCTTTTGTTCAAGAATTAAGATCTTTGTCACACACAGTTACATGCAGGATACAACCAGCAGTGAAATGTAAGACTGGTCCGCTGCAAAGACAGTGCAAGATATTTACAGAGAATATACACAAAACAAAAAAATATTTGCATGTTAAAAATAATTATACAATTTTAACTTTAAGTTGTAAATATTAACTTAAGTAAAAGTGAACTTGACAGTGCAACATATAATATGCAGGGAATTTTTTCCATACCTGTGGGTCATATTTCATGGAAGTGACAAATAACGGACAAGTTGCATACTGGAACAACATTCCTGTCCAAAATGCAGCTGTAACGTAAACCCTTCCCCAATCCAAACCCTATCCATAACTTACCTATACAATCGGAGGGAAATATGTTGCTGTAATGGTATACAAGCCCCTCAGCCAGTCCTAAACCTAATCCTACAGTCTGATTGGTTGATAAAAATGTTGTTCAAGGACCAACAATGGTGTTGATCCAGTATAATGTCCACCTTGATGAAATTATGGTTAAATCTTCTCCATCTCATTAGCCCAGGATTTAAAGTGTTAGTGAAAGTGGACACTGGAGATGTTACAAAACATTTTATATAATGCAATTCAGTTGTATTAGTAGCTCTTAAACATCTAAGTATTAATGTTTAATCCAGTCTCTTTGATGGCAGGTAGATGTTACTGTAGTAACCCTAAACTGAAAGCGTAAATTTAAAACAGACCAATTTAAACAATATTTTAAAGAAACATGTTTAGAAACATTTTTTAATAGAGACAGGAATAAATATGTTCACATGACACAAATGTGAAATTACATTTAAACACTACATCAAAGTTCCCCGAAGGTGTTTGACTGCTGTTACAGTGTCTAAACTCTACCTGAACCACTGAAATTTGATTTCCAGCTTCCCACCCAAACTCACGCAGAAGGCAGAACACAGATCTGGCCCATCAGGTGTATGTCATTACAATACACCCATGCATGTGTCTGTACAATATAGTTAATTAGTAAAAATCAGTTTTAAGCAAATTAATTGCAGCAATAAATCCAGGTTTCTACATCAAAAACCTTGAGCAACAGTGTGCTCAACAGCTGTGCAAATCATCATCTTCTCTGCTGATAATGGAATGCTAGCTTTGCATAACATCATTCTGTCTGCAGTTTGGTTGTCAGGAGACATGCTTTTTAACAAACCTGTGAAGTAAAAAGTTGAACTGCAAAGTTTTCTTTGTTTGTGATCTTCAGAGCGTCAGTCGATGAAATGTTTGTTGATTGGTGGATCATCCCTCAGTGAAACACAGCGTTAGTTCTTCAGTTATAGAGACATTATTTCATTTACCCCAAAACTCAATTAAGACTTAGTGTGTCACGATTTTGACACACCGTAATAGACATGACATTTCTGAACTTCTAAAGACATATCCTACAAACATGTAAAAGAAGGAAACTGACAGCATATAAGTGTATGTTGACACAAACATTTTCCACGCAAGCAGTAAACATGTGAAATGAGATGGCCTCAATGTAAGTCAGTCTTTAAAAAAATAATTACTGATTAGTGCCTAAAAAAGTGCAAGAAGATAAAAATATAAAACATGCTGCTTAAACATGCTTTAGTTGAAACAGCCACAAATATTCTACTACTGGAAGTATGAAGTTTTTAATCTAGTAGAGCATAGCTGTTCTATCATACTTCAAATCTGACCTTTCTCTGTATTTGCTTTGTAATCCTTGAGAAAACAATATTAAGACTGATCTTTCAAAAGAGTCTTTGGGTCTGCAACACTAACACCACCTAAGACAATATCTGCTCTCCATGTCATTTTTAAGTGTGTTTTGAAGGGAATCTATAGATACGGTGAAACCACTGAAAGAGTTCTTAGATTCATAACAGAAATATCAGGCCAGTGTCTTGGACAAATCACCACATTCATTTACTGGATTCTAGATACATTTCCACACTGTCCATGTCCTCTAATTTGGTGTCTAATTGCGAAACCATCAGAAGTTTTTGTTTGTTGGAATATTGCCTGATCATGCCACACTCTGCAGCAACAGCGCTGTTCTCTTCTTGCCCTGACTGATCATGAAGGTTTTGATCCTTCTTTAAAATCTCAATCTCAGAACTCCCACAGCGAAACATTGCATTATCTGTGGACTCAAACGATTCGCCCCCTAGACCCTCCAGTTTGGTGTAGCCTCCACTGCCAAGCACCTCCAGCCGAGGGCAGCTGAGACGTCTGGATCGGGCCACATGATGTTCTGTAGGGGTGGATGGACAGATACCTAGATCAATAGACCTGGAATAGTCTGAGAGCGCGCTCAGAGACAGGTGAGATCCCGTAGTCCTGCAGCTAAGTGAGGAGGGAGGCAGCAGCTGGACCTGGGAGCCCTGCAGAGAGACACAAGGTGCCCCCTGCAGACTGCCACTGCTCCTGTATACCTGCATTGAGTCCTGCAGACATTCTGGATTATGTTGAGCCATCTCCACTTTGGACTTTGTGATGGTCCTAGATGTCACCAGATCCTCCAGATGTCTGTAAATTGCCTCATTATCTAAATGCTCTCTTTTATCCTCTGTGGTTTTATCTGATCCCCTTCTGTCTGACATTCCCCGTCTGTTGAGTTTCATCATGGGAAGTGTAAATGCATTGATGGAGGTTGACACAATGGTACTGGTTTCCCATTGTTTCAGTTGTGGCTCTGCCATGCCAATTGTGTTCTGATCTTTGTAGATACTGTAAACTGTGTCTGTGAAGGCCTGTCTTTCCAGAGATGAAACTTGTGGAATGGTGGTAGATGGTCGTCGTGAGGGAATCATTCTCTCTGGGTCCTGTCTACCTGAACCTGGGGATGGCCAAGAGGCTTTGGCCTGCATACCAGCTGTGTATGAGGGGCTAGATTTGTTCTCTTTTGATTGAGAATAATTCACAATGCCATTCAGCAGGGTGGACTCTTTGCTCCGCAAACTATGGATGTCTATCACTGTTGAGTAGATGTCTCTCAGGTTAATGATTTTAGTCTTTTTGTCTCTGTTTTCATGAAGCACTGCATTCGCACAAATAAACAGAAAGATCCCAATGCCCATAATCAAAGGTCCAAACACTTTCAGCTTGTCCGAATGCAAGTATCTGTTAATAAATGCAGCAAATGCTCCTAACTGCGGCAGGTCCAACTCAGCAGTCCCATTGGAGCCATTAAAGTCCTTATCTAGTTGATGCCAAGACTTACTATTGATGGTCAGATTGAGTAAGTCTGGTTCTCTGCTGGTCTTCTGTGTGTTCTTGGCAATCAGCAGTTCTGGGTAAAGCGGATTCTCTTTGGGCCAGTAGCCCAGCACAGCCATGCCAATGCCAACCAGCAGCACCAGAATGCCAATAGCAGCAACCAGTCCAGATATGGAACATAACATCAGCTTGCCCTTAACCACCACCATTTCATTCTTCCTCTTCTTCTTTGCTTTCCTCTTGCGTTTATTTTCTGCCCGGTTTTTGGTGTGTAGGGAGTCCTGTCGCCTGGCTGAAATCCGCAGAAGACCCCCTGTGGCAATCATGATGCTATATTAATCATCCTAAAACAAACACAAAACACAGAGAACAACAGTGTGGTCAGATACAGGCTTGACTCTAATCTATACATACACTCACATCATCCATACAGAGTGTCTATCAGTTAGCAGGATGTATTTATAGGAATTAGGGTTAGGGTGAATTATCACAGGAATTAAAGGCTTACAATTATTTTTTCTGTCCTTCACAATTGTTGCTTGGCAGATTTTATGATTTGAGCCCTGTGATGTGAAAACCCAAGCCCATTAACAGTTTTTTTAATGTCAGACTGTACAATAAACATCTTAGCTAAGACGTAGATTAACACTCACTGCCTTGACTGGCATTTACTCTGAAGTAAGGGAGTGAGGTTTACGCACTGCACAGCTTTTCACTCACTAGCTGACCTCCGTTACATCAGCACTGATGTACATGATGACAGCACATGATTCACACTCAAACAGGAAGACGAAGAGCATCTGTTTGGTGTTGATTAGAGTCATTTGAGACATGTGAGGCGAGCAGGATAAAGTACATCTAACTCTGAAGATTCAAGCAAACTTTTGAAGTCCAAGAGAATGTGGACATCAGTGAATTATGTCATATAGCTTTGATTCAACTTTTCATTGCAAACATATTTAATACTCATAAGGTCCCAGTTCATGGAGCTTCTTCAATAAATGACTGAGACATAAACTGAAACACTACCATGAGCTAATAATGACCACAGATATATCATCCTGAATCAACAGCAAACACCTGAACGCTGTTTCTCTCCGTACAATCTAGTTCACTGTAAGCCATTAGCAGTGATCAGAAACAATGGCTTTACAGGAACAATACTCCCACACTGTGTTGGCTCAACTTGAACTTTTCCAACCACTACATTTTTTTGTGATTTTACAAATTCCTGAGTGTTTTGGCAGTACAGGATTCCAGGTTTAATGAAATAAAGCTGTAAATGCACCAATAGTCCAGACAAAAAGATGCTGGTGTGGCCTGCAGGAGTTCAGAGATGTGTGTGTAGATCTTTTCACATCAAAGCAAACAGCAGAGAAAGCTGTGTGACAGGAAATGAGCTGCAGTCTCCACAGAGGCTTTAAGAGAGACAGACAGCACATGAAGTGACATCTCAAACATGGCTGAGAAGCGTCATTGATCACAACGACCTTTACATTTACAATGAGAATGAGACGTGAGCCATAAGGAAAATATAAACACAGATAACTCAAATCATGCAAGTACTGTTAAATGATGTGGTTGTACAAGCAGAGGCAGAAAACTGGCTGTATATAAAATGATTTCTCTCACAAACATAAAGGTAATGGAGCTTAAAATGACAGCCATTATGATTTGATGTCACTCACAAATGCAGCACACCCATACAAACAACATTCATGAAACAAAGAAACAGGTTCCACCAAGTGTTTCTTCATGATCCTCATTTAAGAAGAAAAATGAATGATACACATTTTATAAAGCCAAACTAAAGATGGATGTTGCAGAAACTGACTTTCACCGTTGTGTTTTACCACTGAAATTTGTGTTATACTTTCTGTGGCGGCAGGCAGTCTATAGTCCCATTATGTAACTCTTCTAACTACTTTTAATCACTAAAGCAACAAAAAATGTTATGGGAATAAAAAACAGGCTGTGAAGGAAACATACAGTGTGATCAATGGGCTGGACTGTTTAAAACACATTATAAACATTTAAAAGATGCCTTTCCAAACAAATTCCCCAGGAAAACGTTGGGGCAGCACAACCTATTGATCAGACTGTATTTATCCCTCACAACCTTGTTTTCATATACATTCTATTACATATGCTGTCCCATCACTGAGGGATATCATCTCTAGCAGGTCATCTCCTGCAGGGACTAGTTCTTTAACACAAGGGCAAGTCACTAACAATCTAAGCTGTGTAGCTTGTGGTTTACTGTAGTAACATACAGTATCTTCCAGAACATTAGCTGCATGTGAATCTGCAATTACCACGTCAGTCATCACTACTGCAATAACTGCTCTGATTTATTGATTGGGAAGGACTGGACTGGACTGGACAGTCTGAGCAGAAACAGGGGGATTCTCTCTTGCAGGAACCCTGGATGCAGTACTGAGTCTCAAAACT
Organism: Chromobotia macracanthus; assembly: GCA_036877525.1. Lineage (NCBI taxonomy): Eukaryota > Metazoa > Chordata > Actinopteri > Cypriniformes > Botiidae > Chromobotia > Chromobotia macracanthus. The sequence goes on from JAZGTH010000085.1 coordinate 229,184, forward strand.
GGATCAGAATCCAATGAATTCTTGCATTAATTATACAGTTGAGTATTTCTATGACTTTAAACGATATTGCATATATCCAACCACAGACACAGTCTTGCAGTCAACCTGCAAGAATAGATTATTAAGTCCAACCCATTCAAGCTATCTGCACAACCACTGACTTTACTAACACGGTTTTGTAATATATTTACAATGAACTGCATTTTAGACCACCAGTATTTCCTGGAACTATTATTCCAGAATTGATCTTATATGACCTTTGAAAATGTAAATGAGTCAAGTGAAGAGCTGTGAACTTTTCAAACCTGAAAATGGACAGATTTGCCAAAACCAAACCTCTGTGTTGCTACAGATATTCACCCCTCCAACAGTCTTCAGTGAATGAAAAGTGAAGGTGCTGCACCATCACCTCATCCTGACCCATCACAACATGTTGTGCTCATAATGTCTCCGTTCATTATGTCTCCGTTTTCTGTGTGCTCAGCTCTGTAAATCTGGTTTATCGGTTTTATTGTGTTAGATCTCTGCTGCTGTATGTTGTATCTCTCTATCACTCTTCCTGTGTTGTTTTCTTTTCTCTTGCTTACTGTTTTAAAACATTGTTTTTTTTCCACTGATACTATTGGTTGTCCATCCCATTTGTGTTTTCTTTTCTATATTGGAAAGGCGCTATGTAAATGAAACGTATTATTATTATCGCGATATTTGTGTTTATATTAGTAAGAGATGTTACAGAACAAACTCAGGCAATATCTACAAACTCAGTCGAAACTAATACAACCATGATGGCCATTAAAAATGTTTGACATAATAATAAATTAAAAGCACCCTCTGTTATAAAGGTTTTGAAATAATGAATGAATCGTGTCGTCGGGATGTAATGGAGAAAACAACGCGACATTCGTTAAATACACACAAATGATAAAAGACAAGGAGATTATTCTCATATTCCTTATTTTATCCTTCTGTATAAATATCAGCTGCCTCATTGACAAAGCCAAGGTGACGTCTGAAGATAAACGATCGCTTACCTAACACATTTTCAGGAGGAATTTCGTTATTCCCAGTAATTCCAGTCAGGAATGTTCCTCCCCGCTCGCCTCGCGCTCTTCTTCGTCTGGTGACGTCGCCGATCTGGTGAGTTCGGGGTTGATCCCGCCCGAACCCCCGAAGTTCTGCAGGGTGTGAATAATCCCTGAACTCCTTCATCATCCGGGAATGACGAACTGAACCAAGCGTAAGAGCTGAGAGAGAGAGAGAGAGAGAGAGAACCAGAGAGAGAGAGAGAGAGAGAGAGAGAGAGAGAGAGAGAGAGAACCAGAGAGAGAGAGAGAGAGAGAGAACCAGAGAGAGAGAGAGAGAGAGAGAGAACCAGAGAGAGAGAGAGAGAGAACCAGAGAGAGAGAGAGAGAGAGAGAGAACCAGAGAGAGAGAGAGAGAGAGAGGAGAGAGACAGAGAGAGAGAGAGAGAGAGAGAGAGAACCAAGAAGAGAGAGGGAGAGAGAGAGAACAGAGAGAGAGAGAGAGAACCAGAGAGAGAGAGAGAGAGAGAGAACCAGAGAGAGAGAGAGAGAGAGAGAGAGAGAGAGAGAGAGAGAGAGAACCAGAGAGAGAGAGAGAACCAGAGAGAGAGAGAGAGAACCAGAGAGAGAGAGAGAGAACCAGAGAGAGAGAGAGAACCAGAGAGAGAACCAGAGAGAGAACCAGAGAGAGAGAGAGAACCAGAGAGAGAGAGAGAACCAGAGAGAGAACCAGAGAGAGAGAGAGAACCAGAGAGAGAACCAGAGAGAGAGAGAGAACCACAGAGAGAGAGAACCAGAGAGAGAGAGAGAACCAGAGAGAGAGAACCAGAGAGAGAGAGAAAGAGAACCAGAGAGAGAGAGAGAGAGAGAGAGAGACAAAGAACCAGAGAGAGAGAACCAGAGAGAGAGAGAGAACCAGAGAGAGAGAGAGAGAACCAGAGAGAGAGAGAGACAGAGAGAACCAAGAGAGAGAGAGAGAGAGAGAGAGACAGAGAACCAGAGAGAGAGAGAGAGAGAGAGAACCAAGAGAGAGAGAGAGAGAACAGAGAAGAGAGAGAGAAGAGAGAGAGAGAGAGAGAGAACCAGAGAGAGAGAGAGAGAACCAGAGAGAGAGAGCGAGAACCAGAGAGAGAGAGCGAGACAGAGAGAACCAGAGAGAGAGAGAGACAGAGAACCAGAGAGAGAGAGAGACAGAGAACCAGAGAGAGAGAGAGAGACAGAGAACCAGAGAGAGAGAGAGAGAGACAAGAGAACCAGAGAGAGAGAGAGAGAGACAGAGAACCAGAGAGAGAGAGAGAGAGAGACAGAGAACCAGAGAGAGAGAGAGAGAGAGACGCACCCGTCACATCAGCGTCTTTGAATATAACAATATGCGTTTATTGCGTTGAGTAAGTGCGCTTGAACACAATATTCATACCTGAAACATATGATACATGAACATAAACCAATGATACACAATACATTCATATTTCTGAAACGTAATAATACATGAAAACTAAAGAAACTACAGTAGCAAACAGCGGCATGGTACTGCAGTGACATTCTGTGAAGCATTTGGGTTTTAATCTCTTACCATTACTGTATCATTTACTTTTCAGGTGATGGTGGTCAAAATATGCAGAAGAGCTCAGAGCATTTATTACTTAATTCACAAATGCAAAAGAACAAACCTAAACTACACATTTAATTTAAAATGTTTTCCTTAATATCTAATGCTTCCTACTGTAAGACCGAACCTCATGTTACCCTAAAACATACAGTGGTGGTAGAGCGCAGGGGTCAAGGGAGAACCAACAAGCCAAGCATTTAGAAGTAGGAAAAACATTCTGATGCTAAAGACAGGATGAACAGTACAAAAGTTTAGTGGTTCCCTTTTGTGGGGAACAATCAGAGGCTGCTCATTTACTAAGCATAATTGGCGGGATGGGACATATAGGTAGGGGGTCCACAGGTAAATGAAAATCTACAGGTAAATTCAAAAGCACCTCAACCCTGGTGATGACCAGATTAATGTTTACTAAACCACACATCACTATCGGTGTTGTAAAATGTACAAAGACAAAGCTTTTAAAACTTAATTAGCCACAGTATAAAACTATACAGTAATTCGCTGGGTCATTTATTTTGACTGCACCATCTCTAAAAGGCAGCCCAATCCATAGTCTGTACTTCACAAACTTTGTTTTGTGTATGTGCTAAGCTCAACGCCAAGATGAACAGGCTGGAAACTAATGAGGTTGAGGCTGAATCTTCTGTACCTCAGAGACCAGCTTATTAAGTTAAACCCCTGTGGCCTTTGAAGTTTCTTTCTGCTATATCTTGCCTGAAGACACAGTTTACTGCTGAAGAAGGAAAACCTTGTGTCCAACAACGCCGAGTGCATTTAACAAGTTCCTCCAGCTGAGTTTCTTGGTCTTGCAATATTTCACAATATGTATTGTAATATATCGCAATACTACACAATAGCACAATGTCTCAGTAACTGGAAAGCTTCTTTCCTTTATAGATCATGGTGAAAATGTTTAGTAGTTGTTTTGTGGTCAAGAGGTTTTAGTTCCTATAGAACGAAAACATTTTTAGAAATAAACATGTCCTGAGAAATATGAACTGTTTCAGGGCATTTATATTCAACATCACATCAACCAGGATTTGCTTTAAGACCTTAAAAACCCCTTTAAACAAACAAGCAGAGGTCACTGGTGCAAGAGACAAGATGAAAACGTACTGAATTTTCGGTTTTGCAGATAGTTCATGGTTTGTGTAATTTTTGGTCAAACTGCTATTGTTGTGAATGGGGAGACTGGGGCTAGTTGTCACAATGTTTGATTATTATTCATTTAAGATATCAGTCACTCTAGCAGATACATTTCACAGATGCTGGTGGAATGATCTTCCTGCCTCCATCCGGAATGCAGAATCCCTGGCAATATTCAAAAGGCAGCTGAAAACACATCTCTTTCGTGAGCACTTAACCTCATCTTAAAAAAAAAAATCCCTTAATTTCCTATCCCTCTTTCCCTTAAATCTCTCTCTTGTTGTAGCATATGATACTCTGAGCAATGTCTGAAACTTGTATTGTGAGCACTTATTGTGTCTAGTTGCCTCTTCAGGTTGACTCGCTTGTTGGATTTCGCACTTGTAAGTCGCTTTGGATAAAATCGTCTGCTAAATGAATAAATGTAAATTTAATAAACCTTCTGTTGTTTTAAAACAGCCATATTTCTTTTTGATGTCAAATCTGAAGGAAAGCCTTTGAGTGTTTCATTAGCCAATTACAATGCAACAAAAAACAAACAAGAATCAAACACAAAATACACTGTTAATTTTCACACTGTCTGATGAATGTTAATAGCCCTAAATGTATAATTACCTCAAAATCAGTTTATGAAAAATCACCAGTTTCAAGAAAGAAACTATTTTTGTCATTTTCCCAACTGGGTGCAAATAAACATTGTTTCATGTTCTACACACAACAGATGAAGAACACACAGATGAGTGAAACTGCTGCTTAAGCCTCCAGATGCTTTGAAACACCAGCAGTTTGGGGAGTAAATGAACATTAACATCATCAAATATATGAACATCTTCTGAAATGAACTGTGTATTGAGCATCACTCACGTGATGATTTTCAGGCCAGCTGAAGCTGCTGCAGTAAATGATGAATGAATGCTTCAAAATCAATCAGTTCTTCCCCAAATGTAACCACAATCTGCAGTTTCTTCTCCAGAACAGCAGGAGGTTCAGCTACAGACAGACAGATATACAGACAAACAAACAGACAGAAAGACAGACAGAGTAACAGAGAACTAGAGCGTATCACTGAACCAGTTGAAAAATGGTCAGATCACATTAGAAGTGTAATGCCATTTACATCTGTATTGTCATGTAACGTAATGTCATGTAAAGCTTGCTTTTACATAAGCCAAAGGTAGCTTTCATTTTTGTTCATAAAACTGTTTATGAAAACCTGGAAACAAACAAGGTTTTAGGATAAAAAACAATGACAAGTTATGACAAAATGAAGAAGAAATATTTAAGATTCTACAATTTTCTTTGTTACTTATCAAGTGTTAACTTAGGGGCAACTGTTAACTCCACTGTACACAATACACTGTACTGTATAATGTACACTACTGGCTACAGAAATTCTGAAATTCATACACATTTTCAGTTTAACTTTTCACTCCAGTTGGTACACAGTTAACAGAATTAGCACTGATACAAATTATTTTTAATTAGAACCAAATTCAGGATGGAGGAATTAGTGGATTCAGACTCCTGGAGAACATGAAGTACAATGATACAGCATCTACAAGATCCATCTGAGCATCAATTACAGAGCAGATGAGAATCCAGAGAAACAGAAGTATGTGCATTTGTTTATTGCGCTGCAGATGCTGTTTCAATTGTCATACAAAGTGTGAGTATAAGAAAAAGGCTTTATAAATATGTACAAAACATCTGATGAATAAATCACGATCTTGCAGATCACAATCTGCAAGTCAGCAACAAATCTACTGAAAAGCAAAGAACAAATACAGCAACAAAACCTAGATGGTCACTGTATGTTTAGAAAGCAACATTCAAATACAAAATACAGATGGATTCCTGAAGTTTGGCTGGATTTAAATACACGTTCAAAATTAGATGGATACAAATTCTCCACTGAAGTCACACAGATTTCAAAACTGATAGCAAATATATATTATTTAGTTTGTGCATTAGAGCATGTTTTTAAATAATGATAAGAAAATCCCCTGATGCTAAATGAGAATTGACATAACATGCAATCTTTCGTACAGACCACAAAACATACAGAAGTCACACAAATCTGTTTAAGAAATATTCATTCTTACAAAGCCAACAAGAGCACACACTTTGAATAAACAACACTCCAAAACAGTATGTCACTTACTTATAGAATAATTTATAATAAACTGGGATCTAATTCTTGCCTTTCTGTGCAATAGATCACAAAAATAAACACTCTTAAATTAAAAACAAATCCATTTGGCCTTTGGAAATGTATAATATAAAATATATTACTATCCCAAACTGTGCTAACATACTTTGGTTTTGCACAATAAATAAAAGGTGATTCAGTAGATACAGCTATACAGAACTTTACAACATAGAATACTCGTGAGTGCGCACTCACTCGCCTCCTCACTCACTCGCGCACGCACGCACTCTCACTATCGCACTCACTCACTCACTCACTCACTCACTCACTCACTCTCATGTCCATCCATATCTGTGTGACCTCCTTCTGTGGAACATAAAGGTGAAGGATATCTTGGACAATCAAGTAAAATTATGCTGTCCAGACCCAAGATGACAAACAATCACCGTAATGTACATCTCTGAATCGACCCCTGAATCCTCTGAAGTCATAGATACTGTGACTGTGTGTGCTGAACCGGAAATAACAGCTTTCCCTCCAGTAAGTCTCAGATTCAGTTGTAGTGTGAACTGTGTGGAAGGTTACTGATGAGAATCAGGCATCCTCACACAGAGCTACAGTGTGACTTCAGAAAAGCAGCCGTGTGGATTTACTTCAGGGCCAAGTCTTCATTTTTTGGAAATTCACTGTTATGCTCAACAGCAGAACTCAGCGAGCAGCTGGTGACAGAACTGTTATGTTTTGGGTGAACTTTCCTTCAAGGTCAACAGAAGAAAAGAACTGCTGTGATGTTTCCCTGCTCGTCTGTTTGTGTGAATACAAATAGCACCGTGACTGAAGCCCTGATGCTGTTGGTTATGTTTGCTGTGCTTGATTGTCACGTGTCTGAGTTTATATAAGAGCAGGAGAGAGTGAGCGTGAGTGCAGAAGGTCCATTATGGCTGTTTAAAGGCAGAATTAAGACACACAGGAACCTGAAAGATCTGGTGATAAGAGAAGGCGCTCAGGGCACGAGAGGTTTCGGAATGCATTGATACAGTAGATATCTGATACACACACATACTGGGACGTGAGTTTGGGATTCATGTGTTGATATCGGTGCTTGCTGATTGGTTATCCTCTGCATGTTTGAACATCAGGATGGAGTTGTAGATCTTGAGGGCGGGGCCGAGCTTCACGCTCATGATCTTGACAATATCTTGCTGTGTCAACAGAAGGAAAGCTTTCCCGTCGATCTGCTGTTGAGAAGATCAAGCACATGAAAACATGACTCACTGGAGAATGTGTGTGTGTGTGTGTGAGCCTGTGTTAGCTGCGAGCTGAACACTGACAGTAACACTGACTATCCTCCTGCTATTCTGGGATCTTGGCAGTGTAATACTGCAGATATTGAAGCTCTTGTGATAAATTGCCTGTGATGTAAAAGCTGGTGGATAAAAGCTCCTGCTAAATGACTGAATGTAAATGTAGGTAGAGACTGTGTTGTCTTAAACTGAAGATGTAAAATTCAATTCAGTTTCTGAGGTGGACACATACCTCCTCTCTGAACTGCTTGGCTTGTTCCTCACAGCCTGGTAAAGAATGGATAAAATCAGCCACCTGAAATCAGACATAAAGAAATGACAAGTATTGTCAAATAAATGTCCTGGTATGCTGTTGCTGGGGTATTCCACACACACGCGCACCGCACACGCACACACACACACACACCCGCGCGTACGCACGCACACGATCACATACAGCACACACGATCACATACAGCACACACGATCACATACAGCACACACGATCACATACAGCACACACCATCACACACAGCACACACCATCACACACAGCACACACCATCACACACAGCACACACCATCACACACAGCACACACCATCACACACAGCACACACCATCACACACGAGCACACACCATCACACACGAGCACACACCATCACACACGAGCACACACCATCACACACCATCACACACGAGCACACACGAGCACACACAGCGTAAAGCGCAGTGGTAAAGGAGCGTAAAGCGCAGTGGTAAAGGAGAGTAAAGCGCAGTGGTAAAGGAGAGTAAAGCGCAGTGGTAAAGGAGAGTAAAGCGCAGTGGTAAAGGAGAGTAAAGCGCAGTGGTAAAGGACAGTAAAGCGCAGTGGTAAAGGAGAGTAAAGCGCAGTGGTAAAGGAGAGTAAAGCGCAGTGGTAAAGGACAGTAAAGCGCGGTGGTAAAGGACATAAAGCGCGTGGTAAAGCGCAGTGGTAAAGGAGAGTAAAGCGCGGTGGTAAAGGACAGTAAAGCGCGGTGGTAAAGGACAGTAAAGCGCAGTGGTAAAGAGATAAAGCGCAGTGGTAAAGAAGACGCAGTGGTAAAGGACATAAAGCGCAGTGGTAAAGGAGAAAAGCGCGTGTAAGAGAAACGGTGGTGGAATAAGCGCGGTGGTAGGACAGTACGCGGTGGTAAAGGAGAGTAAAGCGCAGTGGTAAAGGAGAGTAAAGCGCAGTGGTAAAGGACAGTAAAGCGCAGTGGTAAAGGACAGTAAAGCGCAGTGGTAAAGGACAGTAAAGCGCAGTGGTAAAGGAGAGTAAAGCGCAGTGGTAAAGGACAGTAAAGCGCAGTGGTAAAGAAAAAGCGGTGGTAAAGGACAGTAAAGCGCGTGTAAAGGAAGAAAGCGCGTGGTAAAGGAGTAAAGCGCAGTGGTAAAGGAAGTAAACGAGTGGTAAAGGAGCGCGTAGAGAAGCGAGTGGTAAAGAAAGCGCAGTGGTAAGGAGAGAAGCGCAGTGGTAAAGGAGAGTAAAGCGCAGTGGTAAAGGACAGTAAAGCGCAGTGGTAAAGGACAGTAAAGCGCAGTGGTAAAGGACAGTAAAGCGCAGTGGTAAAGGACAGTAAAGCGCAGTGGTAAAGGACAGTAAAGCACAGTAAGGTACAGTAGTAAAGGGCAGTAAAGCACAGTAAAGCACAGTAAAGCACAGAAAAGGAGAATAAAGCACAGTAAAGCACAGTAAAGGAGAATAAAGCACAGTACAAGACAGTAAATGACAGAAAAGCACTTTCCATTAGACACACAGCTGAGTCTGTGCAGCTAAAACTCACAGAAAACACCAGCTTTGAACAAACTGTACCACAGTAATTAGTTTAGTGATGTAATAGTATCTCAGATCTCAGATAAATAGTCAGAAAATAGCCTAATAGTCAGAAAAGTCAATAATAATAATAATAATAATAATAATAGTCATAATAGCCAAGTAACAGCCAATCCAATTAACGGTTGATTTCAGAGTGAACACAGACCCACACAGTTACAAACACACACATACGATCACGTAGATGATATTTACACAGCTTGCAGTTCAACGCAATCTGTCATCGAGAATAATTTGAATTTTGAGAACTAAAAGATAATGTACTTATATTTGATAGAATTTATTTATGAGACACAGCTGAAAGGAAACATGATCGCTCTCTCCAGCAAGTGCTGAAGTGCTTGTTCCTGATACACACTCACAGCACTCATCTCATACACACAGATCTATATGGGGACATTTTATAGACTTCTATTGTTTTTATATACAGCTAGTTATAAACACTATAACCCAACCCTAACCCACACTCTAACCCTAACCGAACACTTTCTGCATTTTTACCATTTTGAAAAAGTACTCTACTAAGTTACTACTACTAAGTTTTTTTTAATACTATATTGTATGGCTTTTTCTTACAAATCAGATTTGTAAAGACTTTTGGGTACAAATTTGTCCAATTTGTTAATAATGATTAACACACAGACACATTCCTCAAAGTATTCATCACACACACCACAGCATTCATTTCACACACATCAGATGTGTCTCACCTCTTCTACGGTCCAGTGGGTGACACAGCTGGCCTGTACGCCCACCACCCCGGGCAGCAGTTTACAGTGCTGTTCCCAGCACAAAGGCAGATCACGGGTCGGGTGAGCAGACAGAGCAGAGAGAAAGACTGACTGATGCAGAGCCTGTTGGAAACTGTCTATGTTGTGCTCTGAAAACACAGAGAATCAGCACTTGTCTCTGTTAAGAGTAATACAAGTTTTGACAGTGTTACAGGTGATGTAACAATTGCTGTAAATGACAAAGATGATTGTGACAACACACTGCAGTGCTTTTATCATCCAAACAGAGTGTAAACACAGTATGAAACTCTCACTTTACCAGACAGGAAACAGAAATCTGCACTTACCATTATCATTTATAATTTTGAAATCAAACAGCAGTTCATGACACAGAACTGCACTAAAAACCTGCTGCACCTTGGACAGTGGACAGTCAAGAGATCTGCTAACCAGACAGTGTGGCACAATTACAGAGACTGAAATCTATCTGGCATGTGAGAACCTGAGCGACTCTCATCTGAGATGGAGGACAAACATCTAACACACACACCAGCTCACAACAGAACTGATTTGCAGTGTTGGACATTTCACCTCCACCTGCGTTCCGTTACACAAGAGGTTGCCAAGGTGATTGTCATGGTGCATCATCATCTGAGAAACAGTTTGCAATCTGTTGTGTCACATGACCAGGTAAGAGGACACAAATGGAGGAAAAGAGCAAAAGAGCCACTACACACAGAGGATAAAAACCTCAGTCAAGATAAAGCTCCACACATGATTGTACTATGGTAGATAAAGATATAAGCTTGGTTCAGCACACTTCTCTTCATGTGGAATTTGAGCGCACTAGATCAGAATATCTGGAGGATCCACTATTTAACCAGATACTGCATTCTCAGTACACTCTCAGTACTGCATTCTCAGTAACTATTTACAGTTATTCATGTTACAGACCCAAACAACTTCCTGTTCACTGTGCCTCCATCCTCTCCCTCACTCTCTGTCTGTCACTCTCAGTTCTACAGGTATGTGGTTGTTGCAGTGGGTCCTGGACCAGTTCTAAAAACTTCAAATCCCAAAGTCTAAAGTTTAAATGCATATTTAATGATTTTCCAGAATGCCACAGGGCCGTCAGACAAACAAAACTTCACCTCAGGTTGAAGATAAAGGAACCAATAAGTAATTGCACACAGCTGTGTACTCTACACTGTCTCACCTCCCAGAGTGAAACATCACCACACTAAACAAACACGTAAGTGCATCTTCAGAAATCACAAATTCAAACACGACCCAAATACAGTGTCCCAAACCTCCTGACCAATGACAAAACCTGCTGCACACACACACACACACACACACACACACACACACACACACACACACACACACACACACACACACACACACACACACACACACACAATATCTTCTAGAAATTTCAATCACTCTCCAGTCCAAGAAATGATAACTTCCCTGAAATATCTGGTTTCTCTTCTCAGAAAATACATCATGTCCAGTACACTGTATTGACCTGAAACACAGACATCAGCTGTACAGACAGACCATCACACTGAAATCTGCTGTTTGTCATTCTGGTTCATTTAAGCTGTTTAGTAGCTTTCACCATCATTAGTCTCTATGTGCCGTATAGAGACTAATGATGGTGTGAATGAATAGTGAACTGAGCCAATTTTCTTTGGTAAACACAAGAAACTTTGGGGGAGGAAACTGTTCAGTGTGTCTCACTGTGATTCTAATGCTGTGCAGGAAATAAGTCTACAGTGTAGAGGTCCTTAATACTGCCTGAGTGAAATTAAGTACTTGATTTTAACAGTAAGACTGAATGCTGTGTGCCACAGACGCGCCATACACACAGTCACCACAGAAGCGGCACATAGCAGATCCAGACGCGTAAAGAGACTCATTATTTCACTTGACAAATGAAAGCTGCTTCCCCTCAAACACTAAGAGCCTTTAACCAACACACATCAACACTTCAGGTCATTGGGAGCTTATCGTGTCACTTCCTGTCACCCAAGAGTCCCCTGCTCACATTAATGTCAGTCCAGTGAATGTGATGCTTCTGAAGGATGTTCAAATGAGAACTAATCAATAATAAATGTCAGGGAGTTTCTCACTAGTAAAGTGACTGAAATCATATTACTGAAGTGCCAGGCCTGATTACAGCCATTAAAAGAGTGACCTTCATTCCAGATACTAGAACAAACTATGGGAGTGAAAGAGATGAGCAACTGTTATCTGCAGCAGCCGAACACCTTTACACCACACTGACAGAATAACACCAGATGATGATGTAAACCCACAGAGCAGAAATACTGCAGCAGTACAGACATCCTGCAGTTCCAGCTGGACAAACCTCAAACTCTGTTCATCATTCATGCAGACAACAGAAATCTTCTGCAAAGAGCCTGAATGTTATTTTTCATCAAATGTCTTTTGATGCTCTTGCAGAAATTATTTATAAAGCGAGAGCAGAGACAGTCTGAGTGTCTGATCGATCAAACCCAACAGCTGAATGCCTCCAGAAAACTAATCTTCTCACCTGAGATGCTCACCTTCAGATGACATCTGTACATCTCACCCGTGTGTGTGTTTAGTGATTTGGCAAAGGCTATTATATTAAGTGATTATAAGCACATAAGCACAGATAAACATTTTATTATTTGGCATGTTCTCTGGAAATTGACCCTGTGGCCTTTCTGTTGTTGGTGTCACTCTACTGACTAAGTTGCAGGCACACATTTGTATTTTATATTAAAAAACTAAACCAACGTTTGAAATAAAGGCAGATCAAAAAGTTATGCATATTGCTGATACTTTGATTCTGAATCAGATCCCCCACATATCTTTTATCTAATGTCATATTATTTATGTAGCTTTCCATCATATGCTGGACAGATGTTAAAGATGGTAAAAATCTATGTACTCTCTCTCTCTCTCTCTCTCTCTCTCTCCCTTTCTCCATGTTTAATGGGAGTAAAACAAGGACAGAAAGAATCTAGCAACATTAACTAATGGAATAAATAAATAACAATCTCTGAGTAAGCAGGAATTTGCAGTCTTCTGAGAGAAACAGAGAGAATGAGAGGGCCAGTGAGTCATTACACACTAGAGGTGAACAACAGCTGATGTCCACTAATAAGTGAAATACACTGACATATCAGCAGAAAACTGTGGGGTCTTCGAGTTAGCCAGCACAACCTCCCCTGTTACCATAGCAACAGAGAATGTTCTGGAAGAAAGCAGGTGCTGACGAGTGACCATTTCAGACAGATCTCACATGTGAGAGATTGTACCTCATGCAAAATATGTGTCATTTCCACAGCAGCAAAGACAACAGGATCTGTAATTATTTACAGTGAAATGTTTAAAGTGAGGAGCAAATGAACACAACAACCTCTCATGAGGAAAGACTTCCCTAAATACTATCAGACAAATATTCACCATGACAAACCAACCAGACATCCTTCATTTCAAACGACAACTGGTCATTTCCATCCATGTGACCCTTTGAAAATGCAAAGTGGGCTTATTTGAGAAAAGTTTAAACTGCACGCGAATAAGCAGCAACATAATCAATCAGGGCCCAATCACTGTTCTCCAATGTGTCTTACTATAGCTAGGATCTCAAACTTCTTGATTTCAAAGCCCCCCACTGGCCACAATATTACAACTCCCCCATAACTAGAAAGATGTATATACATTATAAAAATAACCAAAAACTAAGAAATATCTTGATCTTTAGTTGTTATAGTTTGTGTAATTAGAAAGAAGATGGTAGAAGATGATGAGATGACGAGCAGGCATCATCCTGGGGTTTTCTTGGATGTTTGTTAAGGCCCCCAGACCCCTGGTTAAGAAACACCAAGCTAGATGACTGTCTCCACCCACAGGTGCTTTTAGAAAGATTCAGTGTTGTGGTTTCTAACACTATTTGATAATTGTCCTGCTCAAACAGAAAACGCTGCAGACTGCTGATGCTCAGCCACATCAACGGCATCTTTAACACAAATAAAGATAAATATAATGGATTACAAGAGAGTAACTTTGCAGGCTGGATGTGTCAGATTAATGCTGTCACCTCCTCATCTGTTAGCAGAAGCTCCTCACAGACTGTCAGTGGGTTCAGGAAGAGCTCCCCTGTTAATGACTGCAGCAGATCTTGTCCACACACAGCAAGGCCAAATCTGCTGCTGGGAATGACATGACTGCATTTTCTCTCCAAGTTAAAGCCCTGCTGAAAATGATCATCTGAACCAGCCTAGGAATTCACTGGTCTTGGATATTTAATGCTGGTTTACCTGTTCACACAGCTAGTTCAGACCAGAGGAACTTAGGAAGACCAGCACAGGACCTGTGTGCAAGATCTTTGTGTCTAATTCATATGTATAATGTGGTCAGAAACAGAGAGTGATGATGACAAATGTCATGAGGACACAAGATCAAACCTTGTGACTGTATCTCATGACTGTGATGACCAGTAACATCACTGAATAAACTGCTCAGTTCCTCAAAACACATCAGAGAACTGCATTATGGGATTTTAATTTATTAATGAAATCTGAGCGCAAGAGTTGAGTGAGTTTGATGGGAATATATCCTACAGAAGTCAAAATAGTTCTAGTTGAGAGTTTAACGCTTCAATTCCTCAAATGAGATAAAATAAGCCTCACAAACAGCACCTGAAAGCAAACAGAACAAAGGGTCTCACAGCTTATCCAAATACTTTTACATTTCTAAAGCCAACATGACATTTAAATGATTTCCTTTTTTAACACGTTCCAGTTTTAAGATTGGGTCTCAGTAATCGGTCATGTAATCATTTGCTCCGCCTGCCAATCAATCCTCAAAAATAAAATGAATATTTTCTCCCTGAAACACTGAAATATGTCATATTATGGAAAAACTCAGACAAAGCATCACACATCATTTATGATCTTGTAAGATTTTTTTGACCAAGTCTGAACAGTAAGTTCATGGTAAAGATCTTCTGGTTCTGCAGCCCAAACAAACACTGAAGGCCAGAGGCTGTTGGTGTGGTGCCTGCAGAGGAGATAAAGCTAAAAAAACATCTCAAAGCTCTGGTGAAAACTGCTGACTCACTCAAACGCCTCCGAAGAGCATTTTCATGGAAAATGGCTGCATAATCTTGCAGCATTCTAAAAATAAACCATTTCATAAGATTAGAAGCAGGAGGCTGTTGATCACACACAAACATCTGTCATTATAAGAGTGCTGTGTATTATGCTAGCGTTTCATTCCAAACACAGCCATGTGTGTTTGTCTGGTGAATGATGAAAATGTGTTGTGCTCACAGACACAACTTCACTTCTTATCAAACACACTCACACATGGTTTACAGGGACTCTCCATTGATATAATGATTTTTATACTGACTGTCCCATTCCCCAACCCCACCCGTAAACCTAACCCTCGTACAAAACTTTTGGCATTTAAAAAAATAATACTATTTAGTATGTTTTAAGCTGCATTATACACATCATTATACACATCTGTATCCCTGTAAACCACATATACCAGTACACACACACAAACACAACTAAAATTGGTATCGCTCACTATCACAACCCAGGGGGAAAGAAAAACCCTCACACACACACACACACACACACACACACACACACACACACACACACACACACACACACACACACACACACACACACACACACACACACACACACACACACCAGTGCTGTTCTTTCCTCTGCTGACAGTAATAAAATATTCAAACTGCACAGTGCTCATGTCTCCATGGAAACAGTCTGAAAATTATAGCAATCAATAAAACTGCTGAATATTGTCTATTAGCCACACACAGCAGCAAAACTGAAACTAAAATAAAACCAATGACGTGATCTGAAATTCTTCATCAAAAATACATTACAGCAATAAAAATGTGTCAGAAATCAACAGCTAAAGAGAAACACATAACTAAACTCACAAGTGTGACCAGCTTATAGATGATTTCAGATCAACCAATCAAATCACTGTGATATGAGGCCCATTTACACAGTTTAAAAACAAGAAATGCAATGCGAATCAATTTCACGATGTTTTAGATCATGTTTACACCTGTATTTACACACTGTCCATTTGTGATGCGGTTGAGCAAAATAGATCTTAATACAAGCTTTCCCAGAGCCTCAGACCTGCCAATCAAAACCCTGCAATTCCGAATGAGCCAAACAAATCACTGCAAATCACACAGACATACTGTGTGGGGATATATTACTGCAGAGAATATAGAAAACCAACTTAAAATAAAAAATACAAAGTGAAGTGAAAGTGACATATTTGTCAGATATGGTGGTCCATACTCAAAATGTGACCTCTGCATTTAACCCATCACTGGTGAGGAGTGAATACACACACACCCGGAGCACTACTATGCCCGGGGAGCAATGGTGGGATTTCAGTTTCTACCTGCCAGCACTTGAATCAAACCAGCAACCTTTGGATTACAAGCCTGACTCACTAACCAGTAGGCCACAACTGCCCCACAAAACACTAAGAAACACAAACAGATTTATGATTTATGACTGTTTACAAAAACACAAAGTCTAATACTTTAGGAGCCTCATCTGCCTTAAACAGTGAGTTTTTCCTGTCCAGAGCCACACAGCCAAAATCATCAGTTAGTTTATCTCTCCAGAAAGACACACTTAATAGTTCAGACTAATATTAAAAAAAGATCCAACACTCATCTCATTAAAGCCATTCCGACACCAGACACACTGTACTGTCAACATTACAACACACTCCATCCTGAGAATTATATCAGATATAAACTTTTATTTAATAACAAGCTGATGGAGTACATCAATCAGAAACAAAGCTTTTATTAAAGCTTTTCCACATGCAAAGCCATTGAACAGGTGCTCCTATTTAAAAAGACAAGTGATTGGCTGGTTCAAATCTCACCTGAAGTGTCAACGTCAATGTCTTCCTCCTCATCTTTGAGCCGCAGGTATTTCGCTGACTGTGCGAATCTGAACAGTGGGAGAGAGAGACACATGGGTGCAGACAGAGAGAGAGAGTGAGAATGAGTGAGAAACAGATGATGTGGTTCTGGTTTATTTGATGTCTGATGCCTGCAGAGATTTTTTTTGAATAACCCTGATATTTCAGAATCAGGAGCTGCAGGATGAATAGGAACTGAACCTGTGAATACAGTTTCATTCCTTAGGTTCTTAAAAATATAAAATATAGATGATAATCTGTGTGTGTGTGTGTGTGTGTGTGTATGTGTTTGTTCTTGTTTTTCTATTATTGTGGGGACCAAATGACCAAATGTCATATTTTAGGATCCACACACAATCCACCCCCTGTTTATTATTAGCCTCAGCTTTTTGCTGCAGATCTCTAAATCTCTCACACATCAGTGTGATCAGGCGTCTGATTCAACATGAATGAAGTCGCATGGATTTCAACTGCTTCACTCACCCGTCTGCTCAAGCTAGTCCTACAAAAATCTGATCAAACTTCCAAGACTGCCTCAGTGTCACTGCTTATGTTATTGTCAGAAAACTACTGTTCACTACTGTCTCACACACTCTCTCTCTGTCTCACACACTCTGTCACTCTCTCTCTGTCTGTCTCTCTGTCTCACACACACTCTCTCTGTCTGTCTCACACACCTCTCTCTGTCTCTCTGTCTGTCTCACATACTCTCTCTCTGTCTCTCTGTCTGTCTCACACACTCTCTCTCTGTCTCTCTGTCTGTCTCTCTGTCTCACACACACTCTCTCTGTCTGTCTCACACACTCTCTCTCTGTCTCTCTGTCTGTCTCACATACTCTCTCTCTGTCTCTCTGTCTGTCTCACACACTCTCTCTCTCTGTCTCACACACTCTCTCACTGTCCCTCTCTCTGTCTGTCTCTCTGTCTCACACACACTCTCTCTGTCTGTCTCACACACTCTCTCTCTGTCTGTCTCACACACTCTCTCTCTGTCTGTCTCACACACTCTCTCTCTGCTCTGTCTGCCTCTCTGTCTGCCTCTCTGTCTGCCTCTCTGTCTGTCTGTCTCACACACACTCTCTCTGTCTCACAAACACTCTCTCTGTCTCACACTCTCTGTCTGTCTGTCTCACACACACTCTCTCTGTCTCTGTCTCACACACACTCTCTCTGTCTCTCTGTCTCACACACACTCTCTCTGTCTCACACACACTCTCTCTGTCTCTCTGTCTGTCTCACACACTCTCTCTCTGTCTCTCTCACACACTCTCTCTCTGTCTCACACACTCTCTCACTGTCCCTCTCTCTGTCTCACACACTCGCTCTGTCTCTCACTGATAAACGAAAAATCTCTTATAATGTAAAAACTGAACCTGAGACTCATTTTAAACAAATGTGTCATTCAAAATCAATTATGCTGATAAAATGAGAATGAATATAAGGTGTCATTTAAACAGTTAAATAACACGATCTGCACACATTCTATTTTATTCTTTGTTCTGATCATTAAATAATCACATACAATGTAACTTCACCCTCATCTTCACACCTCTCACAGTATCAACACAGTCCCTGAGTCTTTAGCATTAGGGGTGGGGTATCGGGGAAAGAGACAGAAAATTTAATTAGCTCAGTATAAAAATTATTTAATTTATCAGTATGTGTACACTCACACATGCACACTACACACAGACACACATACACTAACTCGACTCTGACACACAGACCTATAAAGGCACTTAAACATGCTCATATGATTTTCAGCTTTATTCACACAGTGGATGGAGGATCTGGTCTTTCAGAAGTCATAAAGAGTGACTGCTGCTCTCATGTTCTCACCTGCTGGGTAATCGGCTTCTCTTCCCGAGCGGCGACAGTGACTTCAGTTCCTGAGATGAAGATTCGTTCTTCTGCTCCTTCCTGACAATCGAGGGGCGACCCCGCAGACGAGGGGTCCCTTCATCCCCTGCTAACATGCCCCTGACAGACAGACAAACAGACACCGATCACTCAGTGTTCACACAGTCTTCATTTACCTTGGGCTACAGTATTCATTAAATATATGAAGGTTGCTGCTTATTACTAGAATTGGTGTACTATCACTGGAATTGTTGTATTACTTGTATTGTTATACTGGTGAATATCAATGAAAATGGTTTTGTTATTATTATTGTTATTAGTTTTTAAATTAACATTTTAAATCTGCTTGGCTACAGGATCTGACATTTTACTGTTTACATTCTACTGTTTGATGATGTGATATATATATAACATAAAGCTACAATTGGATCGTATGAGTTTATTGACTGAGCTCCCAAAGCTGTTTCTGGAGTTTCTTCTAGGTAAAAAAACACGGGCTAAGATAATGTCATTTCACAGAACTCGTTTGAATAATTAACTGAGGCAGATTACAGGTCCTGAGTCAACACTTCTGAACGTAGACACGCACAGAGTAATTCTGATACCTCACTACTGTTGAGAATCTGTAAAGATCATAAATGATGAATGATCTGTGCAGCTCTGCATGTACATCTATTGATCACATGCAAGCAAATGCTTCTGCTTATGAAGAAATTAAAACATAATCTTCAAATAAGATGAGGTCGCTAAAAGGTGCTTCTCCATGTGATAAATGCTTCAAGAAATATTCTGGATCAAACACTAGTTTCACTCCCTTTAAAAAATATTTTTTTTGCCCAGAAAAGATTTCTGTCCTTGTTCAGAATAACTACCACAATGACTAAAACACTAGCATATTGCTAACTGCATAGTGCACATACTGCCTTTAAATAAAAGAACATGAAACAACATGAATTATAAATTACAACACTGATGTAGTGTTAAACTGCAGACTACATTCTAAGAAAACTGCATGTTAATATGTCCTGAACATGTGAATATGTGTGTGTTTGAGAGAAATCATCAAGCTGTTTATGTTGGTTTAGCAGGTCACTGGTTTCAGACCTGTTCTCCACTTGACTGCTTTTAACCTTCCTGTCTTCATCATCCTCATCTTCCTGGTCTGGACACAGGCGTTTTGTTTTCTGCACAAAGTGGACAGGGACAAAGGTGATCTGCTTCTCTCCTCCAAGGCGGTCGGGTAACACCACCTCCTTCCTCATGTTCATGTCTGAATATGGGCAACCAAAGGCACTGAAAGAGAGAGAAAGAGGGTGATTGATAGGTGGTCACGCTCTAATAGAACAGAATAATATATCTAATATATCTGTCACTCATTTCATCTGGTGACACTTGTGGAGCAGAAATACTGAAGAGAAAAACAGCAAACTGGTGCTTCAAACATCTCAACAGTACATTAAATTGACTATAAAACCTGCCTCATGAATTTAATGCAGACAAATTTTACAGTGTTAACACAAGAACATTAAAGGCACCTAAACATGAATCTCCTGTTTCAGGAGTTATTCTAAAAAAGAATAACTCCTGATAACAACTCTCCACCCATCCACAACCCAAACAGATCTGAAATCAGACATGAGTATGATCCAGAGCAGGAGACCCATCAGCGGGGTCTGAATGTGTCAGAGCAACGTGGTGCATGATGAGAAGGACAGAGCAAGAAGAAAGGCGAGGATGGAGAACAAAAGAAAGACTGAGAGACTGAGTACTGCTTACTGTTCAGAACAAACACTTCACATTACAAACCAGAAATCTTATGCTCATGCAGGACAAACATCAATACATCTCCATCTACTTTTGGCCAACATTTCACTTGATGAATCATGATCTTTGATTTAAAGAAGTGTGTTAAATGATGTTTCATGAAGGTGGATTTCTATTCCTGCAGCTTGTGTTGACTGTAATCATCTGCTTTGGAATGAAATGGAATGAAATTAAACTAAAGATTTTCAGAACAGGCACACTTGCTAATGGCCAATTAGTAACAGTTATTAACAGTTATACACTGGCTTCACACACTAGTTTTACGGTAACTGTATGCAAATTCATGTAAATCAGATGCAAATTACACTTTCATGAAACCCAGTTCCAGCTCTAAGCAGAATGGATGTGGCTGCAGTGTAAAGCTGAGTAATCTGAGTTTTGCTAAATAAAGTATTTTTAGAATTCAAGATGAGCGACACACGTGTGTCTGACTGATCTGCTGTGGACTGTGAAAGGTAAAGGGCAGGAATAGCTGAGCTTTTGATTGCATCCAATCACAGCACAAATAACCCTAACAATGTTTGTCTCACATATTCTCTGGGTTACTGTCTATTCCAGCACCTGACAGAGCTCATTTAGTGCTCATTAAGTCTCATCCTGTGCTACAGAGAAAAGACAAGAGCACTAAATTGATGCTGACTTGATTTCATGCTGTTGTAAACCTGCAGACACAGACATAATCTTCCCTCTGAAGATGCTGGTGGTCTCACCTGTGATGTCCGCTGTATTTTGCTCCTTTGATGTGTCCGACGCCCCTGCAGCCTGGGGTGGGACACATGCCCTGCGTGACTGAGCTCCTCTGCTCAGAAAGTCCTGTGTGTGCTTCAATAAAATCAGTAAAATCTTTTAAACACTGAAATGGGTAACTGTACCCTAGTGATGACATGGCTGTTTCAGTTTCACACTCACACACAGATACACACTCTCTCTCCCTTTGCGCGGCACACACACACACACACACACACACAGCTAGTAGTAACACATCCTTTATTATAGTCAAGTCAGTAAAACAGCAGTTTATTCAGTTCAGGCCAGTAAATCATCATGTGATCTATCAGTGTGGCATAATGGGAACAGAATCTCACTCCAGTGCTAAGAGTGCAACACACGTGCACACACTTTATTCAGGACTTGATTCTATCCACTGGAAATTGACTACATGGTGAATAGACAATAGTTTTTGTCACCATAACAGAGTCAGAGGTGAAGGTGAGTTTGCAGGGGATTGTGGGGGATTCCCTCCCCTGAGACAAGAAGGTCTGGTGGTATAATTCACCATCCAGAGCATCTCCATGGGTCCCAAAAATAACTTCTCTCTTAGAATCTAGTGTCATTTGATATTCTTGCCATAAACTGCATTACATTCACTGGCACTGAAACTGGAACTTGTCTTAAGCTGCCAGCACTGACGAACCCTTCACATTCTGAGCAGAAATGTTAACATGTAACAGGTTAAATTCTGATTTCATGTTGATTTTAAACACTCACACAGTGTCATCATTTCAGCTGTCAAAATCACATTAACACACTGTTGTACTTCGGGCTGGAACTTTGGCTCTGAGCATTGAGAAACGGGTCAGAAGTGGGCAGACTCACCAGGTGGAGCTTCTAGAGGGTGACCAGTCCGGGCACACCAGCCCACAGGATGAAGATCTGGCAGGTCTGAATCCACCCAGAAATCAAACTTCTCATGCCAGCCATCAAAATGAACCTGTAGACCAGAGAAAGATTCTAACTCCAGAACTACAGGAGGAAAATCACACCATCACATCAGACCATCATTGTTCATTTCTGACAGTGAATTCTCTGGAACTGCTGCAGGTTTGAGCTGGAGAGTTTGATAAATCTCTCGCTTTGACCTGTCTCAGATCTGTGTGTCTATATAATAACCCAAACAGTTCTAAATCTGCTTCTGTTTACATCAGAATTCAGTGGCTGCTATGAGAAGGTTTAGATAAACTGATGTGAACGTTGAGCTTAACACCAGCAGAACATGCCGACAAACTTAATTCAGACTGAGAAGCTGAAAAAGCAGAGATGTTCTAGCTCACTTTGACTCTGTAGTCTTCAGTGTCAGTTACTGTAGCCACACGAATCAACATGGGGTTCCTTCTGTCCACGGCCTCCAGCTTCATGTGCACCTGGAATCCATGTGGAGGTCTCTGCATGCACACGCACACAGAAGTGTGAGCTGCCATTTAGAACAGCTTTCGGTGCAAAACATGCGAGGCATGACATCATGATCTCACCATACAGAACGCATGGCTTGGCGCAGCACATGCACAAGTGTCCTCCATATACTCCTCCCAGATGAACTGCTCTGGATTAGGATGTCCTGAGACACATAACAACAATATTTACACTCACAGACATTTAAAAGCATCCACAACTGCTGAGAAATTCAACAGTAACATACAAAATATGTAAGAGATTGTGTACAGTCACCTGGCCCTCATCACAAAATAAACCCAGACAGGAAAACATTAGGGAAACATTATGTGAAATTCACCATTTAGTATGTTTCTTAAGCCATTTTGTTTATGAGGACACAGGAAGTGTTTACATTGTTATACACGTCATTATACACATTTGTGTACTCATAAACCACATTTAAACCCTCACACACGCAGGATGTTAATCAGTCAGCTGAATAATGTGATGTGTTCAGATGCTTTTCAGGGTGACAGCAGGTGTTTCTCTCACCCTGAGGTGCAGTAAGAGGTCGGCCGTGATCCTGACACCAGCCCACAGGGTGAATATGAGGACTGCTCACGTCACACCTGAGAGGAAACAAATGCTTTCATACGCTCATGCTGGTAAACTAGATTAACAGCTCTGATTTCTGTCACCAGCACTAGCTCAAGCAACAGATTTCTATTCATCAATACCATTAACATTAAAACTGTCTGATGTCCTCCTTCTGTCTTTAACTTTATGACATTTAAGTCTACATTTACATTTGTGTCTTTGACAGAGACTTTATCCACAGTGACTTACAGCTACTGTACACGTCACATTCAAGCTGCTCAATGTATCAGTATACTGAACCCATGACATCAGAATTGCTATGACAGACTCTACCTGTTAAGCTACAAGAAAACAAAGACATTTCTAAAGGGAAAAATACTGTTAAAGCCACAGTTTACAGATTTATTGATGTTCAAATACCTTTTGGTTCCTCGGTTTACTGTTTAGAGTAACTGTGTTTGACTTCCTAAACACTGTGACTAACTGCTCAACGACTTCAACCCAAATGCTTCAACCAAGGGCTTGAGGTTAGGACGGGCTCTCCATCTGACTGACTGACCAATGGCAAATGGGAAGTGTTAGCTGAAGTTTGTTTAGAAACTATTATTTCTGTCATTCTGTTTGGTGAGGTTTGATTTGTAATGTGAGAAAACTTTAGAATCAGTTTCCATCTTCAGTGATGTTATTCTGACACAATGAAGCAGAAACCATCGTCTGTATCTCACAGCCGCTCCTGGTGGACCCACAGTAATAACACAAACCCACTGGTGTGACTCAGTGATGCCAGGCTGCACAATCTACACATCTGTTTATAGCTGCTCTGTGTACGACCGTGTCTCTCTGTGTGGGATTGACTCTAATTTTACTTTCTCTCTCTTTCTCCAGAGCTTCACATGAACTGTGTCACATATAAACATGAAGGACTGAATGAATCGCGTTACATAAGAGTGAATCTGCTGCAGATGATGGTCCAGGTTGACAGATTCACCTCTGTGTGCTGCTAACAGAGCAGAACATCCTTCACAACCATCAGAACTCGCTCATATACACACTGATACTCAGTAATGCAGTCATCATTCATACAATATCAGAAACACTTAAATTTAATCACATCTAAACCATAAATCACCATCATTATGCAAATCCTTCTGCTCTATCGTGATTTATGTTCTTTTAGCTGCTCTGGTATCTTCGCTTTTTAGTATATATATTGTGTTTTTGAATTTTCAAGTTCAAATTCAAGTGGAGTTTATTGTCATTTCAACCATATACCATATAACCAAGTACACAGTGAAACAAAACAATGTTTCTCCAGGATCAAGGTGCTACAAACAAAGAACAACACAGAACTACAAGACTACATAATTTATACACAAAGTGCACAAGTGCAAACATGTGCAGACAGCACAAGACAGCCAACTTCGTCAGATTATTAAAAGTCAAAAAACTCAACTTGTGTACATTTATTATGGAAAAACAAATTAAATCAAATAATCATCAAATAAATTAAAGTAAAAACAGGCTATTCCCCCTTACAGCAACCAAAGATATCATAATACAGGGGTTGAACTTGAATGATTATTGATTTAGATTCAGAATGTTTTTTCTCACCAGTAATCGTAAGTGTCGTCCCAGTTATCAAAATGAACCATGAAGCGACTGTCCACGATATCAGCCACAGTGGCCACACACACAAGACACGGGTTCTTCCTGTCCACCGCCTCCAGCTTCATGCCCACCTGAAAGCAGGAGGTGCCTGTGGTCTGTGGAAGAGAGACTTTGATTATTCAGCATGGTTTATTAGAAACTTTGAGCACTCCTATCACACTGTCACTGTTTCTGAAGGTGTGTGTGAGTGAATGTAGCTGGACCCTGCTCTTTTACATCAGATGAAGGTAACATGAGGGTGAGATGAGGGCGGTGTGAGGGCAAGATAAAAGTAAGATTAAAGAGATGAGGGTGAGAAGAGGGCAAGATGAGAAATTGAGATAAAGATGAGGTTGGGGTAAAAGTGAAGAGATAAAGCAGAAATAAGGGTGAGATTAAGGTGAGATGAGAGGAGCATGAGTGGAAGCTGAGATGAGGGTCAGCACACTCTTCACTTACACTGTTTTGGGATTTGAACAGATTCTTTGGTGCAGCTTCAGCGTTTTGAGACTCCAGATATTTCTCCCAGATGAACTCGTTGGGTTTATAACCTGACAGCAGACAATGAGAGGGAAAGAGCTCTCTGTATGTTCTGAATCCAGATGCATTTCTTCTAAAGTTTGTTTTTAATAATTCTCATTATTTTAGGGCTGGTCCTCATTACTGTACAAACTACTAAATAAAACATACTAATTTTTTAGCATATTGTACAGTAGGAGAAAATGCCCATCTTTTGAGTCGGGGTTAAGTATGTTGATAGATGTCATTCAGAATGTGTAGATTTCACAATCAATCGACAGAGTGTCTCTCCTCATACACTGTTTATTATGTCTGATAAGTTTCCTAATGACCGTGAAGACGTTTCTCACTCGCATCTGTCTTGTGAGTCACACCACAGTGAGTCTGTCTGAGATGAGACACAAACCTTTGGGTGGGTGAAGTTTATGGCCTGTGGACACACACCAACCAGCTGGTTTGATGTCAGGAGAGTCAGCGTTTACCCAGAAATCATAGCACTCAGAGTAACCATCAATATGGAGCCTCAGACGAAAGCCAATCACCTTCAACAATAACCAACAGCACATCAACAACAACCTGCAGCAACATCACTATCAATTTGTCTTACTGTCTCCACTCTACACATGCATACCGTCTTCTACTGTCTTCACGGCCTGGGACATAGGAGTCGGGAGAAACGGGCGTGGGAACCTGGGGGCCAGTCATTAATATCTCCGCCGGGGAATGAGCCTAACTATTTTTCTACAATATTTCTTTTTAACTTTTTTATTTAACAGAGCTAAAGAGTCTTAAGTTTTGCACTACATGGCTAATGTCAATGAAGCTAACGCTAAAGTAACAGTGTTGCTGGGTAAATGACTGTGGTAAATGAGTTTCTCTCACCTCAGCTACAGACAGCACACAGAACATGGATGGATGGAGAGGATCAATGCCCTCCAACCTCATGCCAACCTGAAATCCATTCCTGATGCTGGGAAACACCTGGAACTGCAGAAACACAAATCAAACAGTTTAAACATGAAGTCTTTACAGAGAAACACTCTGGCTCTTAAATTGCTATGGAAACCGTCTCTTGTGTATTTGAGAGGAACAGATGTCCCATCACATCCTTACAGAAACAAAATCACCTGAGATGTCAAAAACACAGACTGTCCTCAGAAACACAGAGACCATCCTCAGAAACACAGAGAACTTTTCAATTCTTCATTCAATATACTCACTGAACAGGTCAAGTCATATATCTGCTTTTCACAGTACACATTTCAAAAGAGCCGTACAGCTTTAGAGAAAAGTAATGGTTCAGTGTAAATAACCTAAGAAAATCAACACTAGAACTTCCGCAGTCTTTAATGAGCTGCATCGTTCATGTTTGGCTACCCCTGTAGGACTTGCTGCAACTCACAGATGTGTGTGTGTCTATCAGAGAGAAAGGACATTAATCACACAGAGACAGCAGCACAGATACAAATCCTGCTGACAGAGCAGAGCTGTACTTCAACTGGAGTAGCAGGTGTCGTGTTTAAAGCCTTTTCTAGCACAGAAAATAAAATCGCAGGAGATCCGTTGATAACAGAAGTCTGGGGCTCACACAGACTCATGGGAACAACATAAATCCCCACGCTCTCTCCTTGAGTTCAGATCAGTCTAATAAAGCTCAGAGCTGATCCTAAATCAGCTGTAGATGATTTTACCTCAGAGAAGATGTGCAGGGGTGCAGCTATGGCTTTCTCCTCCTCCAGATACTGATCCCAGGACCAGGGCCTCCTCTTACTGCTTACTGCTGAAGAACACACTCGATCAGAAAACCATCTTCTAGAAGAAATATCTCTTGGCTATGCAGAAACATGACCATTCATCCAGGTGAATCCATTTTTCATTCCGTTTGAACTGCTGAAGGCATTTAAGAAGATTTACCTTGTGAAGTGGAAACTTTGTTTTTCATCTTTGTGGAGTCGTCTTTTGGTCGCTCCTGAGGAGGAAACAGAGATTCATGAGGTCATTCTAAAAGGGGCTGTCAGACAATAACTAAAGGTCAGAAGAGTTTGTGATACTCACACGCAGAGAATATTCTTCTGAAATGCTTCTGGGATTCAAACTATGTTTCTTTCTCTTGCGGTCGTCTGCTTGCATCATTAGAGACTGAGTACAGATGCAAACAAACACTGAACTTCACAAGGAACTACACAGCACAACACATGATCATATAAGTGAGACAGTCCATCAAACACAATCTGAGAGGTCAAACTCTCCACTGCAGTACACAGATGTGACCTTTGACACCTAGAATACGATTTTTAATAATAAATAATACATGCATCAAATAGCTTAAATGACAGAAATTAGATGCACATTATTCAGCAAAATTCAATCTCAATGCTAAAACAGTGATGATGTACAATTTTTAGCATTCAAAGGATTAAAATTAACACAAATTATTAATAGTTTATAAAAGGAATATTCTGGGAGGAATATGAATATTTTGGGCTTTACTTACAGCTGGTCTGTGGAAATCTGGAGGAAGTTTAACTGACAGAGATGAATGACAGTGTTTTCAGATAAGATAAAGAGAAGTGCTAAACCTCCAAGCACTTCTGTACTGTATCAACAGTTAAACTTCACATCACCTCTAGTGAAAGAAACAGTCCCAATAACAGAAATAAACTCACCAGCTGATCTGTGCTGCAGCCCGTCAACCGTTCAGCCTGAAAGAATCTTACTTGAAGACATTCTTCATCTGTACTAGATCATTCCAAACCTGCAACCAGAACCCACACAAAACTCAACATATAACACACACAGGCGACACATCTGAAGCATGTGATCAAGAACTCAACTGCTCAGATGAAAGCTCTTCTGAAAACAGTCAAAGACAATGACAGTCAGAAAACAGACTGTGTGTCTCAAACAGATAATCAGTACAACATTAAAAACCAATCAATCTGACCACAGATCAATGTTACTTTAGAAATAAACTGTAACATCTCCAGATGAAAAAGTGCATGTCCGTTCATTCTGAATATACTGACTACATGAACACAGAAATAACATTCCTGGCATTAAATGTCTTTCATTAAGTTTGACTAGCATGTAAACAGGGTCACAGGTCTTTCTGAAGGATGGAGGAAAACAAGAGAAAATTACTCGGACATTATCACAGTCACACAGAAAGAGGAAAGAACACACTGTGTGCCTGATGCCACCTGCAGGTTTAAAACACGCTCTGCAATATTCAGCACACTGTCCTGTCACTAGCACAGCAACATTTACATTCTGTCAACACACTGACTGTAAAGAATCAGCTGAACCTAGTAATGAATTTCTGAATGTAGTTACAGGTCATTGAAACTCTTCATGATCATCTGCTGTGGTTATCTTTCAAATACATTGTCAAGTTGATTCAGTGTCTCCAGGCAGAAAACAGCAACATACCAGAATCACATCAGGGGACTTTCTGCAGATACACAAACTCGTTTTCTGGCCAACAGAGCAGATTTCATTATATTTGATGTAATTTTGTTTTCCCTCACGTTCAGAACACAACAGGTAATAACTGCGATTTCCAACTGAACTGTGGGATACAGAGCAATTCCCCTAATGCCACGACTGACTGCAGAACACTAGACAGCAATCTAGCACCTCAGCCTTAAAGAGGCAATCAAAAACTTTAAAGAGATTTAACAAACAGACACGCACTGAGAAAAAAAAATCACAGTTTTACAGTAGTAACTATTGTGGTATTTTAGGGTTTATGTAAGAAAAATAAAGAAATATTTACAGGGTCAGGAATGAACAAAACTTACGGAGCAAAATATTCATCTCTGTTATACTGATGTTTGATGGAGATATTAAAGTCATTTCCATGACACACACTGTTCCAGAGCAGCTTCACAGAGAACCGCAGTTATACAGCAGCAGACTGAAGCCAAAGGAAACAGTTCAAGTGGATTATTCATCACAGCTACATTTCTACTGGGAATATGAATCTCAGTGCAGTTTCTCAGTTTCTCATAGCCTCGTTCAAAACAAAAGTGTCTAACCTCAATCAGAAAAACTCATATAATCAAAAGAACTCATAAACCTGTTGGGATGGAGCTAGTGCAGTTTCTTTAGCTTGATGTTCTACAGCATTAGAAGAACTGTGGATGATGGAGAACATCTTTTAAATAAGCCTTAATCTCTGTTCCTTCAGAAGATGAAACAACAGTCACTTTATCTGCCGCATACAAATCCAGCCCAACACAGAGAGTGGCATTGTGGGTAATAATCCAGACACACAATTCATTACAGTGAGAGACCCGAAGTGTCTGCTAAATGCATAAATGTAAACAAGAATGTAAAAAAGTCGCTCGTGTCTCTGATGCGAATCTTCTGAAGGCATCACAACCCTAGAGATGCTAACAGCACCGAAAAATGTTTACATGACGAAATGTGTAACAGCAACAAGTCTGACAAAAAGTAGATTAATTTAGAACTACTATAATTTATAACAATGATTTAAAACTACACAATAGAAACCAATGTAAAACAAATGATTATCAGATTACCCTCATGAAACCTTTAATGTTTTCTAAACATTCTGTCTTTAATAGCGCACAAGAAAACTTGTTTGTGAAAGATCATGAAACTAAGAGACTGTCAAAACTGCAGATGAGACTTTAAGAAAATTAAAGTGTATGTTTACTTCATTAAAACAGTTGTTAAAAAAAACCTGAGGTCAATAGTAGATTTGTGTTTTTAAATACTGTCTACCAGTGGATCACCAGCAGTTAACACTGAACACTTTAAGAACATCAAAACAATTCCACACTGAGTCTCAGTTCAGTTCCTCAGCACACATGACCTTATGGATTTATAGCTGAGAAAATCCCAACATCGTTCTGTCCATCAGCAGCAGGAAAACAGTCTTCAGTGTGAGATCTGCTGTTCACTGCTGCTGTTTATGTCACTCGGTTTGGCCTCCACAATCTATGATTTGCTTTCATAATCAGCTCTAAAATCTATGAAGCGGCAAAGTAACTAACTGCAAAGTAGTAATGAATGGCATATTTTTGATCCAAGGACAACTATAAATATAAATCAACACATGACTGCAGCACACTGTGCTGGGAAACAAGTGTGTATAGTATAATAATATATAGTATGACATAGACCTGGGGCTGGTTTACTGGAGGGTTTGTAAGGCACTGTTCTTTGTTAAACTGCTTTGAAATATTCGTATTGCAAAAAAAAACACTGTACAAAAACATTGAGTGAAACAGCTAGAATGACTCCTACAAGCTCCTGTATTGTCCCTGTACCCTCCGACAGTCTCTGTATTGCCAAAGCATTTCCTGAGATCCTGCCCCACATCAGCCGTCTGTACATGTACACATATCACAAAGTCCTTCAATAAATGCTGAGCAGCGCCTTAAACAATCCTGCTGTTGGATTGGTTAGTTCATCTTTGATCTGTTTGGCAGAGATGTTTTAGATATCTGACTAAATGATTCCTGCAGAACGACTCAATACAACGACAGATAAAACAGTTTATAACCAGCATCACATCTTTATTTTTGCTAGGTCAAATAAAGCAAAGTATATCAATAAATCTGACTCCACTAGCTGAACAAATGTGACACACAGCAGCACTTCTACACGAGAGACTGAGTTTAGTTGTCACTGAACAATACAACGTGCTCATTCAGAACGGACACACTGAACAGGAAGTGATGGAAACAATTCACAACTTCCTGACAATGAAATCCAAACAAACATCAGAGTCAAGCACAGTGTGTGTGTGTTTATGAGTATGAGATTATAGAGCTGAGCAACATTTATATTATATGTGTGGAGATGAAAGTTTTGTCTGCACGTCTTTTATATGTATAAATACACTTGAAATCTGTATATATTCTTTTGATGTGACATTGTTCACTGAAAGGTCATGGCTTTCCAGCTGTTAAAGGAGCAGGACCATGCAGCTCTAGAAGAAGGAGAGGAAGCTGAAAAAACATTTTTTAATATGAATATACAATACAACTCAAACAGTAAAAAAATACTATAACATTCACACATTTGGCAAAGGCTTTTATCAAAACGTGGCTGCGAATACATTAAAGCTATACATTTATATGTATGTATGTATGTATGTTTGCACATACATATAAACACACATATTCAGGTTCAGATTCATCTGCCTGTAAACACGTCCCTAAATTAAAAAAAATATTAAATTAAAAACAAAATTAATAAAAACGTAAAAAAGTCAATTTTTCTATTCAGCTGCATCGTGTTAACATGACTAACATGGTTTAAACCTGACAAACACACAGAGTAGCCGAACAGCCATTACAAACACTCTGCAGTCACAGCTCATGGTCAGATGAATGAATTTCATTGCATGACTTTAAAGACTGTCTCTGCATCTTTGTACAGTTACTCGAGTATTTGGCTCTGAATGATGAAGAAAAGCATTTGAGCTCAAATTCAACAGGTGCATCAACAGATTCCTCATCACATTAACACGTTCATGAGATGACTGAGATGAACACTGAGATGAGTGCTGAATTACTGCAGTGTTTTATTATCCTCATCTATTCCACACAATACTGAAGACAGCACAATCATAACAGAAATGCGACTTCACCCAACAAATGTGATTACAGAGAGAGAGAGAGAGAGAGAGAGAGAGAGAGAGGAGCAGAAAATAACATGAGCAAATGAGAGATCTCACACTGGAGCAGTGAGTGAGAAACATCGAGAGTTTCAATATAACACTGGCGGCACGTCTCTCTCTCTCTCTCTCTCTCTCTCTCTCTCACACACACACACACACACACACACACACACACACACACACACACACACACACACACACACACACACACACACACACACACACACACACAACATGACAAACACACAGATTAGCCGAACAGCCATTACAGACACTCATCTCACAAACACACTGAAGTGCGGCGTTAACGCGCTTTACTCGACACGCGTGGACGCTGGACTCAAGCGCGGCTCTTTATGAAACACAAGAGCAGACAGTGAAGATGAAATTAAGATGAAATTAAGATGAAATTAATCAATATTTCTTACCCACACGCAGCCTGACAGAAACCACAGCGACGCGGTGACAGCGCTGACGACTGCGCATGCGCAGCGGCCCTCTGCTGGAGGACCAGAAGTGATCACTCCACATCAGCCGCTCCACAAACCTGCAGTGTGAGTGCAGAAGAAAATCCCTGAATCATCTGCACGACTGAAATGATAAATCAAGCAATACACACAAAACACGCAGATTCTTAAACATCAGTGACATACCGAAAACT
Source organism: Chromobotia macracanthus (assembly GCA_036877525.1). Lineage (NCBI taxonomy): Eukaryota > Metazoa > Chordata > Actinopteri > Cypriniformes > Botiidae > Chromobotia > Chromobotia macracanthus. Next base: position 261,900 of record JAZGTH010000085.1, read on the forward strand.
TTTAATGTCATTTTTCTGACCGTGTCTTTTTAATAATTCATGAATGTGCTCGTGTGTTTTGATTAATTTGCACTGAAACGGAAGGATGTTGTAATTTTATTTGTAGCTGCTGGATTAGGTTAGAAGCACAAATCATTTCTCTGCTTCTGTTTAGACTGATGGATTATATTAATCATAAATTGCTTTGTGTTGGTGTCAGACTGTATTTCAGACAGACAGATCTCCGAGGTCCTATTACATGTGTTACACATTTAACATATAAGCTTACACATATGTATGTAATCTAACTAGACATATATATCTTATATAAATACTTTTAAACTAACAGTATAATGGCTTAAACTATCAGCTAGTTTGTGTAGCAGACAAGGAAGTTACAGTGTCTAGTGCAGCGTGAGTGTAAACTGTTTCCTGCTGAGCTTGGGAGGCAGCAAGAAAGTTCAAATGTTGCATGCTATATAAGTTCAAAGCATGGTATAATGTCCTGTGCACATAGAGTATACTGCATATAGTATACAGCTAACAAACAAGCTCCTTGTGGAGCACCTATGCTCAGATGCTCCACATTCCTGTGTTAAATGCTGAGCGGAAGTCGATGAACAGCATTATATAATGTTACCAGTTTGGTCTAACAGTTTTTGTTCATTAGCTGGGTAACAGCCAGATTAAAGGGGGAAGGTATTGCATTGTCTGCAGAGCGATTTGAACAATATTTTGACACTTTTACTGCCGATAACATGCACAGCAGTGTCACAGTTTGGTTCATATCATGGTTTTGGAGCTACTGTTGGGTTTCGTTCTATTTGCTGCGGGGACACTGTTCATGACATGACACCAGCAATGCTAAAGAACATTAGATTCACTTTTAACGTCATAATAATACTTAAAGATTTTCCCTGTCAGAAGCTCATATGGGGTGATTGATGAATTTTTGGGGGGCAGGGCTTGCTTTTTACATCAGGACTTTAACTCATTTCAGTGTTTTTTACAGTGTTTTTTGTAATTTGTATTTTAAAGCCGTTTAATAAAGAACAGTGCCCTACAACCCCTCCAGTAAACCATAGCCAAACCATGTCATACTATATATTATTATACTATACACACTTGTTTCCCAGCACAGTGTGCTGCAGTCATGTGTTGATTTATATTTATAGTTGTCCTTGGATCAGAAATATGCCATTCATTACTACTTTGCAGTTAGTTACACTTATTTTGTTAATGGCCACGTCAATGCTCACCACAGCTGTGTTAAATATGGACATTTAAATTTGTGAAAATGCACTAAAGATATAAACAGATTAAGACCTGATAGCGAGAGTCATTTATCATATATACAGTACATTAAAGACAAACAATATAATTTAATGTCTAAATGTGTCTCTGTTATCATGAACCAGTGGTCATGGCTCCACGCCGCCGCTTCATAGGTTTTACACAGCGAATAGGTTTGTCTCATCTCGCTTTAAATGCAAAAAAGTGCAAAAAATATCAGCAGGTTTATGTAGAAAAAAAGCAACGCGCATTACACGCAGATCCTGCACACACACAAGGAGAGAGAAATGAGAGATGATTATGAAATTACAGATTGAAAGAAAAAGTGTATTTGATTTGTTGATCTGTGTGGTTTACTTCACAGGTTCACACAAGTTCTCTGGAATTTCTTGGATTATTTCATGCGATGAATTTCAGCGTATATTTAGAAAACATACATCGCTTATTAGGTTTTAAAGGTATTTTTAAAGGTAAGTAATTACTACTTAATCAAATGTCAAGAAGAAATAAGGTAAAGTGAGGTCAGCTTCACCAACTGTGAGGGTTGGGTCGGGTCGGAGACAAATGAATCAAATCTTTTCATTTCATTTGTTCACGTTTATTTAACATCCTATAGACCAAGTTAACGCTGAAACATTTAAATCAATGCTGTTGAACAAGTAAGAACATTGATAATAAACTTCACAAAAATTAATTAACTCTATTACAGTGAACTTACAGTAAATTTGCACTAATGGTATTGTAAACTACAATGTCCACAGTGTACACAGCCTTAGTAAATTATATTATATATGAATGATATTATATGGGGGCTGAAGTGCGCATATAAAATGCACCAGAGGAGGGCAGTAGAGTCAACTGGGCATAATGATGTCCTCAGCTTCGTTCTGTAATGAAGACACTAATGTGTGCACTGTTTATTTATTCATCTGCGTAAGAATATGGATTAGACCTGTTATGAGTCCATTATCTTAATAATGTCAGCCACATCCCTCACAATATTCAAGGAACAGCTAAAACCTGTCTCTTCCATGAATACTTGACAGGAATATGTTAACTTTTCTTTCTATTCCATAAAAATTAACATCCTCACCCTTTAAGTTGCCTTGGATAAAAGCATCTGTTAAATGTTTGAATGTAAGTGTTTTCAGCTGATGTAATCAACTTATTTATTTTACTTAATATTTGCTTTATTTTCACACTTTTGCTAATGTGACAGATTTGCCTTTCCACAAATCATTCACATGAGGATTTCACAGGTATGAGCACCAAAATCCAGCATTCCAGACATACAGTAAATTAAACCTTCTGAAATAAATGACATAACTAGCATCAACTTTTATTTTTGTGTTTTATCTGTGGGTCATCAACATTTCTCAGCTCAATGTAAATCAAATTTTACCAGTAATGTATGATTTAGTGATCTCCAGCTCTCTGAAACATATGTAGCAGTAATTCATGAATTCACACCTTTTAGCTCTGAAAACACTCTAACCTCATCTAAGCTCGTTCTGCTGTGATGCCATTAGTGAAAGTCTCCAGTGTTACACAAACATCAGCTCTTGATGCTTGTGGATATTTAGACACTGAGAATAAATTTTACTGATGATTCATCTCATTCACAGCAGACATGTCAATATGTGTGTTCTTCAGTTAAATGCACAAATACTTTAATCCATAGTGGGCATGTCTTCCCATGACCTTGATGAATTTTAGGAGAAAAATCTGAGATTACAGAATACTGAAATATAGCAGGTGTGAATTCATGAAGTTTTCTGAAACATCAATCTCCATAAAAGTAAGTGCTCTTGCAGGACAGCAAACACAGATATTCCCATTAAACATGGACACTAATCCAGTCTTTCTCTCTGCTTCATAAGCACTTCCATCAGTCCAGACAGACGTCCTGTGGCAGAACACCTCATGAATTCAAACTTGCCCTGTATCTCGGGGGAATTCAGACACACTCACAGACCCACAAGTAAATAAACGCTTCCAGTCTAGACACATTCTGTGCAGAGAACCATGCTTCCTCTTATCAGAGGAAGAGAAGACAAACTCACTCAAGGTGAGCAGGACGAACTGTGTAGTTATTGTGTTTGCCTTAAACACATTACTGCGTGCAGGACTGCATCAAACTGCTGTGTAGTGTGGTAACAGAAATGCTGCTGTTGTTGCATTCATTACCCTGTCAGTTATTGGTGTGTTCACTATGACACTGTCTGCTCATGTGGACAAACAATGAATTGTCCTGGAGCAGTGACTTTTACAAATGAGCTTTGATTTCATGAAGACGTTGTTGAATGAGTGTTTGTGCGCAGCTTCAGATTACAGTTACCTTGAGTTGGCCTATAATGAACTTCTATCTATATCACCTTTAATGACTCTGGACCTGTGCCTGAAGCACAGTTTGTTTATGTGAATCTGTGACCCTCTCTTGGGTTATTACTACCAGAAGGGACAGTTATTTGAGGGAACGTGATTTCACTTTTTCCAATTTCACTTCACTTTCCCTGTTCATCCTGGGTGCTGATTAAACTACTTTGTCTTTGTCAGCCTCAGTCTGGATTTGGATGCAGTCAGCTCAGTCTTGCTGGCCTCTGTTTCTCTCTGGGTTCTTGTCTGTCTATTCAGTGGTGGGATATAAAGAGCATTTGTATTCTGTTCACTTACACTAGCATGTGGGTGATCGCTGAGATAACACGTGACCTTGTAGCCACAACAGATGTGTGATGCTGCTTGACTCAACTGACTTCTGCCCTCTAGTGGAGGTCTGACATTATGAGAAATTCTCTTTAATCACACTGTGACAGTCACAAAAAGGGCATGAATGTCTGTGTTGAACTGTACAGAATAATGAGCAGATTCAGCTCATAATTCATGTACACTTGTTCTTCTTCAAATTTCTACACAAGCTTTGCCACAAATTACAATTAGAACTCACATCAAAACATCAAAGCAACTGATTTATAAAATCACAGATTAGAATTTTATTGCATTACTTTCAGTGATAATGAACTTAGAAATCATGTATCATCATATAAAAGACTACTTAATAAGCACTCCAAAAGAATTATAAGAACTCATAAGCAAGTTAAGGTTATGGTTCAAGGTTTTCTTGCTTGTTAGCATTACCCAGACCATTTTAAATGAAACATGTCTCTTAAAACGAGCCAGTTCTTTTCCACTAATATGTAACAGGAGCAAAGCTTTACAAATGACAGACACTGATTTCCCATGAGCTTCTTCTCTGCTTGTCCTTTGTGTTGATTGGCATGGTTGAAATCAATAAAATATCTCCAGGTGCAAATGCAGAAAAGCATTGAAAGACCAATGATGTAAGAAACAAGAAATTTGGCCATTAATTAGATTTCTTTGCAGTCAATCAAAGCAGAGCTGTGAAGTTAAATGAAAAATTGTATTCAACAAATATAATTTTAATTATGAATAGAAAAATGCTTGATGAATGACATAATACAGGTGACTATTGAAATAAATCAATGTCTTTTATTTCTCCATGCTTTCATATCAGGCTTGATGTGACCATTCCTTTAACAGATGAATACACAGATGAGATGTTTTGACATGCTCCACAGCCTTGAACCTCATCTTCTGCATCAAGAGAATAATGAAAAGCAGCTTTCTCCTTTATTCCTATTAAGTTCTTTAAAATACATTTCAAAGACCCCATTTAAAATCAACAATATCTGGCAAAACTGACATACAGCTAAAGAAGGGACCGATGATGATGTTGAAGGTGTGACTACAGATGTTTGTGGTGGTTCTCAGTCTCCAGTGATGACGTCATGCATCCTGCAGGTATCATAGCATAGTTGATCTGGAACTTGGAGAAGATCTCCCCTACAGTGAAGTCAAAGCAGTGCAGAGAATAACAAAGGTGCATGTGCGTTGTTTTCAATTACTCAAATGTCAGATAGTTTAATATGATTATACACTGTTTGGATAAAGTCTTCATGGTTTGTTTGGACTATTTGGACTGCACCTCAGTCAGCTAATGAAGCTTTCAGATGTGTCAGTTGAAAACATCCCTGAGAATGGCAACAAACAAAAAATTTCAGAGGAATGGACTACGGTTGAATTTCTACCTTAGTAACACTGCGTGAGTCTTGACATCAAAAATAAAGATGATATTCAATTACTGTGGTGCATTCCACTCTGCCCACATGTCAGCTTTAAATTGAATAACCTTGTTTCTCAGAGAACATTTCCAAATTGTGCTCAGAAACCCATGCATTGAACTGCATACTGCTGATAGCTTTTCAGATCTTTTTTATTCACTGTTTGTCTTCAGCCTGTGTGAAAGTGCATTGAAGCAGATGCTTGTCCCGTTGTGTGAAGTGTGTGAGAAACTCGTCATGTTTACAGGATCGTACTGGTACTGAGACAGATTGTTCAGTCTGCTGCAGGCCGTTTCACTTTTTACTTTGTTTTATAAGAGGAGCAGCTGTGTGTTAAGAGTGCTAGTATAAAAACGCAGGGACGTTTATTTGTGACAGCTGTGAACAGGTGCACTAATGCTCGTCTTGTAATACCTCCACTCACACACCTGTTGACAGCGACGCTGCATGCGTTTGTGACGTCATTTCAGCGCTCTGAGCTGGGGTTTAGCGTCAAAATGTCGTCATCACGGGCGGCTCTGAGGGACGTCCACCCTCTGAATGAAATCAACTTCAGTTCGGTTCCGTTCGGGTGGGATCCGCTCCTCCTCCTCCGCGTAACTACAGCGCAGCGGGTCTTCGGCAGTTTCAGAAAATCCGTCACGCCGCGTCACGGTGTCTGCGCGGAGATTCACGCGCTCCACCGGCGACCGACGATCTCTGACGGAACCGAACGCGCTCCCGAAACTCACAAACCGCCCTGGAGCGCGGTGACGTCACGTCCAGACCGACGGACGCGCAGTTAAACAAGTCCCGAGACCGACGCGTTAACGGCTCCGGATCCCGTGCGTCGCCGCAAACAAACGGGAAGAATCTGGATTTGGCGCGACTATGGATCGGAGACTTTTAACGGCTCTTCTCGTGTCTGCAGTGACTTTACGGATCTCAGCCGCGGCGATACGAGAGTTTCACGGTAAATCTGTCGCTTATTTCCGAAGACATTTCTAAGAGATTTGTAAAATCCGTCCGTTATTGAAGTTTCAACGATTCGGCGAACTTTTCCTCATATTCACAGTCCGGTGACGGAATAAATGAACGTAATAAAGTTACCGTAACGACGGGATGTAACCGCAGCGAATGAATCCGTATATGAAGCCACAGCCCCGAAGTTTTCCTCAGCGCACATCTCTCGGTTTTACACAATTATTGCTTCTCTGTTTAACAAACATATAACGTGTAGCTTTTATGAGAATGTACAGCTATAATCGAGTAGTTGATATTGTTAATTGGTGTTGGAGGCTGTAATGTCTTTGCACATCGGTCTGGAGGTCTTCATATTTTCTCATTTAGCTGCTAAACTTTCAGACGCCTCACACGACAGTGCCGCTGTTTTGTTTCTCTGCTCCATAACACTGTTTCATATGAATGTGCTAATCGTTCAGTGTGGTGGAGTGCATCGGACCTGAACATGCTGGGGTATTACCATCACTGCAGCGTGCTGCACTAACATGTAGAGGTGTGTAATATCGCAGTTTTTTGGCAGTCTATAGTGATCGGTGTGTCTGATGTCAGTCATCTGTGTGTTTAAATTAGATAAATAAAGAACCCTAACAAATAAAGAAGAGAGACTGAGTTAAATTGATCTTCCTGTATTGTATGATCTTACATTTTATGAGCATAGCCAAATATTTCAAGCAAAACAGTTCGACAGCTATAGGTTAACCTGAGCTCTTCCGCAGTGGAGTGTGTTCTTCACATTGTCCTTTGGTCTTCCCGAAGTTGTCTTGTACTGTAGAGACTGAGTTTGAGGGTTTTGGTGTCAGTCCTCAGGGTTCATTGAGCTGAATCTTCTCTGTGGGTTTCTCTTTAAAACGTGTACACTGGCGAGCATGTCTTGAGCCACATTTGAACGCACACATCTGTGGCTTTAATGGAAACCACCAACAGCGTGTTTGAGATGGTGCTGGAAGAACTAGTTGCAGTTAAAAGGCTTGTCTGTGCTTTGTATTCATTCTCACTTGTTTTTAACGAGCGAGTTTAATGTGAATGTGTGCACTTATAAGATTTAGGACTGGGTTTTCTGTAGTAGATATAAATGACACGTTACCCTGCTGCACGTCTTCTGACTGTATACTGACTGTTGCTGTAGTTATATTATAATCATTATATCAAGATTATAATAAATATATTATAATCTTTGTTTCGTATGCTGGTGTCCTGCTGGGGGCAGCAGTGTACACACGAGCTTCACTTCTGCTCTCACAGAAAATCTAATATGTGTGAAACCCAGATCATGTTCTTGTGGTATGCAATTAGCAATTTACTTATATAAATTAAATAAAACCCATGGGCTGCTAATTCTGAAGCAGTCAATAGAAAAAAACATGCTTGTATTTTTCTTCATTAATTAGATGCTGGACTTCTATAAAACATCCCCATTTACAGATAGAAAGAAACTACAATCAGACATTGCACAAGATAACAAGAACCTACTAGAGAAGGAAATAAAGAAAGGGCAAAATAATACAAGAGCAAATGCTTCAGTCATTACTCTGTTCAGATTTATTGACTGTTAACCGGTTCAGGGCATTATGGAGATTATTTTGACTGGTGACACAGAGGATATCCTGAGCTGCACAACCTTTAACAGTGTCTTCCTGGATTCAATGCAGTGTTTGTTATTCCATCACAGACGTGCAATGCATTGTATTTGAGTTTGTTATTGACATGCATTTATTATGGTGAGCTTCACCTGCGTTTGGCTCTTCACTTGATTCCCTTTCTCAGTACAGCTCGTTACGACTGTGTTCATTAGTTTCTTTAATTAGCTGAAATCATATGGATTGAGTCTTTTCAAGACTCATGGGAGTTCAGAACTAGATCTCCATTTTAAATGAAGGAGGCCAGTTATAAAAACTAAAGGAGCATCTGTAGTTTGAGTTAAGATTGTGTTAGTGTGTGATTCTGAGGGTTGCATAAGCCACACGGATGTCTTTCACAGATCTTGATTGTTTACCGATGTATGCTGAAAGCATTTTTTTGCAGAATTCTAATAGAGACTTTTTACTGGCTGACTTGTGCAACCAGGTTAAATGCCTTGATTAAATGCTTTTAGTGAATTAAATGATTTTAAGGTTTTGAGGGTCACACTTCGTGAAGCTGTTGCAGGTCTGGGCTAGTGATGTGTGTGTGCAGCGCTCTTGGTTAGTTGCTGAGCCAACAGGGCTGTTGTAATAATGAAGATTATTACATGCCTAGATTAACTTTTCACTGTTCTTGACCTAATTGTGATCAGGGCCATTGTATCTTGAAGGCCTCAGCAGTCACACACATTTCCAGGTTTGTGGACAGGTGCTTCAGCTTTATGGGACAGCAGAAGTTTCCTCTGTTCGGTTTGTTCATGGCCATTAGAGAAGCTCTGCTGATCCCAGCTGCCATGTGTGTGCATCCCGCTCATTTGAGGACATATTTATTTGTTGCCCTGCTGCAGTGCTGGTGTTAATTTATGTATGTGGCTGTTAAATAGAGGAGGCATACATATTTGAGCTGTGACCAAGGACCATGTAGTGCCAAATTGTTTTGTAATGATGCTTTAATTTTTATTTTCGGCGGGTATTCATTAGGAACCAGCATACAGGAGGTTTTGAATAGATCTTTTTCAGTCCTTGTTACCTGAAAATGATGCAGCCTCAGTGTAGATTAACCGTTTTTGTGTTCAGAACGCTTTTGTGTTCTGCTCGCCTCCATCAGAACCTTTAAAGTCAACATGAAACAGGATTGGCCATTTTTTAGTTACATTTAATCACATGTTTTAATCACGTGTTAAATGTGATGTTATATACTTGTTAGTGAAACATGATATCCAGTGAGAAATAAATGTAGGATGGTAACAGAATGGATCTTAAATTCGTAAATCTTATTTGGTTAGTTTACATCATTCAGTTTAGCCACATACAGTATAGGTGGAACAAGTTATTTTTTATTACATATTTTTAATTAATTTTAAAACAATTTCAAAATATTTTAGAATAATGTGCACTGATGATTTATTCATAAGAATGTGTAAGGTTTGTGACTAAAAGACTAAAAGTTTAAATACAAATTTAAATGTTTCTGTCATAACCACTGACTACAGATCAAGCTAAACTAAATTGCTTATTTTTCCTTTTCTCTCTATTCATATTGTTGCGACGTGCACAGCATGGTCATTTTACAGTGTAAATAGTTGTTGCACTTGCTGCTGCTGAGTCCAGGGTTCAAGTGCAGATTTAATTGCATTTATAATCCAATTATTGAGTGCTGACATTGAACCTGCCCTTTCAGACACCAGCTTCTCCCTCCACCACGACAACGCAGGAAATGCAGAGAGAACAGCCCAAGACAAAATGGAGGCTTTTTCCATTTTAATAATGGCACATGTTGTTTAGACTTGTGTACTGCGGCATGCATAAGGTCTCAGTGAAGGACACTGTTTCTGGTCTCAGTCTTCTAATATTAAGAGAAAGGAGCACTGGACATTCTGAAACACTGAACAAAGCTTTGCGTTATATTCTGGGCTGTTCTGCTTCTCTGTACAAACTATGCTTTAATAAGAAGGTGTATCTTGAATCTTGTCATTTGGTCTTGATGGGTTAAGTCAAGTTAAGCGTTTTAGAATGTCTGAGGAACACAACTTTGTGCAGTCAGAAGTGAGCTCAGTGTCCTGTGCACCTTCGACTAATTAATGTTTGTTCGACTGACCCTTTTCTCATTGACTAATTTTTAGTTGACTGTTAGGGGGCAGCCTTAGTGTATACAATTTTATCCAATAGAAAGCTTGCTAGATGGTGAATGTTTAGTCTTCCTGTATTACAAATACCACCAGGTCTTTGCTACTAGAAAGTAGCAAATCATTATTTATTTGCCATTGAAAAATTTTGTTGTATCGGCAATTCAAATCTACTTGCGTTTATCTCGATTTAATGTCGTCTGATCACTAATGCCCCTTAATAAATCCTCTGGTCTCCAACGCACTTCATTGAGTTTGGGTCAGTACAATGAGCTCCAGACTGCTGGTTATTCTGCTCAAAACATTTACTTAGTCAGCACATGGGCTTATCATCTCCATATTAAATAACAGTCAGTCTCCACAGCTGAGTGTAATTCTCTGTTATTGTAAGTGGCTTGTTATAGCTGCAGTCACTTGTTTGTCTCTCAGAGACTTTGAAAGCAGCACACAGAGCATATCAGCCCGTGGTTGCTTAGAGCACAAGCACACTGCTGAAGCAAGCATTCACTGCGGCGCAAGCCTCCAGAAAGGTTCATTAATAAACATTATGCAAAATATGTATGTAATTAGTCAAATTAATATTGAAGTAAAATAAAACTGCAGCATTAGTGTTTCTTATAGAGTAATACTCACAGTGTGGTTTTTACCTTGAATTGGGTGGAATCTTTGCTTTGCTTCTGCCAACTCGGGTTTTTTTAAGAGAATTCTGTGTTAAGCAGTCAGTTCAGTGCACCCAATAACAGCTCACAGGCAAATGTGTGTAAATATTTCATTGTGTCTTACACAGTTTCTCAAGCTCAGGAGGGAGAATCTGATCGCAGCAGATACAAAATAAAGTTGAGGAATGGTTTTGAGAAATGTTTTGGGAGCAGCATGCTGGCAGAGAGTCTTTTCACTGTGTTAAACATTCACTGTGTTGAAGCTGCCTGTCTCAACAGAACAATAGTTTAATAGTAAAAACACAGTTCTGTTTGTCTTCAGTTTTGTTTTTTGTTCTTCATGTGGCTTGTATTCCTGTTTTTGGATCAGTGTCGCTCTTCTCCAAGCAGGATGCATATATGGATTTATGACACGGCCCAGGACATGATCTGCCCCTTAACACCTCATGTTTCATCTGCTCTCGCTGTACGTCATCCATTAATACAAGAGCAGGCAAGGACGCATGTTTTAAGGAAACTGGAGGTGGAGTCTCCTGGCTGGTTAAGAACATTACTCAGAATAAGAGCACCAGCTTTTCAGGGGTGAAACGTGGTACCAAAGCAGCTTTAAGATGATATCTGTGTAGAACTGCTTTGATAGAGATAAAGCTGCAGTGATCTGTTGAGTGCTTATCAGCAGAATGAGATCCTCATGTTCTGCTGTGAATAGTCCACAGAGGAGAAATACCAGCCACCTCTAAAATGAACATAAACAGTCTTCTAAACCTGATTTATTTTTGTAGTATTATGTTTAATTCCTATTTGACGAATCATATTGAACAAAAACAATATTTCATTTGTTCATTTAATGCTTTTTAATTGTGTTCTGAAGAATCAATTAGAATTATATCAGCAATTTTCCAAAAAAGAGCCCAGGGTTAGTGGACAGATCCCTCAGCTTCATGATGGTGCTCTCAGGACCAAAATGCTTCAAAAGCATAGAGAAGAAGCCGACACCATAAACGAACCCCATCCACAATAACAAACCAGGTAAATCTCCACTCGGGAAATCCAATAGATGCCAAATTAAGCAAATTACTGTTAAGACCATTGAAAAAAGAAACATCATTCTGTGTGGAACTACTTGGCCAGTCCAGAGAGCTGCACTTCCAAATTCTTACCGAAACTTCCTTTAATACCCCACATCCCAGAGCTGGAACACAAAACTGAAGAGTGTCTCAAAGCCCAGACAAATGTGAACATTTGCTTGTTCATCTGCTCAGCACAAGCAGACGTGAAACAGAACTGGCACTGACACAGTCAGAAGCTGCTGGTGCCCCTTTAGGACCTAAGAACTGTGTTTTTTTTCTAAGCAAGTTGTGGTTATATTTCTGTCAGGTGAAGACTCTCTAGCTCAGTGACAACACACAGACAACAGAGGAGTTGGTGGAGGAAGATAAAGTTGACAGATTGATTGAGGGGTTGTGGGGGCTCATGAAGGTGAAGGTGCTGAGCCTGAGGGCTGTCCAGAGGTTCTGCATTAACAGGGACAGAGCCAAGAGCTTCCTCAGAGCAACACACTAACACGAGCGCTCCTGCTCTCAGAATGATTATATTTATCAGCTCAGCACATGAATGCTGCCACAATCTCACAGTCACCAGTGGGACTTAGCTAATTCAGCTAATTTATATAAGTTTGTACACTGTGTGAGTTTGGTTTGTACACATTTTGTGTACTTCTGATGACGACTAACATTTATTTTTTGTTTCGCCCGTTCATCAGCTGAAGAAACTTAATTTCCCATCATCCTCTGAAAATCCATTATAATGGTAGAGTCACAGATCAATTACAGACACATTCTGCTCTTCATTATGATGCAGTAGCAAGAAATGATACATTTTCATATATGGCTTTTTATTCTCACTAAAATCATGAAGCTTGTCATAATTCCAACATGTGAACCTGTGATAAGCTTCACAGCAGGAGCTTCTCTCTCCTCCATTAGTGAATGCTGCATTTCCTCAATAATAAGTTCTCATTGCAGCACCTCTTGGGTTTCTCCATTGTGTTGTTCTTTTTGATACAACAGTACACAGTGTTGTGTTCGGTGGCTTTTGTCCCACCATGTCTAAGTTGCTCCCATCTCTGGGGAGAACGGCTGTTTTGTAAGACTAGCCTTAACCTAAATAAATACGTAAACTGGATCATTGGTTTATGCAGTAAACAGAAAGCAGCATTGCCCACCTGTTTTACTCACTCTCTGGCATATTGCCAGGTAAAACAGGATATTTATATAATGGCAGATTGGCTGTTGGTTAACAGTATTCAAATTTTTGCATGACCAAACGTGTAAATCATATCGGTCAGACCAAGTTATTTCAAAAGATTACATAGACACGTTTGTTTTGCATCCACTGAAGAGTTGGCAAAATTAAATAATGACACTAAGAATGTGTGATATAAGGTCTCACACTGACTTTAAATTGACAATTGAAATGTATTTGTATGTAATGTAGCTGACGATGAGAAATCCTGCTCTGAGTTGGGAGGTCTGATGCCTGCATATATCCACAGCCAGACTCCAATCTCAAGATGCAACAGTGCAAATAATGAGGGCATATGTTTACCTCTAACTCGTCTCACCCAGGGAGATGGATTAAATTAAAGTAGCTTGGTTTGTTGTCAGATTCTTAAGTGTTGCTTTGAAGCGTGAAGCGTTCCCGGGCCCCTGCGGAGGAACTGAACAGGGAGGTCTCAGGCAGCTAATGAGGTCCAGCCTTGGGCTGTTTAGAGCTGTTTAGTCACTGGAGGGGCAATAATGGCAAACAGCGGGTAGTGACATCACTGTCTGTGAGGATGGGAACGAAGATGTGTGCATAAACACACACACACTCCTGCACACAGACACACACACGCACACTCCCCCCTGCAAACAGACACACACACTCTCCCCTGCAAACAGACACAAACACATACAGACACACACACACTCACTCCTGCACACAGACACACACACTCTCCCCTGCAAACAGACACACACACTCTCCCCTGCAAACAGACACAAACACATACAGACACACACACTCACTCCTGCACACAGACACACGCACACTCTCCCCTGCAAACGGACACACACACTCTCCCCTGCAAACGGACACACACACTCTCCCCTGCAAACAGACACACACACTCTCCCCTGCAAACAGACACACACACTCACTCCTGCACACAGACACACACACTCTCCCCTGCAAACAGACACACACTCTCCCTGCAAACAGACACAAACACATACAGACACACACACACTCACTCCTGCACACAGACACACACACGCACACTCTCCCCTGCAAACGGACACACACTCTCCCCTGCAAACAGACACACACACTCTCCCTGCAAACAGACACACACACTCTCCCTGCAAACGGACACACACACTCCCCTGCAAACGGACACACACTCTCCCCTGCAAACGGACACACACACTCTCCCCTGCAAACAGAACACACACTCTCCCCTGCAAACGGACACACACACTCTCCCCTGCAAACAGACACACACTCTCCCCTGCAAACGGACACACACACTCTCCTGCAAACGGACACACACACTCTCCCTGCAAACGGAACACACACTCTCCCCTGCAAACGGAACACACACTCTCCCCTGCAAACGGACACACACACTCTCCCCTGCAAACGGACACACACACTCTCCCCTGCAAACAGACACACACACTCTCCCCTGCAAACAGACACACACTCTCCCCTGCAAACAGACACACACACTCCCCTGCAAACAGACACACACACTCTCTCCTGCAAACAGACACACACACTCACTCCTGCACACAGACACAGCACACTCTCCCTGCAAACAGAACACACACTCTCCCTGCAAACAGACACAAACACATACAGACACACACACACTCACTCCTGCACACAGACACACACACGCACACTCTCCCCTGCAAACGGACACACACACTCTCCCCTGCAAACGGACACACACACTCCCCTGCAAACGGACACACACTCTCCCCTGCAAACGGACACACACTCTCCCCTGCAAACGGAACACACACTCTCCCCTGCAAACAGACACACACTCTCCCCTGCAAACAGACACACACACTCTCCCCTGCAAACAGACACACACACTCTCTCCTGCAAACAGACACACACACTCACTCCTGCACACAGACACACGCACACTCTCCCCTGCAAACAGACACACACACTCTCCCCTGCAAACAGACACAAACACATACAGACACACACACACTCACTCCTGCACACAGACACACACACGCACACTCTCCCCTGCAAACGGACACACACACTCTCCCCTGCAAACGGACACACACACTCTCCCCTGCAAACAGACACACATACTCTTCCCTGCAAACAGACACACACACTCACTCCTGCACACAGACACACACACGCACACTCTCCCCTGCAAACAGACACACACACTCTCCCCTGCAAACAGACACAAACACATACAGACACACACACTCACTCCTGCACACAGACACACACACGCACACTCTCCCCTGCAAACAGACACACACACACGCACACTTTCCCCTGCAAACAGACACAAACACATACAGACACACACACACTCACTCCTGCACACAGACACACACACGCACACTCTCCCCTGCAAACGGACACACACACTCTCCCCTGCAAACAGACACACACACTCTCCCCTGCAAACGGACACACACACTCTCCCCTGCAAACGGACACACACACTCTCCCCTGCAAACGGACACACACACTCTCCCCTGCAAACGGACACACACACTCTCCCCTGCAAACAGACACACACACTCTCCCCTGCAAACAGACACACACACTCTCCCCTGCAAACAGACACACACACTCTCCCCTGCAAACAGACACACACACTCTCCCACTGAAAAAAAACACTCTCTCCTGCAAACAGACACACACACTCACTCCTGCACACAGACACACGCACACTCTCCCCTGCAAACAGACACACACACTCTCCCCTGCAAACAGACACAAACACATACAGACACACACACACTCACTCCTGCACACAGACACACACACGCACACTCTCCCCTGCAAACGGACACACACACTCTCCCCTGCAAACGGACACACACACTCTCCCCTGCAAACAGACACACATACTCTTCCCTGCAAACAGACACACACACTCACTCCTGCACACAGACACACACACGCACACTCTCCCCTGCAAACAGACACACACACTCTCCCCTGCAAACAGACACAAACACATACAGACACACACACTCACTCCTGCACACAGACACACACACACGCACACTTTCCCCTGCAAACAGACACAAACACATACAGACACACACACACTCACTCCTGCACAGAGACACACACACTTGCTCCTGCATTGGCTGCATCATTCCCTTGAGTTTAGGGTTGCCAGTATTTGTTTTTGTGCTGTCACTAAAAGTTACCGTGCTGTTTATAGTAACAGACAATCAGAACCATCCACAAAGTAACACACACAGAGTGTTGTCTGTCTGTCTGTCTGTCTGTCTGTCTGTCTGTCTGTCTGGAAACTTCTTGAGAGCTAGGGTTAAGAGATAGAATATACAGTTTGTACTGTATATAAACCATTACACTTCTGAAGAATCCTCATAAACCACATATGTTGTGTGTATGTATATATATGTGTCTATGTGGGTGTATGTCTGTGTGAGTGTGTATGTGTCTATATGCTGTATGTGTGGTTGGCATGGTCTGTCATAAGTCTGGCAACAATCAATGTTCCCGCTGCCCCTCAAACCTACGGCAAACTCCTGAGGGTTGTGCTGTCTTTAAAGAGGGGGCAGAACCAATGTCATGTCATCATGAGCAATCCATTTACACAGCTCTCGCACACACTCTCTGTATTTCTGACACTTAAATTGCAAAGGGCTGGGCATGACAACTTAACAGTTAGTGTTTAAACTACCGTGCTGCACGGATGAGCCCTTATCAGTGCAGAGCAAGAATTCATTTCCTGTCTGTATGCCTGTGACAGGCCTGTGATTATAAAGACAGAGAGACATTTCCAGAGATGTGATAGTAGTGCTGATTTTACTCTGCCCTGTGTGTTTGTGTGTGTGTGCAGTTTTGCTGAGTCTTTGTTTTTCAGGTCACATGACACAGACTCATCAACACACACAGCTGTTTGTTCTTCTGAAATGCCCCTTCAGCACTTTTTATGGACTCTTAGGTCTGGACAGAATTTAATGTGATTTTTTTCTAGTATTACATTTAATTACAAGATCACAATGTGTGGGGCTGCAAACGGTGCCAATAAGAAGTAAATTGAATACTAAACAACACTGTAAATGTCTGAATTGCTCATCTGTCACAAAGTTTCAATGTTCAAAAAATTATTTGTGGAACTTGAAAAAGGTTCTGTGTCATTTAGGGTTAGGGTTTTTAGTTTCACTCACCTGTCACATAACAAACCTATAAACACATTTTACACATGATTATATTTGTACTTTTAGCCCGACTGTTTCTGTAGATCGTTGACTTTCATCTTCTTCACAGCCAAGAATTTGAAAATTAGAAAATGGTTTGTTAATATGTGACACAGAGGCAGATTCAGAGCTAGACCATCTGCATGAGATGAGACCTTTGAGTGACGATTAGCAGGCGCAGAACTGCTGTGGCTGCTGCAGGCTGGACAGGCAGAGGCTGGACAGGCAGAGGCTGGACAGGCAGAGGCTGGACAGGCAGAGGCTGGACAGGCAGAGGCTGGACAGGCAGGCTCTCGGCAAAAGTGTGGTGGGAATATCACTCCACCAACAAACAACACAGAAGGGCCAATCCACTGGATTGTCTCCATCAGGGGAGACGTGGTGTGACCTTTCTCAGACATTTGCCTCTGTGTGTGTTTCAGAGTGTGTTTTCTGGTGTGGGTTTCTTCAGAGTTCTTCTGAACTTTTCAGTGGCAGACCCTTACCTCTGTCACTGACACAAGGTTTCCAGCTGGTTGCATAAGTATGTGCAACAGCAGAGCTGCAGCTCACGCTGCTTCTGTGGGCTCAGAGTGATGCATGCCACCTCTTTCCTGCACTCTTCTGCTCCTCCTTTTCTTTCCTGTCTGTCTTGCTCAGAGGTTTCAGGGTGACAGGAGGTGGCAGGGATGAAGCCCGCGATGAGGTCAGCTCTCTCTCCGGGTGGCACAGATATGCCAAAAAAAAAGCAGCAGAGCAGACAAATAACTGGAGTATCTCCCATCATTCCATGAGCTCCTCAAGCAGAAGGTGAATCACTGTTAACTAATTGTTGTCACATGTATAGTAATAATTGTACTAATTCACAAGTACTGTTGTCATTGAAGTAGTTAAAATGATCTATGTTTGTTTAAAACTGTCATTAACTTTTTGTTTTTTTGAGACTACAGTTCATGGTTAATATTTTGCTGAAGGTTTATTTCATCACATTGCATTGTGGGAAACAGTATCTCATTCAGTTTAGCTAAAGGCAGAATCTAAAGGCAAAATCAGCATTTGAGTGGTTATCACATTAAGATCTCGACATGTTAAATGAGAAGCTTCTGTCGAATATCTGCATCTTTAATTGAAGTTCATTTAGTGGAGCTTTTTTAAAGGAACTTTTAATAATGAATGAACAAGCTAAAGTCAGTTGTGCAGGTTCATTTGTCACTGTATTGATCACAAACTCTCACTACCGTGTATGTGGCCTCATGGGCAAACGGGCTCCTAAGCTCTGTTCATTAAGTTTAATCTTGTCTTCTCCTCTGGAGAGGGATTGTTTCAGCTCTGTGTTTCAGAGCAGGCTGAGGAGGCTGGCTGGCCATTTTCCACTGGGATTCTGGCTTTAATGCCATGTCTCGTTTTAATAAACTTTTGTGAGGAAACATCTAAGTCAGCAGTGCTGTAGGACTGTCTGTGTTGAGGTTAAACTGAGATAACTGCATTTCTGCCCACATAGATTGTTATAAGGTGCTGCTCCTAAAGCTCTCAATCAGTTCCGACAGTGGTTTTCCTTCTGTGTAGGTGTTGGGCTATTGCTTTTTGTCTTCCTTAATGTACCAAATTAAAAGTACTTTAAATTGTGTTACATAGTTCTGGTTTCAACAATTTCAACAAAACCTTTAAGTTTTTAACTCAAGGGTCTAATTTGTATAATGCTGCTGCAAACATGAGTGAACCCTCAAGCCCTGCAGTCTGTGAGGAGATGTTAGGTTACTTTTGGTGCTGTTATTTTTCCAAGCATCATAGCAACAACCCTGGCAACTTTGCATGGGCAAGCACGGCCCACAATTCTTCAGAGATGAGAAAGTCTGGTGGCAATCAGAATTCAAGCAGTGTGTGGACGTGCTTCATTCAGTGAACTGTAGTGCTGCACATCTCATGCTGTTTAGAGTACATGCACAGCTGAAATGAATTTGGAATCTGCTGTTCATGAGACGCTGCCACTCCTGTCCTCTGGGTACTGAAGAAAAGCCCTGTTGAAAGCAGGTAAGATTGAGTCTGGACACTTGTGTATTATCTCACATTAAAATCATTCAATAAAGCCCAGATTTAAGTTTATTAGAAGTATTCTTAAAGAGATGCTTTCTCAAAAAAAGAGCTTTGTTTTCAAAAAACAGAATCATGTCAAAATGCGAAAAGGTTCTAAAATAAGCTTTTATTTTTACTTTATGCACAATAGATTTTTTCAAATCAAGTTTATTGTCACATCACAACACGTGTAGAGGTGAGTGAAAATCTTGAGTGCGGCTCAAGACAGTGCAATACAGTATGTAAAACAGACATGTAACAGTAACAAAATATAAAAAATATATATATATATATATATATATACACAATGTAGTATATACAATGACCAAATGGACAGAATATACAAAATGTGTAATTTTGTTACGTGATGTGTGAAGTAGTTAAAGTGCAGTGTATGGAGAAGGGCGGGTTGAGATTATGTCAGTTCGCATTAAGTAAGCTTAAGACAGCTTGAGGAAAGAAGCTTAGTTGCCTAGTGCGTGTCCTGATGCAGCGGTACTGTGTACCTGAGGGCAGTAGGGAGAGCAGACAGTGACTTGGGTGGCTAGAGTCACTGATGATCCTCCGGGCCTTTCTCAGACACTGCCTGTTGTAGATATCCTGGAGGGAGGGAAGCTCACTTCCTGTGATGTGGAGGTGAGGTCATTTTTTTGCAGTGAAATACGACCCAGGCATGTTTTCATTAGCATCATCTATAAACCGGCTTGTTAAGCGTTAGATCTCTGAGATGTGGCAGATTTACTATCTGACTTTTATTTGAGGGAACTGTGTGACTTTTAAATGTTTGCTTGAATGAAGATCAACAAAATATGGAAGATTTGTGTGCAGAAAACAGGGAAGACAGTGTTTAAAGGAAGCAAACTGTTTATGGTCTCGAGGATGGAGCCTCAAGGGGTGATTATGAGTGTGAAGGTTTGGCACATGTGTGTCTTTGGTATCTTTGGTGCCAGCAAGATCTTTAGTGTGTCTCAGAATAACACTGCAGCTATGATAATGAGACACAGAAGAGCAATTCATACAGCCTGCCTAGGCAGAAGCTCCTCTGCCATGGGGCATATAAGAGAGAAAGAGGGATAAAAACAGTGTAGAACGAGGGTGAAGGTTGCCCCTGGTCTGTGGTAAGTTGTCTCTGAGCTGCTGCATCTTTATGAAGCAATTCACCTCTAGCAGGTGCTCGCTGCCATTTTAACAGCTGCCATTTCTATCAGCACTTAGTTCATCTCTTCAGTGTGCACTCCTGTCACAAGCTGCCCCTGAACATTCATCCTGTGATCATACACTGGCAGACAAGGTCCAGAATTAACACACAGAGGCTAGATATGTTTTTTACAAAAACAATAGAAAATACAGTTTCATGGCCAGTTTGAAATATACAGTCCGATCTACAGTGAATATGGAGCCCCTGACATTCTGGGGTCTCCAGACAAACACCAGCCAAATGTCAAGCAGCCCTCTGAGTTCACCTCAGAGTCTACACCAGCATCCCTCCTTCCTACAGATGAGGAAAACAAGGCTGTACATCATCCTCCTTTGGTCTTCCCTTTTTTAAATCTGCTATTCTTTACCAGCAGAGCCTGTGTCAAACTCTGGCCTGTTAAGTGAGAGAAAGGCATTTGAGGCTGTGTGGTGGCGTGTGAGGCTGTGTGGTGGTGTATGAGGCAAACACCTCTGATTACGATTACTAAGACTTACAGGGGTTAGTAGTTTGTAAGTCTGATGGATGATAAAACAGGGGAAGAAACCTATAGACTTGGGTTGAAGAAGTGGAGGAAAAATTTGTTTAAAAATTTGGGATGGGATCTTTTAACATCAACTGCTCAGAATGTCCTAGCAACCACAAAGCAATGGCCTGGAAACCACTCACAACAGCCAAACACTGTGGCTGTGAATTTGCATGGGTAAGATTTTTTCTTCAGATAATAGTTCATCTAATTATTGTCCGATGGCCATTGCCATGCAGGCTATAAATCAGCCAAGACAGCAAACAAAATTACTTTTCAGTTAGTTTTTGTGGTGATTATATTTTCTTCTTAACTAATACCTGAGGGGGAAGAGATGGTCTGACTGATCTCACAGGTCTCCTGCCCTTAAACACAGAGGGATCATAGAGACACTCTTTTTAAAAGAGTGTCAGATCAAAGATGATGCACACATCTGAGTCTGTTTTATTCTGTTTGTGTGACTGAAGTCAGGCAGTGGGCAGGAGAGTCTATGTTTAAACATCATTAGGATTTGATTCAGCTGACCTGCAGCAGTTTCTGTTCTAAACCTCAGTCATGGATTTGAGTTGAGGAGAGGTTTTTGGGTTAGGGTTAGATTATGTTTCTCCTCTGGCTCACTGTCACTTCACATCAGTTCCAGTGATTGTGTGGCACAGGTCTGTGTCATTTCCTGCTGCCAAACAATGGTTAATTACAGGAGTAATTATGTGTGAGCGCTGCCCGCCCCACTGAAATAATGCGATCGTTTGCTGCTGTTTGTGATCAATAGTTTCCTCTTGAGTAAATGTGTTCTGATGCCTGAACTATACAGACGTTGAAAGC
Source organism: Chromobotia macracanthus (assembly GCA_036877525.1). Classification (NCBI taxonomy): domain Eukaryota; kingdom Metazoa; phylum Chordata; class Actinopteri; order Cypriniformes; family Botiidae; genus Chromobotia; species Chromobotia macracanthus. The sequence continues at coordinate 283,803 of JAZGTH010000085.1, forward strand.
AAAAATGCATGAGATACTGTAGTTTCTTAAGGATATTGTCACTTTTAGCCTAGTGCTGAACATTCTGTTCTAGACTGAACGATTTATAAAACTGACTTTCATCAGCTGAAGCACTCATCAATACATCATGGCATTGTAGTGGAGAATGTGGAACTCGAATACACTTTAAAAATGTGAATGTAGTTTTAAGAATACACCACGATATATTTGCTGTATTGCATATATTGACCTGGTCTTTTGTTGTTTTAGTTACAGATTAACTACCGTCAGATGGGTATGAATGCTTTTATTTTGCTTGATAACCTTCTGTTCTCCATGCAGATGGTCTAACAAGATCACCAATCTTCAGTCCAATTTATGCTCTCGCTTAAAGATCATCTGGATTTAGTGAAATTTAATCCTGACTCTGTGACTCCTGCTGGGTTCAGATTTAATCAGAAAACATGTGGTGTACATATTCTTCTGCTCAGACAATCGTAAGCACTTCTGCTCTCTAGCTGCTTTCATTTGCTTTGCTGTGGATTTCAGTCCCTTTAGTTATAAAACAGAATGCTATGATCTGTTTATTGCACAGCCTCCTCTTCATTAGTCATTTCAGCGCGCACACTTTTCCTCTGCAAGGTTCTCTAAATTAATTAAGCTGTAGTTGTTTCATAGTCAATAGTTTGACTATGAAACAGTTAATGATTCTGCTCTAACTAAAAAAGTGTTTGTGCAGCACTTTTCATTCGTGAAGTTCTTTTGTGGTGTTGTGGTCCTGGTTGTCCAGCCTGGTAGTTTCTGCTCGGCTGCACCAGGCCTTTCCTCCTCCTGCTCTTACTGCTGTTCTCCTCAAAGTCATATCTTCAGGAAGAAGGAATGAATCTGGAAGAATGTTTGGAAGCAGAATGTGGGAACAATAATGACCAGAAATGACATGTCGGGCCTTTCTAACTCACAGGAAGACCTTATTTCTCAGAGCTTGCTCTTTTAGTGCTCAGATGTTATCTTTTGTTTTAGTATCAGCTATGTTTGTGTCAGTTTGAATGGTTGACACAGTAAGATTACAGGGTTATAGATGAATATGGTTAGTGTAACATGAATCACTTGGTCTTGGAAGAGTTTGATAAGACATGTTTCAGTTCAAGTTTGATGGCAAATCTGAGCACTGTCTGAGGCAATGAGCACAGTTTGAGACAATGTTATCCTCAAAAACAACAGAGGAGATGTGAAATTACTGGGTTATTAGACTAAAACAAACATTTCTTTTTGAAACTGTGGATCACTATATACAGAGGCCTATTACTTGTTCTGGTTTTGTCACTGAGGTCTAACACAGAGTTGTGGTCGAGTGTGCAGTGTATATTTTTAGCTTGTGTGGGTGTGTGAAATTTGGCTGGGCACCTCTTGGTCTGCAGAGAGCAATGGGCTCCGCTTGTCCAAACTGTTGTTGAAAATGTTTGTTGAGTCAATCAGTGCACAGCTTAGATCCCCTACACGCACACACATACATAAATACGTGAGTACACACGCATGCACATATCTCACATAAACATACATGTGCATACACATTCACATACACACACATCAAAGTGAACCACGCAGAGCAACAGCATGAATCTGCCTGGCAATCCAAAAGAAACTCTGTTGTCCTCTGATGTTCCGAGTCACCACAGATGCAGGTTAGCAGATATACACTGCGTGCCTCTGCAGTTTAATGGTGGAATCGTGCCGTTGCAATTAGAGAATTGATGAATTCTCATGTTGTCCATGTTTCAGCTGGAGAACAAAGTGCCTTTCATGACACAGCAAGACTTCAGATTAGCATTGAATTTGCAATTCAGTCACATGAGGCTTAAGATGAAAAAACTGAAGCCAGTGCAGAAGATCCTGATGCATGTTCTAGTGGTTCAATCTTCGACTTACAATTGGATTTATCTGAAGGAAACCATTTGAATCCCTATTAACATATGAAATATTTTTCAGGACTAAACAATTTTATAATTGAATTTACATGTAAATATTACAGTTGTACTGTATTAAAAACTACGTCCAGATTGAATCATGCAGCACATACACAATATTTAAAAGTGCTGGGCAAACAAATTTGATTAAATAAAGTTTTTTGATTAATTGTTTTTTAAAATGTTGTTGATATTGATTCTCAAAAGCTGTGAATGGATTTTTCTTTAATATTTCTGCAAGCGTTGAACATACAGTAAGAGATCATTAACGAGACTCTTATTGCTACTATTAGTTTTCTCCACTAGATGTCACTTTTTCACAACGGGGCTAATACAACAGGTGTGTCGTCAAATTTAACATCACCTTCACATACAAAGGCAGCAGTATGGAAGCATTTCATATTTCGCAAGAATGACCAACATACTGTTGACAAGAGCAATTGAATCGAATTGAGAATTGAAACAAATCGAGAGCTTGTGAATCTGAATCGAATCTGAACATCTGGGTATCAACATACATTGATACCCAGCCCTAATATTTAAGTATGTTTTCTGTCTTTTTAGCCACACAGAAGTGTAGCTCTGTTTATATGGCCACCACAGCAGTAGCATGCCTACACAACCTTCCTGAGAGCTATGCAGGAACATCTAGCTCTCTGCACTCCTCCGTGATTATGTAACAGAAGCCATGCATTTATAATTTCTACAGTCCTTCTGTCTACACCCTTGGACAAAAGAAAATGATTAAAAATGTCAACATATGTTACTGCTGGTCAGAGTTTTATATCATCAGTTCAAGATGGGCGTGCTGGGCATCTTCACAGGGTGAGGAACAAACAGCATGAGCTGTTTACCGTCTGTCTTCTGCACTCATGCTGTCACTGAGAACTAATGTTGCTATTGCTTGCTGCCATTAAAGACTTAATGTGAAACATAAAACAGATTACACCGTCCATTTCAGAGCTGTCCAGGTAACTCAGTAATGCCAAACTAAAGACATCAAGCTGAGAACTGGACGTTTTGAGCATCATTCCGAAACGCGCAAAGAATAATCAGTTACATAATCATTTTTATGTTTTGTGAAAAGTTGGATATAAATGTAGATGCTTTCTTACCTGTGGTTTGGACTGTGTTGAAGAAAACTGGGCAGAGGAACCTTTCAGACAGGCATGTGCATCTGAGGCCCAGGCAGTAATCACCCCTGTAAACCCCCACCAAAGGCTCTCACCCCAGGATCCAGAGAATTTATAGTCTCTGGAGCTTTTGAAAATCCTGTCTCATGCTGAAGAGAAGTCTTTCAGGAATGCTCAGAGCTGCTGGGGTGGAGAAATTGGGCAGGACTGGGGTGTGGGTGTTAGAGAAGGTGGTACTATGATGGAGGAGGGTCATGTGGGGACACAAGGCATCAGCAATGTGTAAATATTACTGTGGTAATCTAAACAGTCTACATGTTTGCTCTTAGTAACTTAGTAACAGTGAATTTATATTTTTAGGCATTCATATAGACCGCAATAATATTCCTGTCCAAGCTGGGTCATATTTAGTTTTGATACTTAATTTTTAATATTGTACTATAATAATATTAAAATTAAAAAAGAATAAGACATATGTTATTGCTGAGGTTTTCCCATCTGATGTTCTTTCATTGTTTGTTAGTCTCACAATGCTTTTGTGTGACAGGTGGATTGTTAATGCTTAAACTAAATTTGTTTAATCAACACACTGTAGTTTATTTGAGGTGAGGCTACCTGAATCATTTTTTGGTGTTGTACACTGGGCAACATAACATTGTTAACACTGGTTAACATTGTTGACACCCATGCTGTGCACTGGATGGGGATAGTACATGTAGAAATAGTGTTATTTTATGCACTTTTAAGCAAGATTGGAAGAGGGGAACCTATTAATGGGTAATATTCTGTTATGTTGGTGTTTTTCTGTGTTGCAGATCTTTTTGCTTAGGCAGAGGAAAGGATCATGTGAAATTGGTTTGAATTTTGCTTTGATCAGAAAGCAGCTTCATTAAAAGTTCAGTTCAGTAAGAAAAGTTACTTTTAGCATGTTGGTGTGTGTGGCTTCTAGCTAGGAGTTAACCACAAGGATTCAACTGTTTTTGACACTTCTAAATTTAGTTTCTTAGCCCAGTTCAGTAAGGTTCTAGAGTTTGCATGTTAATTTTGTACTAAGAAACTTAGTGGATCAATAGTGGATCCTTGAGTCATCTGGATGGTTCTGTGAATTGTGTTCACACACTGTCGGACACACTGAGACGGACATTGTTTCATTTTGTGTTAATATTAGAAGATTGTTTAAATATGTCTTAGTGATACTGAGATACTGGTGAGCAGAATTCTGCTGCGATATGAGACCGGTGAGCAGAATTAGAAACAGACCTTACAACAATATTATCTCTGAGTTCTGACAGTGTTGTTGTACAGTGTGCGTTGATCCATGTTCAGCGATTGCCCTGGTGATAAATTCTCTCTGGACTATGGTTTGAGAGATTTCTTTCACAGAACATAAGGTTGTTAAGGTGACAGTCAGAACTGCCTGCTGCAGAGATGTTGATGTTGCTGTCTTTCTTTGTGCCATCGATGTTTCAGGAAGCCCATGACTAATGTTAACCGTGTAGTTCAGACATGTTGTCATTTCTAAAGCTAGAGAACATCTGAGTTTGTGTTTGACAAAGTTTGAAAGGTTCCAAAACTCTGCAGAAGTGTTCTGAACTAGAGTGGACCTCATTGGACTCAAACCAAAGACAATATAGAGCCAAAAACTAAATGTTTGTTACACTACAGTTTGGAATTATTTCAATTATTTCTACTTGAGCTTATTTCCTTTCATTTTTTATTTCAACATTTTGAATGTGAATAAAAACTTGTACTATTCTTTTAATTCTTTTGAGCTTGTTCTTTTCAATAGTTGGCAAACTTTCCATTTTACGAAGGTGCTAATGTTTAATGAACATCTTTTAAAGGTTATTTAGCAGAGCTCTGGATTAAAACAACAGCAACCTCAAACTGCCAGAGAAGTTTGTCCTGTATAATTAAATGACATTTAAAAGATTAAAAGTAAATAAAACAATTAAAAAAACAATTGGCTCTGACAAGCTTGACTTTTTTGAAGCCCTGAAGAACTTTGTTAGGTAAAAGTTTGTTACTGCTCTGTCTGATCACTAGAAAGCTCATTAGTGATTACCTTCTTATTTGGAGATAAAGCTTCCCTCCTGTTTCTAGAAGAAATTTTTTTTGGGGGAGGAGGGAAAGGACGCAGACAAAAATTCTGTTTTTGTTTCTGTTGCAGGGTGTAATAACAGTGACCTGCAGGCCTCCAGAGTGCAACAGAGTTTATAAGAGCATGTCTGTTTAGTTAGTGGAATGGATTAAAAGGACAATTTGACTTTTATTCTTGGTGGGGTTTTTTGAATTTAGAGGTGTTGATTGGTTGCAAACCTCTTATTTCTACCTGAAGGTTAACACAGTTGTTTGAACTGAATCCAAAAACCCTTGAAAACCCCCCCTTTTTTTTTTTTGAAAGTGACATTTGTTTGGTAACTCTACCTGAAGTGTGAGCCTGCTTAACCATCATGGTGAGAAGTGAACATCAAGTCGTAAACACACACACACACACACACACACACCCCAGACAGTGGACGCTGCTGCCAAAAAGAGGCTCAAATTAATGTTTAAACATTATTGGATTAGAACTACCGGTCCGTTTTGGTGACTTTTCTGGGAAAGGGGAAAAAAAAAAATAGGACAATACCACCTTTAATTTTTGAATTTGTGCAGCGATGACAGAAATATTTCAATCAGTGCATTTCCTTTTTACATTTCCAGTAAACATTTCTTCTGTCAGGATATATACTATATCTGTGCTGTCACATTTGGTCTTTACATCAGATTTTGTCATGATCTGTTTCTTCACACTTCCTGTTAACATTGAACAGGTCACTGAACACACTACAGTCACTGTTTGGTGTACAGCTGTGGTACAGACGGTGAGTGTCACTCTCAGAGATCATACTCCAGACGCATCTTTAGCTTTGGCTAAATTCACCGGTGTCAGACGAACAAATAGAGATGAATGTGGAATAATTAGAGAGAGAGTGTTTGATAAACATAGGGAGGGGGTTCCATCAATCATCATTTAAAAACGGTTTCATCTGCATCTGCAGTGGAACATCTGAAGAACCACAGTAGCTCTGACCTGCTCTAAGGCTCTTGCGTCTGCTCAGATCATTTGTATATTGTAGTTTGAGCTTCAATATCTTTTGAGTGTTATTTAGTCAGTGACTTGCCCATGTATAACATGCTGCTATGATGTTTGCTAACAGAAGTCAAGAGAGACCAAGCACAAATCTGTGATGTTCTGCTTTCTAGATGTGTTTTGGTTCACTCTTTCAGTTAAAGTCTGTTTGGTCAGCTGAAAATCTGAAGTCTGCCCACCGATCTCTCCTCAACACACAGCAAGACCTGAGGACCATCCAGAAGACTCCTAAAAAAGGAAGATAGTCAGTCAGAAAGAAAACTGCTGATTCAGGTCAGATTCTGTATTAAGGGGCCATACACTTTTACTGGCCATACACTTTTACTCAAATACTTAATTGGGTGGAGCCAGAAAATGAATGAGGAAATATCAGGTTTGCAGTAACGGTTGGTTATTAATAGTGGTACACTTGTGGTCATAGGACTAGTTAGAGATACAGCTATTGTGTGTACGCATTTATTATGTGTTGGCAGCGGGTTGGTGGGCAGTTGTTGGTTTACAGTAATGAGGTTGTGAATAGATGTTTCTGACACAAGATCAATGCTAATGTTCTTGGCCAGTGCTCTCCAAAGAGTTAGCAGTAATAGATAATCTTCAGCACAAGGGAAACTGATAAGGGAAATATTGTGATGTGGAAGCTGTTATGAAGTAATTTCAAGAACATAATAACAATCTGTACAGCACACACATAAAGCCCCTCGCTCTTCACTGCGTGTCACCTTGTATGTAACTGCACATACTTGCAGAACATTATTGGATGCTGTTATTTTCTTATAAAGTAAATGTTTTGAAGAACTATATATAAAGTAATCTTATTACAATTAAATGTGAATAGGTTATGCCATGATATAACATTTTGGTCACACCTACAAATGGTACAAAATAAATGTAGTTAATGTTAAAACTATTAAAATTATTAAAATGTTTCTGGAAAAAGAAAAATGTCAGTGGAATTAAAATCTGTTGAAGTTTAAAAAAAGGAAGCTTTTGACTGAAAAAACAAGAGACAAATATGTGAGACAGCCGGTTCAGGTCTGGTGTGTTGCGGCCGGTTCAGGTTTGGTGTGTTGCAGTTAAATGTTATCATGCGAGTTACCCTCTCCCCTACACACACACACACACATAGTTGTTTAATTTCTGTGCTTTGTGGGGACTTTCCATAGACATAATGACTTTTATACCATTTTGATTAAAAAAAAATCATTTAGTATGTTTAATGATCAGTTTCCCTTGTGGAGCCTGCTGATTTGTCCCCACAATGTAGGTGTGTGAACATCATTAGTGTACACTACAGCTTCCGGCTGCAGGGTTTTAGCACTTTGATTTTGCAGCTCTTTGTCTCTATTAATGCCCTGATCTGGTGTCAGTACACATCACTGCGGTGTTCAGCCAAACCAAACCAAACAAGTTATTACTTCATTTAGCCTGTAGAAGCTTTGAGGTTTTTTGTGGAGACAGAAATACATTAATAGCAAGATCTAGAACTTTCTTCCAGGCATCTCTTTCTTTTATGTTTTATCTGTTTTTTCTCTGAAAAGTTCCTTGTAGTGGTTAGAGATGTGCAAAACTACATATTATATTAATTCCTAAACTATTCTGTGGATTGTCTGGACTGTTGCTGTCTGTACTATTATTATTGTCAACAATTTATGGAAATTAATTTAATTGCATAAGTCTCAAGACTCATTTTAAACAGCTACACTATTTTTAACTTGACAATCATAAAAACACAACGCTCAAGTCTTAACATAGACCAATATTTAAAACCATTTATGCAGACTGATTCAAAGCCCTTTAAAAGGATTACTGATAGATACTTAACAAACAAAAAGGCTAAAGAGTGCTTGACTAGTCTTCCACCAGGTAAAGAATTGGCATATAAATGTCTTGGATTAGATTATGCCTGTAGCAGATGTAGCCATGGTGATTTAGATGTTACGGGCTTCTGAACCATTACCCATAATGCTGTTCAGTGTGCCTGCAGAGATGTGGCCGCTCTGCTGCAGTATTGAGACTGGAATGCAATCGGCAGCTGCTACCGGCTGAAATGACATGAGATGCTTTCATAGACAAATCACTACAAAGCACAGTGTTCAGAGGAAAACGCAAGATCTCACGCCAGGTCTGTGTGTCTCCTGCATTAGCTGATATCACACTGTAATAGTGAAGATTTCTGAATGTGTGTAATGTTCAACAGGTCAGTTACAGTTATTATGTTTGTTTAAACCATTTCCACACTTTCGTATTTAAAGACATGGTGCTCTGGAATATTTGATTGTGATTGTCCAGTCATGACATTCTAAGCTATAATATTCCCAGATAACAACCACCTAAAACTAGTAACACAAGGCATCCGAGTTCAAATAAATGACATATAAATATATCTAAGTAATCTAATTAAATATGAAATTATATAGAAAAATTTTAAATTTACAGAAATTACAGAATTAAACCTGATTGCGTGTTTGTTTTATTTGAGCGTTGGCCTTGCATGAAGCTGATAGAAAATGGTTTTGCCTTGTGGAAGGTTTGTGTTTGTTACATATGCGCTTATGAACTATTTCTAATCAATATTTTGTATTCAATAAGTTACTCCTGTGGTAAGTAGTGGTGTAATGTAGTGGTGTAGTGGACATCCTAAGCAGGATATCCAAGTGGTTGTTATCTCAGAATAAAGTGTGTCCTGATCACCCTGTCAGAGTTTATTCTGCCAGAAGAACCGATTGACTGGACTTAAACAATAATATAAAACACATACTCTTATAGAAAATAATGCATAGAAGAACCATGTTTAGTTGTATGGTTCCAAAAAGAGCCATTAACATCCACAGAATCTTTTTCACAAGAGGTTTTTTGTAGTGGAAAACTGCTCTTTACACTAAAACTTAAGAAAGAAACGGTTCTTTTAAGAACCTTTAACTGAATGATCCTTTGGGAAATTAAATGTTTTTTTTCTATGCTATCACTGAGAAGAACCTTCATTTTCATTTTTTTCTGAAGATAAAAGTTTTTTTAATTATGTTGTGACTAAAGAATAAAAATGCAACATAATATTGGTTATGTCATATCTTTGTCAGAATCATCATGTTAGTAACGGCTCAAAAAGATTTTTAAAAATCCAGCACGTCCTGAGATCTCTTCTAATGTTTGGAGTAATTTCAAATGTTTCAGACATAAATGTTGCAGCGGTGTTAGTGTTTCGACTCTTTAATCTTGAGACGAGCGTTCTTTCATGTGTCTTCTTTCAGAGACTGAGCTGTTGGCTCTGGCATCAGTTAAAGCATGTCAGCTGTGCTCTCCATCAGCACTGATGCTTAGAAAGAGATGTGTTACAGGGGCTGTTATAAATGTGTGTCATTTTCTGGTTATTCTGCCTTTTTGTTAGTCAGGTAAACTGCTGTTTTATCGTTTATCACCCTAACCAATCCCTTCGGCTAAATTTTGAAGGCATGGATGCAAACTGTCCAGTCGGGGCTTGTTTGAGGTGGCACATCTGCCAGTCTCTGGCAGACACTGTTTACATCCTCACAGTGGTGTTTGCTTTGGTAGCTGATCGCTGCTCTCCAGCGCCATGAGACACTGAAGTACTGATGTGCCATCCGGCCACGCAGAACGGCATTCTGGGACTGTTTGAAAGCATTTTAAATGTGTCATTTACATACTCTTCAGCCAGGAATAGGGAGATTGTGTATTGTTTTCTCGAGCCAAAAAATTCATATTTGGTCATATTTTATATTTTATTTTTTTATAAAAAAATGCAAGAAATAAGAACTTAAGATTATTATTTTTATAAGATACAGATGATGTCATGAAATCTTAATTCATAGTGCGCACAAACATGTCCACTCTGAACCAAGATGTTATAAAACAGAATAAATCAAGTTTTACTCCAGCCCCAGATTTAAAAAATTAATCCCACAAGCACGTCAGATCAGAATACAGAGTTTATTTGTTGAGGAAATGTGGCTGATCATGTAAAATGATCCTTTTCACTTCAGGGAACTGAAAAATACTGCATGCTGTCAAAATAAGAGGCGATATAAGAGACATGCAGCGATTCTGTTGTTTTGTTCTTGTAGGTTCTGACAGTTTCTGCCTGTTCCAGAGCTACAGTTACCCAGCATCAGCTGTCATTACCTTCAAACTCAGACAGGGTGTCAAAGCCTGTAAGCACTCCATAATAAAACCAGTCTCCTTATTTTCATGGAATTTAATCACACTTACTCTAAACAAGATTCTCTTCTGCTGGGCATATGCGTTGCAAACATGCATAAAAAGGATTTCTCAAATTTCATAAAACTAACACTGAGAAATGTGTCCGTGCCTTCCAGGATTGTACTGTATGCAGATACTAGCGCCTTAAATCCACCATCCAATTCACAGCGCATTACACTGAGTGAAGAATATTTGAGTAGCTCTCCTGGGCAGTACAGTAAACAGTTTTTTGTTATCTGTGGTTGTTGTGTTATGCAGAGCATTCGAGGTGTTTGTGTTGCGTTCAGGAGCTGTGTGATGGTGTTCAGGACAACATCAGCAGACTGTTACACGTTTAGTCTCTTTGTAGAAGCAAACTGTGATATTGTGATTGCCTTTGATTCCTGCTGTGAGAAACCTGGGGAGCAGATGTTTTGTAGCTTTAATTCTGTCAGTCATCAAAAGAGTCTGAGGGTCAGTGGAGCTTGTTCGGCTGTGATATTTTCTCCTGTGGAGACACTCTTTAGATTGTATGTATATAAAGACGTGTTGTTTTGAGGCTGTAACCAGTGTTGAATCTTCTTTCTGCAGATGACTGTCTCTCTGAGAAGTCCTACACAGACTGCGGCTACAGTCAAGGCAAAGATGACGACTTTGACTGGGAGCAGCTGAACACAAAGCAGAAACCATCATCAGACTCATGGGTGCCAGCAGGTTAGTCAGTCATTCAAACCGTTAGTCAGTCATCAAACCATCTATTCAAACCAGCTGAATGCTGAGCCTAGAATAGAAGCTCACGGCTGTGCTTCACTCCTCTGTGATGGATCTGACTGGAGTCTGATGCTTCACTTCCCGTATCTATATCTCTTTGATTAATTATTGTAGTATTTGGTCAAGAAAGTGGTCACGGCAGTCACATTGATTAATACTGTTGACTCATTGGCTGGATGGACTGTTAAATTTTTTTTGTAATGAAGTGAAAAGCACACACAGATGGAAACTTCAGTCTGAAATTGATATTGCTAATAGTAATGCTAGTATGTGTTTAATGTGACACTAATCCCAGTTACCATAGTTACCTGTTCATTTATTATGGTGAAAACAGAGGACCCCCATACTGAGCAGCCATTTACAGAAATAAAGACATATGGTAGAACTTGACTTGGTCTAATGGCAGAAGACTAACACTTCAGACGTAATTTGAACTCTACACCACAGTCTTGATTTGTGTAAATATACAGTAAATCTGGAGGACTGCAGATTCAGATGCCTGATAGAATAGCATCAGTTCTGGAAATTGTCTGAGTTATAGTCTTAATTAAGATGTGCATTTCAGTGACAATGCTGTGTGTTTGTCTGAACGATTTGTGTTTTCCTAAATGATTCGAGTGTCATCGCAGCTTGCTTGCATAACGCAGTAAACAAGGCTTTGTCACACCCTAATAACTTTTCCCTTAGAAGCAGCACTCCTAAATCTGCTGCTTAACCACCATCGGTCGCTTGTCTGCGTGGCAGCAGCACAGTTAATTGCCAGGACCATTTGCAGAGAAAATTGCCAGGAGATCATTTGCAGAGAAATTACCTGACAGTGAGTTTGAGGAGGAAGAGAAAGATTTGCGGGGGTGTTTGTTTTTGCAGGGGAATTCATTTCTTTTGGTACAGAAGGAGGTTGTACGAGGTTCAGTCAAGACCGGACTCTGGACAAGTGATCCTCAGCTCTGACATTCTCCATCTCCTGAAGAAACAGAGTGACGGCTGACCCTTGATGGGCAGTTCATCAAGCAGCAGTCATCCTTCTGTTCTGTGACTCCATATCGCTGCGGGTTTGTGAAATATCAAACCCTGAGAATGACCTATGACAGCTTTTATCTATTTAATTCTGTTGCACTTTCAGGGAGGTGAAGGCTGATGGGACTTTCTCTCTGTTCTCATTAGCATCTTGATATGAGCAGTACCTCCTGAACAGTGATCTGAAGTGAGGAACAAGAACAACAGACACCATCCCAGCTCACATTTCACCCCAGAAGAAGAGAAAAATACTGTTTGAATTATATTTGATTATAAATCATATATATAGGTTATAAATCATGCTTTTATACACACATACACATACACACACTCTTTCACACTCAATCAGACATGTTGTAGACAAGATTTCTCTATAAATTTTCCTAATGTTTCTGAGTGACTGTAGGGTCATGAGATACTTTCCTCCTCAGCTCATGAAGGCCTGTGGTTTCAGAAGTATTTTTGAGTGATCTTTATGAGCTCATCTCTCTGTGGATATGTACTTCATGTAGTTGAGGATCAGGTATCTCTCCTGAACACTGTACACTAGTGCTGTTTTCTGTAATACATGGAGCTCATCTGAGGTACAGATGAGTGTTACAATCCATTCTGCTGAAAGATGCTTATGCTAATAGTGTCATAAATCTCCAGACGTGTGTGCATCGTATATTTGTAATATCACACAGCTGAGGGCAGCTCATGCATTCCAGAAACTTTATTGACCAAAAATATCTGATGCAATTTGATTTTAAGAATATATTTGATCTCTCAACGCAAGTTTCAGCTCTTATTGTGAACAATGGCTTCGTAAACTTGCTCTGCCTCTAAATCGAATAGCAATTGTCATTGTTTGGGGTAAATGTTTGTGATGCGTTGATACTTGTTATGGGATTACTTGTTACACAAGTTTGTTAAATGTATCTTGTTTCAAGAATGATATTTTAGATATTTTACTGGACAACAAACAGAGACATTGATCAAAATGTTTGCACTGATGTTTTTGATGTCTGTTTCACAGTGCAGTTAATTCTCAATATTGAAATCTTTATTGTTTTCTGCTTGAATGTAGGGAATAAATCACATTACTGAAGTGAAGGCTCATTTAAAACAGGAGTTTAAATACTGTTGCATTAGACATGTTCCAGCATAAATCTCCCAGAATGCCCTGCATCAAGCAGTATTTGTCAGTGTGACCCTGGCAGAGTTTCAGGGCACGTTATTCACAGAGGGAGGGGCAGATAGGGGCAGAAGATGGGGGTAATTGGGCAGCGATGGTATAAGAATAACTTGATTCCATTAGAGCAGGTCAGTGTGTGTCTCTCTCTCCTGTCCCTCATAGTAGAGCAACACAGTTTCTCTGTAATACATTAAATGTACCTCTGTAATGCTAATACTGTCCTTAATGCTTTAATTGGATTGAATGGATTCTACAATCTGTGTGATTATAGCTGTAAAAATCTGTAAATTGAGGCAGAAATCACAATCTTAGCTTGTGTTTCTGTTTTTATGTATTTTTATTTTATATAGTGTATTATATATATATTATATAAAAAAAATACACATTTGTATCATCAGATGCTGGGAACTGTCTATCAGTGAACACTGTAGTAGTAATTAAAACTCCTCCCGCTAATTCCATACACATAAACAAGCACAGCTAACACTGTGAGCTTCCTGTGGGGGTCTCTGTGCCGCCAGAGAGCTGGGCTGGGATTGCTTTACAGCTCTTTCATTGCTAGTTCTGTAACGTGTGTGGAAGTCCCATTCTTTAGTGCACTTGAGTGTTTTGCTGCGGACAGTAGGTCATTGTTTTGATTTGATCTGGGCTTTGAGCTGAATAATGTCAGGAGAACACCAGAGACGTGCTGATGTTTCTTACAGTTAAACAGCAGGAAGTGTCTCTCACTAACAGGTCATTTGGTTTAGTGGATTTTGTTATTGTTGTTGCTTGCTGTTAAAGGCACAGTATGTTGTTTATGTTACCAGAGGTCGCATATTCAAAACAATAACAAACACTGTCAAGGAGTGTGGAAATCATATTCATGGATGAGATAATGAAGAAATTAAGTGTTTGATCATGTTTTTTCTTTCTGTTGAATTAGCGCAAGAAACAAAAATAAAAAAATAACATAAATTACTACTCATATGTCACTTTGTCAAATTAAATGGTGGGATTATGCAGCGCAGTTCTACCTTTTCAACAAAAAGTACTTTTAAATAAAGACTGACTTACTATTTCTGTTTAGCAGAAACTGTATTTGACATGATACCGTTGACAGACGAGCCAGTGAACGGGAGCAGATCACTGGTTAAAACTGAATTTCTCTGGATCCGAACATCGTGGAAAACAGGAGAAGGAGAAGGAGCAGATCAGTTGAGGCTGTAAAGAGCCGAACAAGAACATCATTATAAGTCTGTGGTTTGTCATATGGGCACTGTTGTGTGTTTCAGTTATTTGGGTTAAATAACGAGTAAATGAGAGATTCTTCATGTTGGGTAAATGAACCCAGAAAACAATGACAGTTTTCAGATTCTCTAAAGAAGCATTAAAGAACCTTTATTTTAAATAATGTAAGTAGTGAAGTATAACAGAGAGAATTGTTTAGAGGCTGTGTTTATTCTTCAGGGGAGAGAGAGTTTCCACACACATCCACACATCCTTTCCCTCTCCCTCTCTTCACACAGATGCTTTCATTCTGTTTGAGCTCACTCTGTCTCGGATGCTGGAGTGGAACACACAAACTCTGTCATAAATCAAAATCATGTGCTTCATTCTTCAGACACGTAATTCCAGCACAATCCTGTTACTTACAGGCCAAATGTGGCAGATGATTTAAAAAAGGATCTGAATTGTCTTTTCAGAGCGACTTAATCTCCGCAGGACTTTAATGGCAGAATGTTGCTGAATTGAATTAGACAGAGTTACCTGCATCACATCTGGGGCTGTGTGTTGATCGGCTTTGCTGGCATGATCAGCCCACGTGACTCTGGTTAAATTTGTCTGATTTTCACATTTGTTGGTGTAGCTTGAGTTTCCTCTCACAGGTCAATGAAGTGCAGTGGCAGGTTGTTCAGTTTCACCATCCGTGCAGCTCTGCAGAATTATGGCTCTCAACATGAGCGTAATGAAACTACTGTTTGAGGTGCCGCAGTGCTACTTCACCCTGTGTTCATCGTTCTGTTAATTAAATATCCATTCATACCGTTGTATCAATTTATGTATCTGCTAGTGTGTACAAAAGCTTGCGCTACCCGCAAACAAGCCCGTTGCTGTTTGTGCCTGGAAGTAAGTCTTTATGGCGCTCAGCCTGAGGTGCTGTTGGACCGTATTGATGGGGCTGAATGAAGCTGAAGGACTGCACAGCTGCACGGGCAGTGGTTTAGCGCCAACCTGTTTTAGAGGTGATTTGTCGCAGGGTCACACATCTCTTAAATCTCCTCACACTGCAGGCACCTAAAACACAACAGTCGGGTTTAAAGCAGAATGTGATCTGTAAACATGAACTCAAAATACATTTTGTTTACTTCCATCAGTGGCCTTATCAAACTAATTTACTATTCAGTGTTTAATTGAAACCTGAGATTTGGCCCTAAAAAATTAAAACTTTGAAAATAACATTTGTACCTGAAAAACAATATTAGTATATTGCATGTTATATTATTTTAAAATAAAAACGAAATGTAAATCTTGTAACCAAACAGAAAGCCTGTTAAAATTTGTTAATTTATTTTGGGGGGGATTCAAAAGACTTCGGTCCAGTTCACAGAATCGGAATTGCGGCAGCAATGCTCAAAAAAGTTTTACTACTTTATCCAAATAACTTAACTAACTTAACTTAGTTTTGTTAAAGTGCCGTTAAACTACTTTTTTGTGCCGTTTAAAGTAGCACTGCTAAAAGTGGGCAGAAGATTTCCAGTTCCCTGGTGGGATTGGATGGAGAACGTTTTACAAGATGAGAAAAGGTTTAATCATGTTTAATTTTATTTTGGTATTTAGTACAGTAATAGACTTTCTTTCCAAAATTACTTTTGGAAAAAAGTCGTTTCCTTTGTAAGTCGCTTTGGATAAAAGCGTCTGCTAAATGACTAAATGTAAATGTAAATGTAAAAAGAAAAAATATCTTAAGCATGTCACTGTGTGCTGCTGTGAGCTATTAGTTTAATCACTGGTGATTCAATCAGCTTGCTTTGATTTGTCTATATTTAGCTGCTTTACTCTTTACATGAAGCATTTGAGAAGTGTGTCATTTTCACAGGCTTGTGTTTTCTAATGATCTAGCAGATGAGTGACAGAATGCTGTACAGATTCCTCTGCTCTGGAGACGTGTGCTGCTCGGGCTGGCTGACTCCACTTATTTTAATCATGTTGAAGAGTCCTTGTTTCAGTTTGTTTCGATTGTTACCTGCTGCTGCTCAATGATGGCATCATTTTCTTTAATTTATCACCAAATATAATGGTGTGGGTGGAGCTGATAGAGGAGAGAGAGGGAATGAAGATGGACTCCATTGTCAGACACAAAGACTTCACAGAGGTTTAAAGGTTTCTCATTATCAGACCTGAATTCCCATTTGAAAAAATCAAAAATGCCACTCGCAGTTGAAAGGCACCAAAATACTTGTCTTTATTCTTCTCGTATTTTTTCCTCCCAGATCCAAGGGACATGCAGGTGAACAGGGGTGTGTGTGTCTGAAGTCATAGTAAGAAGATGCCCTGTGGGCCAGGATGACTCTGGAAATCAAATCAGGAAGAAAAGCTTGATTTCCTCTTCTGAAAGTTAAAACATGCTGGAGATGTTGTGTCAACCTTTAAGAGAATTACACCTAAACAATTACACCTCTGTTGCTGAAGAGACTTCATCTGCACTGGACATAAAATTTAAGCTCTTTTGTGTTTTTAATCAGTAGTTCACAGTAAAATTAACATTGTCTTCATTTTTTACCACGTGTCATTGCAACAGGAGATCTTTGGGAGTATTTTCATGCTTTTACTTTTATACGGTGAACTTTTCTGTCCAGCCACCAGCATTTTAATCACTATTAACTGAGTGTCTGACCATACGTAGTTTGAAGTAGTTTATGCTGAAATCAGACAAACATGCCGACAGATTCACGCACACTCTCTCCAGCTATAGTGTGTCTACAGGAAGCTTTTGCCCCCAAAGGAAGCAGATGGTCTTATGAAGAAACCTGGCACACAACTTCACATAATTCATGGAAGCCATTAAAACAAAGACAAAGGAGACAAAGATGTTGATGTGCCACCTGGGTAGAGACAGACACATCATGAAATGAAACAGTTGGAAAAACAAATCAACAAAACCGGAGAAATAGCAGGAATTGACTTGTACTCAAATTGCTTTAGATGAGCTATTCGAGCACAAAAGACGAAATTACCCCTATTTTTCCTCTGTGAGAGGCGAAGAATTAAACTACTAGAATGATGTTGTTTCCTACCCCAGAATTTGCTTCTCTGTCTCTGTTTGACTTTGTTGAGTCTGTTGATCTACTGTCATACAGTATACGTCCTTACATACGTCCTTCATTGTACACATGTAACACTAATGTGAACTTAAAACTCTTCAGTGGCTAAATAACACAAGAGACATCAGGTCACATAGCCACGCTGTTATTATTCAGTGGGTTTGTTAGGCCATGCATCAATTTACTGTTGCTTTCAGACAAAAATGTTGATTGGACCTTGAATGCAAGATGATGTCATTTCAGGTTTCCTGAAAATAGAGGCACGTCTGATCTCTCCCATCTGACATTCTGATGGGTCTGATGCTCATGATGAATCATGTTTATGGAAGGTGTTGTCAATAGAAATATAAGTAATCAGTAAAAAATGTGAAAACATGATGATGACCAGATGTTGCTATGTTATACCTCAAAAGGCTGAATGAAAATGACAGTTTTGTTTTATTTAACTTTGGTTTCTCCTAAAATCCCTGAAGAAATAAACCCAAATGAATCAGTTATTGATTATTCATGATTTATCTACTCAAAATCTGTTTCTGATGGGGCAACTGTCAATTTACAGGGTGCTTTACATGTGAAGGTCAGTCGATAAATAGCCTGGTTATGAACTTTTATGAGAACGCTTGTAGGTAACACACACTAAAAGGTGCCAGTGAGACAAAGCATTATGGGTTAGAAAGGCTGTATACAGACTGAAATGATCTTCATTGATGGAGAATGAAGTTGGCTGGTGAATGGCTGGATTTGATTCCGCTGAACAGTTTAATTAGATCTCAGTGCAGGTCAATGATACTTTATGAATGAAAGTAACTGTGTGGAAACACAATACAGACATACAGCTGGATGTCTTAGTGGAAAACATTAAACAATCCCATTATAATACTTTCAAAATAGTTGGACTGGGGCTGTAGCCAGACATGCATTTTGCGGTGGTGTTAAAGCACTGGGGGATGAGAAACAAACACGCAGAGTCACTGTGATACTGGAGCTCCGGGGTGGGGGGTTTGGGGGACTCTTGAGGATGTTTCCTGCAGGGTTAAAGGTCGCAGAGCATCCTGTGTTTGTCTGTGATGTAAAAGGCACATTGTGCCTCTTCAAATGCTCTTAGAACACATATCGACATAAAGGCATGTCACAGGTTTGTTTGAGATGTTTAGCTGGAGGTCAGTCATCTCATTGATGGTGCATGATGGGATGGTTCATCGAGATATTGAGTAACCAGCGTTGTTTTCTCTCTTTGTTTGCCCTGAGTGATTTTCTGTTTTGTTTAGGACCCTCATGTGAGTGATGTGTCTGTGTTACAGGTTGCTGCCAATCCTCCATGGCTAAAGAACAAAAACATTTAGTCCGTCTAATGAGTTTCACCAACAGCACATGGCAGGTGTGTCGATAGTGGATGGTCCATTATTCCTGAAGCAAGCAAAAGTGCCTTACTGTGCATTTCTGCAGGAGACTGGAGATACTAAAAGCTTTCAAGCACGTCTGAGGAAACGCTTCCTTTCAACATTGATATCTGATATCTGTACCAGAGTCAGATGACTACATTAACTGTGCTGTTAAAGCATAATGAACCAGGCAGGTGTGTTAACACAACCATATCTGTGGCTGTAATTTAATTTCACCTTGTAACCTTGTACAGTAGGCCAAACATAACCATGTCATGGCTGCCCATAATTCCTGGAGATCAATGCACCATAAGAAAATGCTGATGTCATCCAGCCACATTGAACACCTGGGGAAAACTCCCTGAAGGGTTTAGAGTGTTTACAGCTGAATGGAGAAGTGTCTAACCACACAAAGTAAGCGTCAGGAGGAGCCCGGCAGGAGAAGGTTCTGATGATTTTGTATTTGGATGATAAACTCACCAGAATCAGGGCAGTAAATGAAGGAATATGAACACTGTGTGCTTTAAACCTGCAGTGTTTCCTGTTTGTTGTGTAGAGATCATTAAGATGAAGTAAAGCTCTTAAATGGGTTCTTGCAGCAGTACTAATTAGCTCACAGATTCTCTGTTTTTAGACGTTCCATGTCAGTGTGAATTATTTTGTTTCCTATCACGCTGCATCTCTCTGCTGGAAAGGACAAAATAAAACAAATATCACCGTTTGAAGATGCCTGTGTTGTGTGTGAACAGAGCTGTTTAGTAATGCATGTAAGAGAAATGAAAGAAAGAATAACAGTGTTCAAAAAAGTTCAGTGACCCAGTGAAGATTTGGCCACTTCAGTGTCTGTCATTACGAGTCATCTGATTCTCCCAGAACTAACTTGGCTTTTAATGACTCGGGGTCATTAAATTACTGGTGATGTATGTGTGTCTAGCAGTGCGAGCACAGCTGTAAATCAGCACAGCACAAAGGGAAGTTAACAGCTTAACCTGCAACCTCAGCTAGACACAGGAAATACTCACTCCGGTGAATCCCTTGTCTCTGGTGAATCACGCTCTGATAAATTGCGGTCAGTCCAGTTTGTGTTTCTGCAGATCTAGTCACGATGAACATTTCTGCAATAAATCAACATTTACTACTAATGAAACGTTTTTACATGACTTGTGTATAATTGTAATTTGTGTTTCTGCGTATACGTTCAGTTATTTGATGTGATGTGTTCAGGTGATTTTGGTTGGAGTGAAAAGTGTCTGTACTTTGCATTTTTGTGGTACAACAAAATGAAGCTCTGAAAGTCTGATTTTGAAGAATATGTGTGTTTTGGTGGCAGCACAAGGCTTTATTTCTGAAGAGTTTAGACAGCAGCACTTTAAAAGGTTGAAATGGACAGAATGTCTCTTAATGGCTTTTAAACCATATTGTCAGACAGCATGAAGGACTTCTGCATTGAGCTCCTCGGCTTTGATTTGGATCCCGCAGGTTTGGCTCCCTCATGATGAGACAGTGGTATTGATCCATCCAGTTTTTAGGTTGTTTCTCAGGCCCAGTTGTGAACCTCTGCACAGATTCACTGTGGCTTCACTGTGTTTTAACTGTGTTTTAACTGTTTGTCACTGTGGTGCTGCTGAAGCATATAAAGGAAAAATCCCTCTCACTTCTGTGTTTATGTTTGTTTAAAATAGTGTGCAGTCTACAGTGTTTACAGTTACAGTCTACAGTTTTTATTCAGTGAGTAGGAAGCTGGTCTTGTGCAGGTATGCACAGGTGATGTGTATGTGTTTTCTTCAGTCATGATCTCAGTGTAAATTTGGCATATGGAGCTCCGTCTGTATCTGTTTGTGTCTGTCTGTCATCTCTTTATCTGCTCTCAGTAGCAGCCTTGATTTCCAAACAGCTTTTCACAATGTACAAATCATTTAAAGGATGTGATAGAAAGCTGTGATTGGCTGGTCAAAGAGATGATCTGACTTTGCAATAACACACTGTAATCAATAGTTTAGTTATGCTTAAACTGTGATATCTGAGAGTTAATGATATTTGTAGATATTTTAGTGTGTGTTATCTTCTCTGAAGAAAGTGGAGGTCCAGAACCTTCCACACACACTCACGGAAGTCAAAAGATGTTTGAATTTGCTCTGACTGTCTCTTTTATAGCAATGCAAACACATAGGCCAAGAGTCAACAGAGGTTCTGGAGGTTCTGACGAGAGCTGCTCTAAACGTTATATAGAAGTTACTCATCAACCATTTTAGAAGCACGCTTCCTGTTTTAGCCTTTCCAGAGGTGTTAGTTAAGCAAACACTTCACACATTCAGGCTTTGGAAAGCTCATGGTGCAGCAGTGACACTAAATGTAGCTTTTCAAGTACAGCTACAGTTATGTGATGCGTGTATAAAGACCCTGATCTGAGGGCAGCAGTCAGCATCGCTGTTCTTCTTCCTGTATAAACATCTGCTGAGGTCACTTCCTGTACACAGGCCTCCAACGAACACACACTCTGTTTACAATGAAACATCATGACACAGATGACATGATCTGTATATTGTAATCTGCACATTTTGTCCATTGGTGTTAAAATAGCTTTTTATATTTAGTTTTGTTTTATTTGGATGGAACATACTGTTTATGGGTTCCAGTCTGTAACTTTACCCTGTAGTTGACCTTACCTCTCTCTCATCTCCTCAGGCTCGGCATTCATGATGGTGAACACATCAGGAAGGTTTTCAGGACAGAAAGCTCAACTCTATATCCCTCAGTTCAAGGAGAACGACACCCACTGTGTCATATTCCAGTATTATGGAGCTAGTCGAGAGGGTTCGAGTCCAGGGCAGCTGTACATGTACATTAAAGAGAACAACAGTCCCCTGGGCTTCCCTGTGTGGAACTCATCCGGACCCATCCTGCAGAAATGGCAGCAACTAGAACTTGCAATCAGCACATTCTGGCCCAATTTCTACCAGGTGAGAGCAGAACATCAAGAGAACCCCAGGAGAACATCTGTGCACTTCTGAGGAAACCTGTGATCAGACCCACTTACAGAAAGGTTCTCAAGGAATCTGCAGAATGTTTTTTATTCATAACATTCTGCATGGTTCTTAAAAATGAAATATCCTAATGAATGAATAATTACATTTCTTTAAATATTATTTTTTCAAAGCTCAGCCTATATAACATACATATCACCGTTATATCTGTCACCTTCCTGTCCTATTACTGGTCAATGAGAAACCTTCTGAAAATCTGTCAGATGGAAATGGCCCCCTCATGATCTTAGTGGGTCTCCAGCTTAATTTAAAGAGAAAGTTCAATTACTTTTTGATAAAATGGCCCCATGTTGGCTTCAGAAATGATTTTGGTTTGTTCTCATCTACTTTCTTCAGTGCTTAACTTGTGAAGTTTAGCAGCTGAGATGTCATTGTACAGAAGAGTGTTGTGACGGGTAGTCAGCCAAAGATTGAAAGCAGCATTTTAAATAGTTTATTAAAAAAACAGTTTGGATGTGGAAGAATTGAACGATGAGTTTACATTGAGCACAATTTGCGAATTGTTGAAACGCTAGTGAAGACATGGAGACGTGGGATTACTGGGGTCCATTGATCTGTCATTGATATAGTTACACATTGATATGTGTTCTCTTTATGTTGTGCAAAAAAAACTTCTATGTGAACTTTATGACGTCTTTTAGGTGAACAAAGCACCCCAACGCTCAGACGTGTTTGTCAAATGCGCAGCTGTCGCATGAGAGACTGGTGGACAAAGACTGACAAAAGAATGCAGAGGTTATTTGAGAACAGCCCAATACTATCTATCACTATCTGTTGAGAGACACGTTAACATCCTCACATCCCTGAACTAGCATGCAGCATAATTGCTGAAAAATGTGAATGTGACTTTATAATACTCGCAGAGATTAACAATGCAACTGCTAATCTTCAGCACTGTAGCTAATTAGAAATGCTAGGCTAATTGCAGGTTTGTATAATTGCACTGTATCTTAAGAGTTTGTCAAGGCGAAACCTCCTGGGACAGAGAAATTTCACATGAATTATAGGGTTTGTGTGTTAGTCTTGTCCCCTGTTGAGTTTTTCATTGCTTTGGGTTTTTTCAGGTCACTTCTTTTGAAATTGGTAATAACTTGTCATTTGAATATGGAAATTGTCAGGACCTCATCCTCTAAGATCCACCGTGGCATTTTTGTGTGGATATTTTAACGCTCGTGGAACACAGTCTCAGGTGAGAGGAGACATTCAGATAATCTGAGGTGAATGCTGTGGGCTGCAGAAAGACTTTACAACGTGATTCACAATAACGTGACCTCTGAGCTCTGCTTTGTTACTGTGAAACACACTGTGTTTAATGTCTCTGAAAACATTTGATTGACAAACAGATGCAGCTTGAGTTCAGACTCAGGCATCTGAGACAAACACTGTTTAATGTTTAAGTTCAACCATTCTTAACATCAAAGGTAAAACTGAAAGAGAATCACTGTGAAACTACAATCTCTGCAGTCAGAGATATTCTTTTCTGAACAGATGTCATTTCCCACAACCAGATTTCTACACCCACATAGCTGCTGTTTTCTGCTCGGCTGTAGCAGATAATAACACAAAGACGGTCAAACCATGACTGGTGCTTTGAACATGTTCAAAGACTGTGAAAAACAGTTGATATGATGTTTGTACCCCATGTCTTCTCTCTCTCCAGCTGGTGTTTGAAGTGGTGACGTCAGGAGAACGTGGTCTGATGGCCATCAAAGGAATCTCATGGCAGGGGCATCAGTGCAGTAAGTTTGATGGCAGCACTGGGTTGTGAACACAGTCTATTTGCTTAACAGACATTGCTGAATTGATTGTGTCCAGTTGCGCATTATTATGATTTTTATATAACAACATCCTCTTTTCAGCTTTCTGCAGCTGTTTCAGTTGCTGGTCATTAATAGTCAAACAGCTGTTCAGATGTTTCTGTTTTAGTCTGTGTAACAGTTTACACGTGTTGCTGATGCCAGTAGGTCCTGCAGTAAATTAGTGCTGGTGGTTGTGAACAGCAGTAATGAGAGTTTTAGCATGTGATATGTGGAGAAGATCTCCTCAAAGGTGGAAGATCCTCTTGTAGAAGTCTCTTCTACACAAACATGTTATTACAGTAATAAATGCTTTCCATCACTGTGGTCTTAATGAATGTTAGTTACTAGTTGCAGCAGCTTTGAGCTGTCATAGATCAAAATTTCAGTTTCCGGTATTCTGTGGTTCATTTTGAGTTTCTGCTGGTGAGTTCAGATCTCCAAATCAAGGTTGTGACACAGAGTGAATTTAAATCATGTTTGATTAGCACGACCATTCATTATATATTCAGAACTCTCGGTTCTTCTCGGTTCTAAAGGCCGGCAAAATTGTGCTTGTGTCTCTGGTTCAGTTGGTCTTTATGACCTTTCCTCACACTTCTGCCCTGCATGTGGGAAACATTCTCATTGAACTTCAGCTGAAGGTAACAGGAAAATGTTCTCCAGCTGATCTGTTCCTGTATTGTCCTGATTCTCTGATTGCATTCCTGCAGTTGAACTGAGCGGTTGAGTCCAGGAGCCTGTCATGTTTAATACATTCATAAGAGTCGTTTACATGAACTTCTAGAAGAATTTCTAGACAGAATTCACAGTTACCTCAGAGAGGATGCTTTAGAAATTCTTTTGAGCATTGTTGGTGAAAATTCAGTGCAGTGATACATTGTGTTGTGACTAGATACTTACACAGGCCAAATAATGTTGTATCTGAGGCATCACTGTGGTTTTATCATGGGTAAGTAAATTAGACTGTATGTGTGTGTGTGTTTCTCAGTGAATACGCCTCATTTCCTACACATTAAGGGTGTGGAGGTGAACGCCAGGCAGACAGCCGTCTTTCAGTGCACCATAAATGGACAACCAACAGATCGTGTCAAGTACAAATTCTGGTTACAGGTGACGCCTTTACAGTTCTATCTACTGAAACACAGAACATACTGTGTGTGTGCGTCTGATGATTTAACTGCTCACACTGGTCCTCAGAAAGATAGATGTACAAGTACACACACGAACACACAGAAAACACTATTGTTTAAAAAAATAAATATATTGTTTTACTCTATGAAATTTTGTAACAATATTTTGCTTTAATGTACCATGAAGTAAATGGCAATTGCAGCAGTGTTGAGAAGTGGGACAGTGTGAAGTGTGTTAGTGGTTTTGGGGTGGTACATCTTCAGGACAGATTTGTTAGTTGATGTGACTGAGACTCTGTGTCTGTGTGTTGATGTTCTTCAGGGTATCGGAGGACGTGAAGCTCATTTGAAGGATGCCAAACCTGTGAACTCCAGACGCTTCACAGCCACCTTTGATGTCACCAACACCACGAAGGCAGACTCGGGTTGGTACCGCTGTATCGTGCGCTCTGACAGAGGAGTGGGCGTGTCCAGTTACGGCACTCTGGTGGTCAAACGTGAGTCCAGTGAAATAACAGCTTGACTTCATCGTTCACATGAATAAACACAAGGCAGCAGAAGGTGCTTGACAGTCTCGCTCTACAGAATGTTCTGGGTTCACGAGTGTTCAGCTGTAAATCTTTTTTCATTCATTCTCATTCATTTCTCATATGAAAAATCGTCATTAGTTACAGCTGTAGGTTTTTGTTCTTGTTTATTACTCCAGCAGTGACTCAACACTTATTAGCTCAAATTGGCAGAACAGATTGTATGACTTTACATGTTTGGTACTAGATTTAATATCCCCTGTTCTGCTGTGTTTGAGAGACCCTCACGCAAGCATGTTAAAGGGGGTGTATGTGCAGTTGTTTGGTGAATTAGTGCTGAAACTGGCCAAGGGCATCGACAGAAGCCTCAGTGCTCTGTTTCCTGCAGGTTAACAAGACTGACCTGTGCTGCCATGATACAACAATGAGAACCATAAATCATCCCCCCGCACACACACATACATAACACATACCCACACAGCTCCTGACACACACCCACACATTACAGCTAATGAGACACAAACACACACATTACAGCTTATAACACACACACACACACAAACACACACATTACAGCTTATAACACACACACACACAAACACACACATTACAGCTTATAACTCACACAAAGGCACAGAGAGAGAAAGAAACAGATCTGAGGGTTAGTCATGTTCCTCTTGACATTAAGGGGTGAAAATGTGCCTGCAGCCTCAGAATGTGACATCACATGAATCAGGGTCAGTAGGTCCATCTCTAAAAAAAAATGTGTTCAGGTTATTGTCAAATCACATCAGATCCATTTCCTCTGTGTGAACATGAAACCTCCAGAAAATCTCAAAACATAAAAATTAGATTCTGTAAGAGAATCAGACATGCATGTGATCGGTCTGTAACAGCAAGCAGTGTGTTTTTTATCTGTAAGTGTGTGTCAGTGTTGGTTTGTAGTGCAGCATCTAATTATAAGAGCCCACAGGATGAGTGTGTGTGTTTGTGTGTGTGATACACACGCAAAAGGAGATTTTGTTTGGATTTGTCAGGTTTTGCTTTTGGGTACAAATTTAGGTACACATAGCTGTGATGTTTCCATTACAGCGATCACACACACACACAGACAGGTGACACACTCACACAGGTCTGGGGTCAGAGTTACTGTAACACTCCTGAACTCTGAGGGTTACTGTACATACACAAATATCCCAGGTTTTGTGTTTTCTTTCTTTTTAAATGGATCATATCTGCCCTTATTTTATTTAACTTCTCCATGTTAGTTAAACTGTGGGGCTGTGGGGCAACAGTGCTGCCCACTGAAACAATGAAGAAAAAGGTTTTTGCAGTTCAGTTTCAGTTTATGGCCAGTAGGTAGTTGCACTGGGGATGTTTTGCATTCTGAAAGTTTTCATTGTACAATTTATTTTAGATTTTTAATAAACCTTGAGAGAGTTTCACACAGTATTTAGATGTGTCTTCAAACCAAAACAAGATGGATGCCGTCTTTGGCAAACATCTCAAACAAACACAAGTTTAATCAGCTAAAAAGTACTATACACATTTTTTGTGACATACTGAACAACATGGTTTTAACTGTGTAATGTGTCTGGAGAGCATTTCTGTCTGTATGAGGAGCTGAACACATCAGCAGTGAGAGCTGCACAGAGCTGCCAGTGTGATGGATAGTCCATTACTTCAGCTGTAACCAGCTTCTCCAGGTTCAAATCAATATGATGTGTGTGGTTGTGTTGTTCAGCCTGTGTGAGCTCTCTTCTGTAGTGTGGAAAACACTCACTCTGGTTTCACTCCTGTAAGCTAAAGACTTTCAGTCGTACTGACAACAACATAAATTTAGCCGCAGAACCTCCAGCCCATATCTGCCTTTAGACTGTACAGTGTGTTACATTCATTTTGTCCTCAAGTTTTTTAGAAAAGTTTTAAGCTTTTGGAATTTGTTCTAAACCTAAACTAAACCGACGATTGTCAAGATAAATCACAATATTGACTAAGTAACTGTACATAGATAATATTACAGGTGTCTAACAGAATATTTAAATATACAGATATTTACAGTAAGTGACAGAATAGGAGTCTATAGGAGTCAGATTGATGCAATTCCTGTTTCTGTGGTAACAGCAAATTCTCTGATTGTTGCATTGGGTGTTGGGTGATGTAGTATTTTATTGTGAATTAGACATGTAAACACTGACTGTGCGTTTTTTTAACCTCAGAGCTCATGTTGTGCCCTGTTCTAAGCTTTCTCATTAAAAAACAGTTTGTCTACCGAGAAAATTAATGAGATTTGTACTTCTGGAAGACAATTTTCATACAGGAAGAGAAAATGATTACACACAAATCTGCGATTCATCTAATTATGAAACGATGTGTAAAACAGCCTGATAAAAAACATGATAAACATGATGAAACAGAATCTGTTTAATGAAGAAACATCAGTCACAGATTCCAGATGTGTTCAGTGTAATGGCTTTTATTGCTTAATAGATTTTCATGCTCTGGTGCCTGTTTCTTTAATGTGTCCACATTTATCTGTGTGTGGGGGAGTAAATAATGTTTTTTTTATTGTAAAACTGCAGATAGTTAGGGTTAGAGTGTGGGTTAGTGTTAGGTTATAGTGTTTATAACTAGCTGTGTATAAAAACAATGCAAGACTATGAAATGTTCCCATTTAGATAGGTAAGTAAACGTGTGTGCTTGGGTGAGTGTGTGTTTGCGAATGCATGCGTACGTATGTGTGTGTACATGTAATTGTGCCAGTGCCATTATATGTTGAAATTTCAGCATGACTGCGAGTCATTCCAGATGGTGACTCTGTTTAAACCCCTTTATAATTTACACAGAACCTCCGGTCCCCATCGCTCCACCTCAGCTGACTGCTGTGGGTGCCACCTACCTGTGGATCCAGCTAAACGCGAACTCCATCAATGGTGATGGGCCCATCATTGAGAAAGAGGTGGAGTACCGTGCACTGTCCGGCAGCCTGATCGACAACCAACCTGTGGACAAACCCAACCACAAGATCGGCCACCTGGACCCTGACACTGAGTATGAGATTAGCGTTCTCCTGACCCGTCCGAATGAGGGTGGAACCGGAGCCCCAGGGCCGCCGCTTAGAGCCAGAACAAAGTGTGCAGGTGAGCATCGGTCAGACTGCACAGAAAACCAGACTGCTTGGGTATAATGGGGTGCTGTGGTATAGTGGTAAAGATGAGGGCTGGGCTGTTTTGACAGTTTAGTGTTCTTTAGGTTCCTTTCACATGTTAGTTCAATATCAAACGTGTCTCTCTATATCAGTCTAAATATGTAATGTGTGCGAGTACTTAAACACAGCCATTCAAAAGTTTTGAGATTTTCCTGATTAACCACATTTCTGATTAACAGAAAGCTCAACAAAATTATGAAATAACACAAATGTAATTCTGGAAATTGTTGTAACTAAAGATAATTCAAAATAAAATAAACTTTGGGTTTGTATCTTAAATATACTCATATTTGGTCCACATCATCCCTTTCAAAAACATTTTTTAAGTAAAATTGTACATTTCTAATGACAGAATTCAATATGCTGGCATAATTGTATTTATGGCAACAAAAATAATTTGTCATCAAAAATGTTTTAAGATAATGAGAAACAATATAGTGGTGTTGTAAAACTACATTTGCGTTGATAGAGATTCTGATATGAGAAGATGATCAACATTGATACAATATCATACAACTAAATTCATCGCAGTAAACACATAGTTTGTTACTGTTGTACTGCGCAGTGCGAGATGCACTGACACACAGCCCAATTGATGCATCACACCTGCAGGGACTGCAGTGTTTTCGACTGGGCAGAGAGAGAGAGAGAGAGAGAGAGAGAGGGCTATTAAAGTTTGTCAAAGCACTGCACACATTAGCAACATGGTGCGAGACCCCAGGGCCACGAGCAAACCACATGCAATTATCACAGTAGTTAAACAGGTGCAATGACTCTTATTTTCAATGACTGTGTAAGTTGAGCTGCGCTAGTAACACGCAGGGCCTCAGCGTTACTTTTCCATGCCAAGCTAATCACTTTTCCATTAGCCTGTGCTCTAACTGCCCATTAGCCCATCACATGATTCATCAGCCAATGAGCTGAGAGATGCTCAAAGCAATGAAAAGCAGAAAGGCAAATTTCATTGACGTAAATTTCATTAAATTCATGTGTCCGGACATTAACATATATTCTTGTGCTCTGGTTGACAGTGTCTTATAGGAATATGCTATTTCATTCTTTGATAGTTAGCAAATGTTACCATATTTCATGCACATGCAATTGTGCATGAAATGCACAATCAAGCCTCTACAAATGATTCAGAACGCTGCAGCGCGTCTCGTCTTCAATGAGCCCAAAAGAGCCCATGTCACCCCTCATCTCTCTGCATTGGCTACCGCTCACTGCTCATCAAGTTCAAGGCCTTGACGCTTGCTTACAGATCTATCACTGGGTCAGCACCCTCCTACTTTCACTCATTCTTACGAGTCTATGCTCCCACCAGAAGCCTGCGATCACAGAAGGAATGAAGGCTTGTGGCACCATCACAGAGAGGCACAAAATCACTCTCCAGATCATTTTCATTCACTACTCCATACTGGTGGAATGATCTTTCTGCCTTCATCCGGAATGCAGAATCCCTGGCAATATTCAAAAGACAACTGAAAACACACCTCTTTCGTGAGCACTTAACACCTTTCCCTTCATTTCCTATCCCTCTTTCCTTTAAATCTCTCCCTTGTTGTAGAATATGATACTCTGAGCAATGCCTGAAACTTGTATTGTGAGCACTTATTGTGTCTAGTTGCCTCTTCAGGTTGACTCGCTTGTTGTATTTCGCACTTGTAAGTCGCTTTGGATAAAAGCATCTGCTAAATGAATAAATATAAATGTAAATATTTCAATGGTTTTGGATGTGCTATAGTAGTACAGGGTTTCTGGGCCCGCTGGCTTTCTGTTCACGATCGTGATGGCCCCCTGTATAACCAAAGCTCTTACAATCATCCTCCCGCTCACATTTCTCAGTCAAAGTTTTCCACTAAAACTTCACAACCTCATTATTACATTAATCTGAGCATTGGGACTGTGTTGGTTGGTTGGTTTGTTTGTTTGTGTGTGTGTGTGTGTGTGTGTGTTTGTTTAATTATGTGTGTGTGTTGGTTAGTTTGTTTGTGTATGTTGTTTGTGTATGTTTGATTGATTGTGCATGTGCGTGTTTGTTTGATTATGTGTATGTATGTTTAATTGTGTGTGTGTGTGTTTATTTGTGAATGTTTATTGATTATGTGTGTGTTCACTTTATTGTATGTGTGTGTGTGTGTGTTCACTTTATTGTATGTGTGTGTGTGTGTGTGTTCACTTTATTGTATGTGTGTGTGTGTGTGTGGGTGTGTTCACTTTATTGTGTGTGTGTGTTCACTTTATTGTATGTGTGTGCGTGTGTGTGTGTATATGTGCATGTTTCTGTATGTTTATTTGGTTATGTGTTTGTTTGTTCATTTTATTGTGTGTGTGGTTGGTATGTTTGTTTATGTATGTTTGTTTAAATATGTGCATGTCTCTGTATGTGTGTGTGTTTATTTTATTGTGTGTGTTTATTTGTGTATGTTTGTTTAATTATGTGTGTGTGTTGGTTGGTTTGTTTGTGTGTATGTTTGTGTATGTTTGTTTGATTATGCATGTGTTTGTTTGTTCGTGTATGTTTGTTTGATTGTTTGTGTGTTTGTGTATCTTAGTTTAATTATGTGTGTGTTTGTATATGTTTGATTGTGTGTTTGTTTTGTGTATGTTTGTTTGTTTGTTTGATTATGTGTGTGTGTGTGTTTTTTGTGTATGTTTGTTTGTTTAATGTTGTGTGTGTGTGTGTGTTTTGTGTATGTTTGTTTAAAGATGTGTGTGTTTGTGTATGTTTGTTTGTTTGTGTATGTTTGTGTGTGTTGGTTGGTTTGTTTGTGTTTGTTTGTTTGGTTGTGAATGTTTGTTTGATTATGTGTGTGTTTGTGTATGTTTGTTTGATTATGTGTATGTGTGTATGTTTATTTGATTATACATGTGTGTGTTTTGTGTATGTTTGTGTATCTTTGTTTAATGATCTGTGTGTTTGTGTATGTTTGTTTGTGTGTGTGTTTTGTGTATGTTTGTTTGTGTGTGTGTTTGTGTATGTTTGTTTGTGTGTGTGTTTGTGTATGTTTGTTTGTGTGTGTGTGTTTTGTGTTTCTTTGTTTAATGATGTGTGTGTTTGTGTATGTTTGTTTGATTATGTGTATGTGTGTATGTTTATTTGATTATACATGTGTGTGTTTTGTGTATGTTTGTGTATCTTTGTTTAATGATCTGTGTGTTTGTGTATGTTTGTTTGTGTGTGTGTTTTGTGTATGTTTGTTTGTGTGTGTGTTTTGTATGTTTGTTTGTTTTTGTTTTGTGTTTCTTTGTTTAATGATTGTTTTTTGTATGTTTGTTTGATTATTGTATGTGTGTATGTTTATTTGATTATACATTGTGTGTTTTGTGTATGTTTGTGTATCTTTGTTTAATGATCTTGTTTTGTTATTTTTTTTTGTTTTGTGTATGTTTTTTTTTTTTATTTTTTTTTTGTGTTTTGTATGTTTTTTGTGTTTTGTGTTTCTTTGTTTAATGATTTGTGTTTTGTATGTTTGTTTGATTTGTTTGTGTATGTTTATTTGATTATATGTGTGTTTTTATTTTTGTATCTTTGTTTAATGATCTTGTGTTTGTATGTTTGTTTGTGTGTGTTTTTTATGTTTGTTTTTTTTGTTATGTTTGTTTGTGTGTGTGTGTGTTTTGTGTTTCTTTGTTTAATGATGTGTGTGTTTGTGTATGTTTGTTTGTTTGTTTGTGTGTTGTGTATGTTTGTTTGTCTGTTACCCGCAGCCAAATGGAGGCTGACAAACTCACTGTCTCCATTTGCCAGCTGAGTGTTATTCCTTTATTTATCCTGACAGAAATCCTCAATATATGAAAAAACTGAAATGAGTTGTTTTTTACAGTTTTACACTAGTACAATCTGTATAATTAGGTTTAGGTTTGTCAGCATCTACACAACCAGAATCCTTTATCCACCCTCTAATTGTGTCTTACCTAAACTAGGTCTCCCAACCTGCCCATCCTAGATTAGCCAATATAAAAGAGTCATATCTTACATTTAGTTAAAAAAATTTTCCCACAACATCACTTCTAATCTCCTGGTGTGATTTTAGTTTATCATGACCATTTTCTGCGCTCTCAGACTCTTAAGAGTTTAACGTGTGTTTTTGATTAATATCTTTCTGTAGTGTCTGTGGCTGTGCAGAGCAGGTTCTCACTGACCTGTAGATGTGTCACATTCATCTGTGTGATGTCAAAATGTTGCAGAAGTTCAAATTATTTTATTGTTATATATATTGACTTGTATTACGGCTACAGATGTAGTTCAGTGACACGATCCTTCAATCTACATATAATCAACATCTATTTTGGAATTGTTTGGCCTAGAGTGAATTTTCCTTTTATCCTAAATTAGGTTATTTCTCTGGAGTTTTCCTTCTCCTCTGGAAAGAAAAAACTGTGAGCGCTTCAGGCTGCTCCCCACCTCACCTCCCTTTAGTGTGTGTGAACAACCCTCACTTTCTAAATGAAGTGTGTGTTCTTGGCTACAATTAAAATCCTCAAAGCTTAAGCTTTATTAAAAGACTCGTTCTTTCCTGATCTGGACCGAAAAGCTTTAATCTCATCCTCTCACTCCAGCCTCATGTGTCATTTATTGGTGGGATATAACAGGGAGATCTGGAGAGAAACTCCATCTGAAATCAGACGTTATGTGATCTGATCAGAGAGTTCACACAGTCTGCAGTTTAAATGTTTGATGTTTGACTTTTTTAACAACATGTGCAGCTTAATCTTCATTACCACAGAAAATAATTTCTTCATTTATTTTTATTTTGATGAAGCAACATTTACAGTTATTTTGACAGGTTATTTGTGTTGGATAGGTTTTGTATTTGTGCACATTTTTCCGGTGTACTAATAACAGGCCATGAAATACTGGTTCTAACTTTACACAGACTTAGGTTAGTGAGGTTCTATCTCATGTTTTGATGGCAGTAATGACATTGTAAACCTGGAGCTGATAAGTGATGACATCATTGTTGAGAGAATGAACTGACGCAGGAAGTTTATAAGAATGTAGATGAATCGAGCGTCAATTTCTGAACATTGACATGGATTCTATAAACAATCAGACAGATGCTTCAGCTATACGGTTCGTAACAGCGAGCATTTTAAGAGTGGATTTCCTTCTGCCAACCCAGTGCGAGCTCCAGATAAGGGCCATCTTTTGTTCAGAATGCCCTGAGTCATTGAGTTTTGATTGAGGGTTTTCTACAGTGTCCAATAGTGCTTCATATCCAGCCGCTCTCAAAGATGTTTGATAAGGATGAAAGCAGCATCATGACCCAGATGGGCTTGTTGTTATCATCACAGAAATGTGCCTGTGCATCTTACTGAGGGATTTTTCTCAGACAGTTAAGGTTACGGCAGTGATGTTTCTAGTTGTTCTTTGGTTCTCTGAAACAGACATTAATGATGTACAGAGGACACTAGAGGTTTCTGTACAGACACACTCCAGTCGAGAGCTGTATTGTTTTTAATATTAGGCTTTCCAATTAGTGTTCCATCTGAACACACACAGCAGGAGCCACAAGATGGAGAAAGAGACAGTAAAACAATGTGTTCTGAATTTCTGTCCTTTACTGTAGAGGTCAGACATCTGAGGTTAAAAGAACCCTCAAGTGAAGAGACAGTAAACACAGAGACAGTAAACACAGAGACAGTAAACACAGAGACAGTAAACACAGAGACAGTAAACACAGAGACAGTAAACACGTTCAACACAAGTGTAGATCACAAACCTACAGACAACAAGATTGTTGTCTTTCACCAGGAGTGATTCACCTCTTCAGTCACATGTACAGTGTACATCTAGTGTAAAGTGCTAAAACATCTGTCAGCTGTTTCTGGAGGACATCACAGTTTTCAGTGACACTGCTGAAAGCTATAATGTGACAGTGATAATGTCGGGCATTAGTAAAATGTCAGGTCTTCTGTAGCCATTCACAGTTGACATCAAAATGTCAGAGTGGTTTGAACACTCAGAGCAGCTCTCATGAGAAACGGAGCTCATCTGCTGAGGGAATCACACACACACTCACACACACACACTCACACACACACACACACACAACCACACACACACAGACACACACTCACACACACACACAGACTCACACACACACAGACTCACACACAGACACACACTCACACACACACACACTCACACACACACACACTCACACACACACACAGACTCACACACACACACACACACACACACACACACACACACACTCACTCACACACACACACACACACACACACACACACACTCACTCACACACACACTCACACACACTCACACACACACTCACACACACACAGACTCACACACAGACACACACTCACACACACACACCTCACACACACACACACTCACACACACACACAGGCATGAGGTGGGAAATTCTGTTAGCAAGTCAGTGAAGAGGATTCACTGCTAAATTGACCACATACTCAGTTTTTATTAGTATCAGGTCACATCCATCTTGAGTTTAAGTTTCGAGGTCATTAGTTTTTATCACACAGTCATTTCCCATAAGCGAAGTGTTCTTGATAAAAGTGGCCAGTTTTCCTGTCATCTGTTACAGTTTCTGAAGGATATCAATGCTGACATGCTCATCCTGAGGTTTACACTCTAATAAAATTCATCCATCTTCACTCAAGCAGCCACACTGACCCTGTCCTCTTGTTTCAGTCACTGAGATGTGTCAGACTCTTAGAGGTGTTTTCCTGTGGAGCGTTCTGATTGGTCCTCCTGCAATTGAAGTGTTGGCTGTGAAGATATACAGCATCTTTATGCACTCGTGCTGTTCATTGAAAAGAGAAGCAGACTCCTGAAGAAAAACTACAGCCTTACATTTACGTATTTGGCAGACGCTTTTATCCAAAGCAACTTACAGTGCATTGAAGTTATACATTTCCTTAGTACATGTACTCCCTTGGAATTGAACCCACAACCTCTTGCACTGCTAACACAATGCTCTACCACTGAGCTACAGGAGAACACATTTCCTGTAGCCTTGGTTTATAAACTAATTTTTGTTTTCTTTTTTTTGGGGGTTTTTTTTTTTGAGAAGATTCAGATTTAGTTCTAATCAGAGAGAATGGGGATGTGTTGAGAGAAGAACCTGCATCCTCCTGCCTCCTCCTGCCTCTTGTCAGACTAGCCTTTAGCCCAGAAGGTGAAGGATTCACTGACAGCAGTTGGTGATGCTTGAGAAAGATCTGAACTGACAGCAGAAGATAATAGCAGTGATTGGATCAGAATTCATGTGAGCAGCACTATTCACAGCACAATTTCAGGATAATAAAATTTTTATTGCAGTAATGGGGTGTGTGGATATGTCGTGCGTCATATACTGTTTACTGCCTGCGGTTTATTATTAGTGTGTAAAACATTTAGAACAATATTAATGGTAATACTAAACAGTAAAATGTAACATGATCTTGTGCTACATGTTCAATTCAGTGATTAGCCTTCAGTTATAAACAATAATAAGTTATTTATCAATTTTGTTAAAATTGTAAAATTTGGTGCTTTGGTGAAAACAGTTTTTATCACTGAATACGGCACAGTACACACTGTACGCTACACTGTACACTGTACCCCACACTGTACACTGTACGCTACACTGTACACTGTACCCCACACTGTACACTGTACCCCACACTGCACCCCACACTGTACACTGTACCCCACACTGTACCCCACACTGTACACTGTACGCTACACTGTACACTGTACCCCACATTGTACACTGTACCCCACACTGTACCCCACACTGTACACTGTACTCCACACTGTACACTGTACGCTACACTGTACACTGTACCCCACACTGTACACTGTACTCCACACTGTACACTGTACGCTACACTGTACACTGTACCCCACACTGTACACTGTACGCTACACTGTACACTGTACCCCACACTGTACGCTACACTGTACACTGTACCCCACACTGTACACTGTACCCCACACTGCACCCCACACTGTACACTGTACCCCACACTGTACCCCACACTGTACACTGTACGCTACACTGTACACTGTACCCCACATTGTACACTGTACCCCACACTGTACCCCACACTGTACACTGTACTCCACACTGTACACTGTACGCTACACTGTACACTGTACCCCACACTGTACACTGTACTCCACACTGTACACTGTACGCTACACTGTACACTGTACCCCACACTGTACACTGTACGCTACACTGTACACTGTACCCCACACTGTACACTGTACGCTACACTGTACACTGTACCCCACACTGTACACTGTACTCCACACTGTACACTGTACGCTACACTGTACGCTACACTGGTGTTTTCAGACCTCATTAAAGCTGTCACATCAGCTGAGCACTATTACTGTACATACTGTATACTGCAGAAATGATCAGCGAGAGGTGAAGGGCAGACAGCGAGTGGAGTGTAATTTAACAGGGACGTGTGTGTGTGTGTGTGTGTGTGGGTTAATGTCTTATCTCTCTCACTGCATGGGTCTGCTTGGGGTTATTTTGTTTATAGTGGTAAACACATCCGCTCTCTGCTTTATCAGCACCTAACACACACATACACAGACAGCATATGTAAATAAAGCAGTGATTCGTCTGGTGGTTTTCTCACTGTTTAGCCTAATCAATAGATTGTTAATAGTATTTTCTGTGAATGTGGGCAGGAAATCAATAAATTAAAACAGGAAAGAGGAGTTTGAAGGGCAAAGAACACTGAAGAGGAGAAAGAGAGAGAGAAACACAGAAGAGGAGAAAGAGAGAGAGAAACACAGAAGGGGAGAAAGAGAGAGAAACACAGAAGAGGAGAAAGAGAGAGAGAAACACAGAAGAGGGGAAAGAGAGAGAGAAACACAGAAGAGGGGAAAGAGAGAGAGAAACACAGAAGGGGAGAAAGAGAGAGAGAGAGAGAAACACAGAAGAGGAGAAAGAGAGAGAGAAACACAGAAGGGGAGAAAGAGAGAGAAACACAGAAGAGGAGAAAGAGAGAGAGAGAGAGAGAGAGAGAAACACAGAAGAGGAGAAAGAGAGAGAGAGAGAGAGAAACACAGAAGAGGAGAAAGAGAGAGAGAGAGAAACACAGAAGAGGAGAAAGAGAGAGAAACACAGAAGAGGAGAAAGAAAGAGAGAAACACAGAAGAGGAGAAAGAAAGAGAGAAACACAGAAGAGGAGAAAGAAAGAGAGAAACACAGAAGAGGAGAAAGAGCTGGTGTTGAGAACAGACAGGTATTGTTTGTGTGGGTGAGGTCACTCGTGTGAGACTGGAGCAGATTCTTCATCTCAGAAACTTCTTGTGTAAAATGATCATTTTAACTCTGATATTAACTCTTGTTTTAAAAGAAATTTATGAAAAAAAGAGAAACAGTGACAAAATAAACTTACTATTTATGTGAAAACAAGTGTTTTTTTTACCCATTAGCAGTTTTTTTCTAGTTATAGCTTCAATCTCATTAAATATTCCTCTGAAAATGAGACTTTGCATGTTAAGTATGTTTTAAACATGTTTTTTTTACTGTAAAACAAGACAAAAATACTGATAAAGAGAAAAGGTTTTTTTTTTGCAGTTCAAGGTTGAGCAAAGATGAACAAGAAACAGAACAAATATAATATATTTGACTGTAACATTTGAATGTCAGTGTTTCTTGTTTGTTTCTTTTTATTTTTAATTTTTTTAATTTTAAGTTTTCAAGGCTTCATTTAAACCAGAGGTCTCCGGTGTTTAGCTCCAGCTGATCAAGGTCTTTAGGAATATTCAGGCAGGTGTGTTGGAGAAGGCTGGAGCTAAACTCTGGAGATCTCTGGACCTCCAGGAAGATGCATTGGAGACCCATTTACAGAGAGACGAAGTGAGTGTGAATATATTTTCCACTGAATGAAGTTTACCTGACATTATTCCATTCAGATCCTATGCATGGACCTCAACAGCTGGAGGTCGTGGACATCAAATCCACGCAGTTTACCGTCCACTGGGAACCATTTGGCTACAACGTGACGCGCTGTCACAGCTACAGTCTGACAGTGGAGTATCGCTACATGGTGAACGGGAAAGAGGAGACCAGAGAGGAGAAATGTATGGACGTTCTTAGCATCTTTCCACAGCACACCATTCATAACCTGCTGCCCTTCACCAACGTCAGTGTGAAACTGGTGCTGAGGAACCCGGAGGGCATCAAAGAGAGTGAGGAGCTGGAGGTTCTGACGGATGAGGACGGTGAGTGCTTTATAATAAAACAACAGATTTATCTTAATATTAGAAATAGAATTCATAAAATGTGTAATTCATAAATGTGTAGAATCTCAGTTTTCTTAAGTTTCTTATAAAAAGTATTTTTTGGCTTTGGGTGTGTTTAGTTCCTGTTCTTTTGAATTGACTTTTAATAAAGCCATTGAAAATTCACGTGGTTTTTTTTATCAGATATAAAGTTATTCATGTTGAACTTAATTCCATTTATAATAGGTTTGTGTGGAGTTTAGCTGATGCTTTTGTGTTAAGAATATTTCCAAATACATCAAGCTTACTTCAGTTATGACCAAAATTAATATGTTCTTTTCGACTGATGTGAGGTCAAGCAAAAATAAACAAGTCTATAGTGTTTTGATATTTCTTTTGACTGTATTTGTTAAATAATTTCATACTTTTCACATTTTAATTGCAAGCAGTTCATTTTTTGGTAGAGTATTTCATTAGTGAATAGACCTGAAGAGAACATTGATAGAAAATATATCAGCGTTGTTTCACATCACTGTTGGTGTGATTGTGTCTCTGTAGTGCCTGGAGTGGTTCCTCTAGAGTCCATCCAGGGCAACACATATGAGGAGAAGATATCTCTCAGATGGAAAGAACCTGTTGAAACGTACGGCATCATCAAACAGTATGAAGTAAGTTCTGATTCAACCTACAGCATTGGTCTTCTTAAATTATTTTCTTAATGTTCCTGCTCCTTTTGTGGGGCAGATTATCAACACGTGTAAATCGAAAGAAAAAATGTCTTCATTTGTCAAAATGTAAATACCTGTTTACCCTTTAAACTTTGATGTCACCCAGGGCACGGATGCTATTGGATAAGGTCAACAAAATAGTTTCAGCAGGGTGGTACATTCAGCTGTGATTCTGTTCAAATACAGAACGTTCACTGTCCAGCCAACCATTCAGATCCCCCTAAATTAAATCCTGTTTCATTAAAAGTACATGAGGTGATGAAAATAAAGTTTGGTTTAACAATACTGTGACTAGAGGCAGATTTAAAGGTCTTGTGCATCCATTATTTTTAATGTTTAGAGCTACATTACATTGGGTGCTCCGTTTTTGTCATGATTTGAGTGGCGTGTGAGATGAATAATACAGTGTTTAGAGGAGTTATTGTTCATTTGTGGAAATTAACCCAATTAAGCTGTCACATTCATTTAGTGAAAAGACATTGTTATGTTGTTATCAGAAGTATCAGAACAGAAGAATGAAACAGAAGCTTTCTGCTTCATTAGAGTTTTCTAGACTTCCACAAGTTTTCCACTGCTGTAGTTAACCCTAACCTCACAAGCTCTTCTTAGTTCAGAACGTCACGACACATCGTACAGTCTCCTTGGTTCGTTTAGAGGTTGAGATGAGAGGTTGAGATGAGAGGTTGAGATGAGAGGTTGAGATGAGAGGTTGAGATGGGAGGATGAGATGGGAGGATGAGATGGGAGGATGAGATGGGAGGATGAGATGGGAGGATGAGATGGGAGGATGAGATGAGAGGATGAGATGAGAGGATGAGAGGTCGTTTAACAGCTAATTTCATGTAGAAAACACAAAACAGTAATGATGGAGACTCAGAATGATGGAGACTCAGGTCTCAGAACGAGTGAACCTGCAGCCTTGTGCTGTATGGTGTGTATGGAGCTCATAACAAACACTGATGCACTGCATTTATGGAGTTGCTTCATGTATCAATGCCGTAAATTATGCAACACAGTGAATATCTTATGTGACTCACGCAGTCACCCAGCATAAAGATTCAAATTCTTGCTACATATGAACTGGTTCAAATGATTGCTGGTGCATTCCCAGCTTTTAATCGAAATATTAAACACAATTTCATCACTGTTTGGATTCTGGCCTTGTATCCATCCATCCATCCACCTGTCTTACATTGATGGCAAAGAGCCACTTGGTATTTAAAAGTGAAAGTGAAATATTTGTCAGATATGGTAACTCATACCTGAAGTGTGAGCTCTGCATTTAACCATCACTGGTGAGGAGTGAACACACTGCAAGTCGTGAACACACACACACACACACACACACACACACACACACACACACAGGACCTACACCTGGAGCAGTGGATAGCACACTTCTGCACCCGGGGAGCAATCAAGGGTTAGGTCTCTTGTTCAAGGGCACTTTAGTTGCTACCTGCCAGCGCTGGAATCAAACCAGCAACTTTCTGATCACAAGCCTGACTCACTTACCAGTAGGCCACAACTGCCCCTACTGATTTTACACCTGAGGAGTCCAGGAGATGCCCCCCCTTCATTGTTCTGTTAAACTGGAATCAGAACAGGCCTCAGTTAGCAGCTGAATGAGTTGAATGAAACCCCTCAGCTACTAATAATGAAGTTATATTAGAGACACAGGGTGTCACGGCAGAAAAGCAGAAGAAAACCGCCTCTTTCATAATAAAAGATTATATGCAGAAACTTGTCCTTGTTATTTTAGAACAGCACTCCTGTACGCTCCAGTTTAATTATAATTGCTTTTCTTCTTCTGTATGTGTCTGGCAAAATCCCTGTTATATGATTGAAACTGGGTTTTTAATAGGCCAGTACATGATCTTATGCATCTGGATTTGTTTCCCACCATCACAGTTTGTTATTGTAGCTACTGAACAGTTCTCTGCCTGTTGGTTCACATCTCTGATTATTACATTGTCATGAAAGATTGGAATGACTTTTTTTGTTTGAACAATGTGCTAAAGATGATAATGTTCCTTTTGATTTTAATATTGTGTGATGTGGGATTTTAGACCAGCTGAATATTTATCTTATTAGGATTCATATTAGAGCTTTAAACTACTGGTGTACAGTACATGTACAGTATATGTACAGTATAAAATATGTAAAGTATATATTTAGTACAGTATATGTACAGTATATCGTTGCATGTGAGCCCTTCAGATCACTGCTAACTCACTGTGACCTGATGATCTTTGTCTTGTAGATCTTCTATAAGGCCGTCAGCTCCTTTGACCCTGAGTTCAATCTGGCCAATCAGAGTGGGAAGGTGTTGAAGATGAGTAATGAAACATCTCACGTGTTTGTGGGTCTGTATCCGGGCTCCACATACTCCTTCACTATCAGAGCCAGCACAGTCAAAGGCTATGGGCCACCCGTCATCACCCAGTTCACAACCAGGATTTCACGTAAGAGCATTGTCATCTCCTTGACAACTGAAGCGGTTGTGTTTGTTTCCTGCAGCCCCATGACAGCAGGATATCCGAAATAGAGGATATCACGAATCCTCTGTATTGGGAGGTGAAATCTTTCCTAATGATCGATTTGAAGTGATTAAACGCTGTTTCACATGCACATTTGTAATATTAGTGAAACAGTGAGTGTCATCTGCAGAATACAAAACTAAGACAAATAAACAGAATTGTTATTCTTTAGCAGGTTTGGGTTGATGCCCCCCCACTCTGTTGTTAAAACACAATAAAAAAAGCATCTTGTTGTAACAAGTTACAACAATAGTTGGGTAGTTTAGTTATTCATCATGTCTTTGTTTTTAAGACTTCTGATTTATCTACAAACATGAAACCACCAGTAAATGCGTGTGTGTGCGTGTATGTGTGTACATGTGTGTTAACAGCACCTCGTATGCCTGGGTACGAGCAGGAGACTCCTTTGAATCAGACAGACAGCACTGTGACAGTCCTGCTGAAAGCAGCTCAGAGCAGAGGAGCTCCTGTCAGGTGGGTAACACACACACCAGAGACTTCTGGAAATATACACACATAAACATAACACACTAATATAGGATGGCCAAGCGGTGTAAGGTGCTGCATTCAGGTTGCAGTCTCCCCTGGAGGTGTGGGTTTAAATCCCACTTCTGATTAGCAGAAAGTTGG
Organism: Chromobotia macracanthus; assembly: GCA_036877525.1. Taxonomy (NCBI): domain Eukaryota; kingdom Metazoa; phylum Chordata; class Actinopteri; order Cypriniformes; family Botiidae; genus Chromobotia; species Chromobotia macracanthus. Next base: position 326,697 of record JAZGTH010000085.1, read on the forward strand.
GGGCAGTTGTGGCCTACAGATTAGGGAATCAGACTTGTAACAAGAAGGTCACCAATTTAGGAAGCAATTGAGGTGCTCTTGAGCAAGGTGCTTTGCCCCCAGTTGCTCCTCGGGCACCGCAGTGCTGCCCACTGCTCCGGGTGTGTGTTCATAGTGTGCTGTGTGTATGTTCACAACTCACTACTCCAATGTGTGTGCACTGGATGAGTTAAATGCAAATAGGTCACCAAACTTGGCCTGCATGTCACTTCACACACACAGTCTTATCTTAGAACACACACACACACACATTTCTAAACACAAACAACACAGCAGGTTGTGTGGGGCTGGAGTTTTATTTGTTTATGATAATCATCAGGTTTTATTGTTTGTGTTCTTTATCTGAGAACATGATGAAGATCAGAGTAAAGATGAAGAGCTTTAACACAGAACAGCATTATCATCATCTTCTGGTCAAGGACTCTTTTTGGGGTGTGTGTTTATTTTGTATTATTCATAAAGACTTTTTACAATTGATTTATGTGCAATGTGTGTTTGAGGTTCAGTGAGAAGACTGTGGGCAGTCTGTGAGTGTGTCAGTTCAGTTTGAGGTTCAGTGAGAAGACTGTGGGCAGTCTGTGAGTGTGTCAGTTCAGTCTGAGACCACACCCATTTAAACCTACGTGAACTTATCAAAGAGTTGCCTTTGTCTTTAGTGAAGTCTGTGTGTGTGTTTGCATTTGTGTGTGTACTAGGCTAAACATTACAATTGATAAATTAGTTCATCTGAAGCAGGTCTAATATATAAAAACATCTAATATATAAAAACACTCTCTCTCTCTCTCTCTCTCTCTCTCTCTCTCTCTTTCTCTCTCTCTCTCTGCTGTTTCTCTGCCGTTTCTCTCTCTCTCAGCGCTAAATGATCACAAACCATCCAATCATTTCATCACTCACTGCGTGTCACATGATCACTGGAGTGTGTCTGATATCACTGATTAAAGCAATAATGCACTAATTGCTTTAGCATAAATAAACCGCACCAGTTTTTTTCTGAGATATTTTGAAAAATTCAAAGCACTACATTGAGTCCTTTGTTGTCTGAGGGCATTTTAATGGAGGTGGAGAGACAGGTAACAAAAACTTAGAAGCGTCTGGAGATGTGACATGAAACAATGCTGTATCTTCTTCCATCTAGAAATCTCTTCCAGCCTCTGCAGCTTCTCTCACACTCACATTTGACACTTTTAGGAGATGTGACGAGAAGATGGAGCTCAGTGTCTAAATGCTCACAGATGATGGCAGGTGAAGAAATGATGACCATTCATGACGTTGTCCACTGTGAAGGTTCTGATTGGTTGATTCTTGCTGAAGCTTCCTCCTGTCACCAATGTCTGGGATCTGGGATAGCATGAGCAGGTCTTAATAAAACACAAGAATTGTTCATTACAGAAAAGGGCGAGGTTTGTTTACTGTGTGATGTTGCATGTTAAAGGGGGATTTCGCTTTGAGTGTATTTGCACAGCATTTTTCACCATCAATAAACACTGACAGAGCGCAAGGAGGCTTTGCAAAATTGAGGTGTGAGGATAGGGCAGGGTGGTGGTAAGCACTATACAGACTTTGCTACGTCCAGCATTGTGATTGTGAAAAATGTAGACGTGTTACACTATCTAAACCTGTGAGTGATGTTATATGCCATCCATGTTACCATGGTTACAACTTACAGCACTGAATGCTTTTTAAGATCAATGTGAACAAGTAGATGTTTCAGAAGATGTTTCGGAATGCTTTTGAATGGGCGAGTGGTTTTGCCTCCATCGTAACCAGCTGGTTAGACTTAAATAATTTGACTTCTCTGACAGCTTTCATTTTGAATGTGAGGCTGATCTGCTTTAAAAGGAATTTCAGATAGCAGATGTTTTAATATGATAAGTGCTGACCTGCTGTTGTCAGTAAGAGGCTGTAGAAACATTGGTGTTAATTAAATGCAAGCATGTGTTAGCTGCAGCATGTCTGTGCAGCTGCCAGGTTGTTTGACCAGAGATGAAATGCATTCTGAAGCAGATGATTGTAGTGTTGGCACCAGCAGGCCAGTGGTGGCCTGCTGGTGCCCTCTACAAAAAGCACCGCCACTGGGAACAATTCGCGATGCTATGCCGCTGTATCATGTAAACGGCTGCTTGGTTGTGTTAACTGCCTCACTGTACTGCAGCCAAGATTAATCCCAACCAACAGGGAGCATTCTCAGAACAACGTCCTCTGAAACGTATCAAAACATTGTCTTGCAATAGTTAAGTAGTAAGTTAGTTAAGTAGTCAGTTGTATGTTTTAAAAATGTTACTTTCTAACTCCTCTGTTTCTGGACAAAAAACTGCTGTAGTCTTCCGGATTCCTCTGCTGTCATGTATCTGGATCTGCTCTTTCTTTCCAGCAGAAAAGCTTTATTGTCTGAGGTGCTGCTGTGAAGAGAAGGGATTCCTCAGAGCTTGTGTTGCTGTGGAAACTGTGAGATAATAAAGAGGGTTACAGTGACGGGCTGGGTCATGATCTCAGGAGAGATATCACAGATCATGTTTCAATGAGACAATGAAGAGATGTGTGTTAGACTCCAGGTGAGAGCAGCTATGAGCAGTTTTATTATTACATGGATTTTGTAAAAGCTTCTGTAAGAATCTCTGTTGATTTCCCCAAATCCTCCTAAAGTGCACAAGAGCTGCCTTATTGCCTCTCATTGTCATTTTATAAGCGTTTCTTTCACACTTTTATTACACTTTGTAAAAAGCCAGAACAGTATTTAGTCTTTATAGAATTTGAAGACAGAATTGTTAAGTAAATGTGTCAAGATGTCCAGATCATACAAAATGAAAGAAACAAGAACTGCTGAAAATCTGTTTTACATAATGAAAATTATTCCTGTTTTCAGGACCCTTGCAATGTGTTGTTTGCATCGTGACATTTTCATTAAGCCCAGAATATGACATTTACTCACATCTTTTCTGTTTTTGTTCTTTTCTCTTGAAATCTGCAGCTTTGAGATTATCATGCAGTTACACTCTGAGGTGCGTTTCTTATGTGAAACTTGTGTTCTTTTCTTCTGCTTTTCAGAATGCAGATGTTCTTACCCAGAATTCATTGCTGTTCCTCAGTGGCTACTCATCCTCATCCTGCTTCATGGGAATAAATAGAGAACCTTTAGAGATGCTTTTAAATCTGCAGAACACAGGAGATACTTTGGGTTTAAGTTGATAAATATTTCACCTACAGCCAGCCTGACCAGAACAGATCCAACTTGTATACATGAAGAGTCCAGCTATGATCTTCAGATTGTGTTGTATGAGACTCACTGAAGTGCGTGTGACATCTCTGAATGAGGAAGCTCTTCTCCGCACCTCTGTTTGAGAATAAATCCCTGTCTCAGTCTGCAGATCTTCAGCACAGAGTAGAAAATGCCTGTAACTAGTAAATGGTCACAAGACCACAAGACCAATGAATCTGTGACTGAACATGCACCTCTTGTGAGGACACAATCTCATCTCAGGATCTGATGCCAGGCGAGGTTACAGACAGCAGCTATGAGCTCTTGTGGTCCGTTGTCAGGTTTTTTAGGTTTATAACACACTGGCACTCAGCTGGCCTCTGGCTGTCATGGCTTCTGTTCATTCCATGTTAATTACAGGATGAAGTTTGAATATGATGAATGTGAGGGAGATTAGGCTCTCCAGCTTTCTGCCTTTCTCTGAATCAGTGTTATTGAGAACATGATATTGAAAGCGAATGTTCATTCGAACTCATCGGTTTGTTAACTTTTGTTGAAACATGGAATTCGTTTTGTAAAACAACATTATACATTCAGCATATTTTCTATTCTCTGTTTTTACAATCTGAAAGCATCTTATTTATTGCTGCAAATCACACTTGAATTTTCCCCAAATTAAACACGTGTCGTGTGACAGTCAAAGAGAGCATTTGATTGATGTGGACTGAAGCTGTAGGTTTTGTGCTGAGCTAAGCTACACAGTTTACCCCGTGATGAAATCGGTGGGTTTAAAGCATATCTCCTGTCTGCTGAAGGGTTGTACATCACAGCTGTGTCATACTTGTAAAGTAATGGGTGGCCCTTGAGTCATCTATAAATCTTTAGAAATGGCCTCTGTCATGTTTAGCAGCTCTGTCCTGGCCCAGCTGAGTTATTTTGCACTGCTGCAGTTTTAAGTTCTGCCCTTTGTTCTTCTCAGTGGAGGATTGTGGTTAACCATGTGATTATGTCTGGTTTGTGATTATATCTGGTTTTAACTCAATTTCAGTCTGAAATGGTCTTTGCATTTGCAAACTGTATATCTCTGATATTTCCATATTGTATATTTTGTATTTAATGGGGGCTTGGTTTTTAAAATGAAATTTATAGTCCTGGATGATAAAATTCACCGATTAAAACTAATTCCTATAAACAGAAGACAGAGAGAAGTATTTTCTGCAGGAAGTGTCATTTTTCTATTCTAAAATATTTCATTGGCTCTTGTAAGTTCAGCTCCTATTAAAGGATTTAGTAACATTAATTCAGTGGTATTTAGTGCTACATTTGATATCTGTTCATGTAATAAATGGGTGTGTACATTTAACATTGAACATTATAGGAGCGGCTGATATTTCTTTTGCCAGTTACATTTTTACATGTCAACATGCAGAAGCTATAAACTTTTTGCAATAACCAAGTGAACTTCATGTATATGTTTAGAGTTTAGAAAGTCTCAGGCTAAAAGGCTCCAAATGAAGCAACCTGCCTTAAAATCAATTTCCTGTCAGAAAATGGGTGTCTTTGAATCTGTTGCATGTTTTGTCGCTGTACATGTTTGACCTTTATTTGAGTTTTAGAGCTCATTCTCACAGCGTTTAAAAATGTAGATGGTTAGTAAAACAGTCAGTTATTCTTCAGCAGCAGTTCTTGATTCTGTTAAACTCTGGAAATAATCCATCTGTCTGATTAACCTAAAATTGTCTTAATTCAATTATCAGTCTTTCACTTATGGATAATGTTCAGCTAAATGCTCCAATTACACCTTTTAACTGCACAACTGTAAGTTTGTGTAAAGGGGATCGGACTGCAAATTGTGGCTTTTTATTACTGCATTTGTAAACAGAGGATTTAGACACAAACATGAAACATGTCAGCCATTATTTTGTGCTCAGAAATGTGTCACAGGTGAAATGAGCGTGAATGTTGAATATGATTATTAAAATACCATCTGATAGCATCAACGCAGGCATGCTGAGGTCTCACTGTCGTGTCTGTGGGTGACTGGAGGAGGCAGAGTCCGCAGTGTCCTGGTCCATCAGATGCTCTGCCTGACTGTCATATAAAGGAGGGAAAGGGGTTTTGGGACCATTGGCCATGTAAAACATTAGAAAGGCAAATCCAGTCTCACTCCGGCTTCTTCCAGCTGATTTGTCTCTGGTAGAGCGAGAGTCAATTTGGAGTGTGGCTGCCTGTCTCCTGCCCGGGAGCCTGTAAGCTGCTGTTTTCTAGGCACCTACAAACAGAGATGGCAGTAGAGAGGCAAAAGTTACAGATTACAGTTTTAAATAAAGAAAAGTTCCTTTAAAGAACAGCAAGCCCTCTGAAGTACCCCCTCATGCTGTGTGTGTGTCTCCTGCAGTGTGTATCAGGTGGTTGTAGAAGAGGAACGTCTGCGGCGTTCCCGGAGAGCAGCCGAGATCCTGAGGTGTTATCCAATCCCCATCCACTTCCAGAACGCATCCATGCTCAACTCGCAGTATTACTTCACTGCCGAATTCCCTGCTGCCCAGATTCAGGCCCCTCTGCCCTTCACAGTGGGAGACAACCGGACGTATGATGGCTACTGGAACCTTCCGCTCTTGCCACACAAGAGCTACAGTATCTACTATCAGGCAGTCAGCACAGCCAATGGGGTGAGAACTCCAAACTCAGAACCTGTTTAATTGTTTGACGGACGCTTAGAAAAGGTTCAGCACATCTGAGAAATAACCTGAACCAACCAACCGTATGAGTGAAAGTGAGGTTTATGTTAACAAACATTCCCAACACTGCTTGTAGAGCCTGTACTCGCATGTATAGGACAATAAACCCCAGAACTAACAGACTAATAGATGAAAGAACCTCAAGCGGGCAATCAGTAATCATTGAAACCGAACAATTAAACTCTGCCACTTTTTAATGATAAACGTAACGTTTTTTATTGCTGTGTATTGTGAGGCAAGAAACAGATGAACTTTATCTCTGTGTGATGCAATTAACACAATTCCATTCATATAGACGTACAGTTTAACATTGTTTTCTCATGAGGTGATGTGCACTCCTAAGCTGACTTTGATTTTATCTCATCTCTTACAACCTGCACCTGCTCAGATGTGCTAGGTGCATTCTCGCATTTTTTGAACTTTTTGGTTTTTTCACATTAGATGCTGCTGTTCTTTAATTGCTCCCAGTTAGCAGAGCGTCACCAGTTACAGGAAGCAGTTGTTGTTCTCCCTGGTGACACTAATTTAGAGAAAAACAAAAGTCTGTCTGTGCAGAATCCCAGCGAGACTCTCCTGACCTTCAGCATAAATGCTGCTTCATTTGCCTCCACTAATTATTTCCTTTTAGGTGAACCTAGATTTATTTTGCTTAAGTTGCTTAATGTTTTGGTAAAGTCAAATTATAGGCCGGCAGAAAGCAAACTTTGCTTGCATTTTCTAAAATGCATATTAGCAACCCAGGCAGAATCTGCCCTTTTTGTTTTTATTTCTAAAAACACCAGCACAGCACCAGCACGAAGCAGATGAAAAGCATGTGTTTAAACGGCCGCTACTTAGCAGCTCTTCACTGATTCATTATTAACACTCAAACCTAATTGGAAGTTAGAATTATCAGCCATCTTTTTTATATGCAAAGGCAATCCTTTATTTCTGCATCGGGGAAAGAGGCGCTTCGTCCGTTCATTCGGTGGTCAACCTGTAGGGAGCAGGATTAGCTGCCCACACTCACAAACCCTCCTTAAATCAAAAAATCTGCTTTAAAACTTTGTTTTAAAACTATTAAAACCTTCTTCTCTTGTTCCTCATCTTTGTGTGCAAGTTTCCTCTGAATATTTGTGTTTGTATGAGACCCCTGTCGTTTGATCATGGCTCCCAGCAGATCACACAGAAGGTCGGCCCACCATGGTTTCAGGAAGAGGCTTATTAGTGAAAACAACCTTCAACCTCGACACTCCAGGAAATCTATTCACATAACACTTTTCGTGGCCTTTTTCTGTTTAACAGCGATGTTTCTGCATAAAGACTTTCCTGCTGTGTTAGGTTTCATGCTGTGTTACAGGTTTCTGTGGCATCTGAAAGTATCAGGGAATTTACAAATATTGTCATTTCCAGACATTTTTCTTTGGAAAAGAGTAAAACGGTTTCATAAATAGTCCTGTTGTGAATATAATGTTTTTTCTGCTCTATTCAGATTTTGGCTAGATGTTAATGTGCGTGGAATAAACCAGTGTGACATCACTCTGTTGAGGGTCTAATATGAGACATTTGTACACTAATGTATTGGTTGTGTTAAGTACAATTCTCATGTTTTCCTGTATGTAGTTTTGGAGCAGTATCTCAACTAGATTCTGTGTCCATCCCTGCTCACAGTGCAAAACAGATACATGTCAGTCTGCTTCCAGTTTTATTAACCATAAATCGTATAAAACATCTGCATACCTGAATGAAAGAAATACAGAAAAGTCTTATGTCTGTTGTGTTTGACCTGTGTTGTTATGAGCTCTACACTCCTTCATTTCCTGTTCATCAGTCTAACCTCACCAGCTTGTTTCTCTGGAATCAAGCAGATTCACCTCGCTTGCCCTCATGAATATTCATCAGTCTCTGTTTGCTTTGTATGTAAGACCCACTAACACACCTCTTTCTCTCTCCCTGCAGCCTGGCAGATAAACTCTGCTCCCTCACTACAACGTTGTTTTAATGCTCCTGTTTGGTTTTGTTTGTATGTGTCTGGCAGCTGTCAGCTGGTCTCAGCAGTAGAGTTCCATTCTCAGCGTCAGGCAGGCTGGTGGAGGAGTGACACACACACACACACACACTGCTGGAGTGACTGTCTGTCTAACAGCCTGTCTGTCTCTCTGATGCTCTTTTACAGGCAGACTCTTCAACACACACACACACACAACGACACACTTTACACACACACACACACACTGCTGGAGTGACTGTCTGTCTAACAGCCTGTCTGTCTCTCTGATGCTCTTTTACAGGCAGACTCTTCAACACACACACACACACTGCTGGAGTGACTGTCTGTCTAACAGCCTGTCTGTCTCTCTGATGCTCTTTTACAGGCAGACTCTTCAACACACACACACACACACACACACACACACACACACACACACACTGCTGGAGTGACTGTCTGTCTAACAGCCTGTCTGTCTCTCTGATGCTCTTTTACAGGCAGACTCTTCAACACACACACACACACACACACACACACACACACACACTGCTGGAGTGACTGTCTGTCTAACAGCCTGTCTGTCTCTCTGATGCTCTTTTACAGGCAGACTCTTCAACACACACACACACACACACACACACACACACACTACTGGAGTGACTGTCTGTCTAACAGCCTGTCTGTCTCTCTGATGCTCTTTTACAGGCAGACTCTTCAACACACACACACACACGCACACACTGCTGGAGTGACTGTCTGTCTAACAGCCTGTCTGTCTCTCTGATGCTCTTTTACAGGCAGACTCTTCAACACACACACACACACACACTGCTGGAGTGACTGTCTGTCTAACAGCCTGTCTGTCTCTCTGATGCTCTTTTACAGGCAGACTCTTCAACACAGAACACACACACACACACACACACTGCTGGAGTGACTGTCTGTCTAACAGCCTGTCTCTCTGATGCTCTTTTACAGGCAGACTCTTCAACACACACACACACACACACACACACACACACACACACACACACACACACACTGCTGGAGTGACTGTCTGTCTAACAGCCTGTCTGTCTCTCTGATGCTCTTTTACAGGCAGACTCTTCAACACACACACACACACACACACACACACACTACTGGAGTGACTGTCTGTCTAACAGCCTGTCTGTCTCTCTGATGCTCTTTTACAGGCAGACTCCTAAACACACACACACACACACACACACTGACAATGTCAGTAGCCCATTGTTTGGAGTTGCAGTATTATGTGCTGTTAAATTTTCAGAATTTAATGATTTCGAATCAGATATAGGTTATGTTCATTCACTTTTACAAGCAGGTGCTGTTTGCTGAACGTGCTGCTTGTGTCTAAAAAATAAGAGAACAAGAAAAGCTTGACGTGCCGGTAACTGTATTTAATTTACAATTGCAAATCATATGTAAAACTATTATTCCGTTTTTAAAACGCATCATAAAAATCACTGGCTCAGATTTATATTTTCATCTAATCATGAATTATTAGATTTGTATATATTTTAGATTATTACATTTTTAGACGTCGTTGACAAATGTCTTAAGTACTGGTCTGGAGGCCCTATGATCTTGAAATCTCTGATGTTGTAGAATACATTCCTTGTCTTTATTCGTTGCTGTGCTGAAGATAGACAGTTGAAATGAGCTTGTGATTCTGCTGAAGCAGTTTCCATTCACATGTTCAGCTAAGAGCCACACGGCTGGAGAAAAACACCTCATACATTACATCTCATGACAGAAAAAATAATGCTTTGCCCTCTCTCTCTCTCTCTCTCCCTCTCTCCCAGGAAACCAAAATCGATTGTGTTCGTGTTGCTACTAAAGGTGAGTGATTGAAACATGTTCCCTAACAGCACTGCAGAATTACTCCAGCATGCTCGCTCCCTTAACTCACAAATCACCAGCTGAGTTCAGAATGCAGTACAAGCACACTACTTACTGAACACTACACATGATAAATTGAACTGAACACTTTGGCATGCACACAGAAAACGGCATTCTGTGCACACCACACATACTCCAAACTGTGACCTCTTTGTTAAGCCTTGATCTGCTGACTGCATGTATGTGCCTGCTGGCTGCGATTTTAAGCTGATTGACTGCATTTGCTGCAGTCTTCACAAACATTGTGGGTTACATCATCGAACCCTCAGCTGTCTGAGACAGAGTTCAATTCATGAACTTTAATCAGTCAGGTAAATACACTGTCTCACTGTAGCCATTAAAGGGCAATCAAAGAATGTTACGCAAGAATGCAGAAATGAGCATGTTGCTGCAGATGAGTTGCATGCAACTACGGGCCTGCAGGGAAACATCACACATTGCAGCAGATGGAGAATGACTCCAGTAAGACACAGATTAATTCTGTATCTCAGGCCATAAACAGGTGTTTGTGGTGCATCTTCTGACCTCCTGTGCAACATTAGTAGACGTGCAGCAGCAGTTAGCAGTGCGCAGGTTTTTCTCGTGTGCTGTTTGAGGTTTAATTGAGCACAGATGGTCCATCATCATTTTCCTGTCCACATGCCACATCTCTAATGGAGCCTGTTCTGTGCAAATGAGAGATTGTACTTCTAGTTTTTTTAGGATGATCAGGAACTGGAAGCTCAACTTGATGTAGTTCTGTTCTTTCTGGGGCACAGTAAATCATGGGAGACAAGCAGAGATTTGAAGATTTTACAGGCCTCTTGACAGACCTCAACTGTGAAAATTACACTAATTTCCTCTGTAGAGAAACTGATATTCTGCAGTAATGTGTAAAACCTTCAGACAGACTAACCATGAACTTCTGAGATCATTAAATAATCATATACATTATATACAGTATAGTTCTGTAAAACCAGTTTTACTTGTTAAAAGTTAAATACACAAACTTTATTCTGATTTTATGAACTTTATTTCGTTTATTGAATTAAAACTTAATTTAATTCATTCTGATTTTCAAATGTTTGTTGCTCAGAATTAGATGTTGATTTTTCAGAGGGCTGGTTGGTTTGGTTGGTTTGTTGTTAGAATCTTTTATTAAGAAGTCATTTTGTACAGTTGCAGTCATCATAACTCACAAATATAGAGATGAGGTTTTCTCTTAAATAAAGATTCAGGGGATGCTGTGAGTACAGTGACTTCATATGACACACACACACGCGTCCAGATGAGATCTCCAGTGTGAAGCTGTTTTCACTCACTCTGAGCATGTGAAATAAAATCTTTCTCCACCTCCGTTCTAAACCCCTACATAGACAGTTGTCTTCTGAGGCAGTATCCTGATCATCATATAGGGCTGATTTGAAAAACTCCTTGAGTGACACACAAGACTCTTTATTGCTTGACAGTGATATTAGCAATAGTCTATAAAAACAAAGAAATGTGAAATGCTGTAATTGCACTTACAATGGAATATATTTTTGATATTTTTTGATCATTTATTGGCATTGAATTAAAATTATGATTGTCTGTCTTGGGTGCTGCCTCAGAATCAAGGCAGGTTTCTTACAGTCTTCACATTTTAAGGACACTTTGATGCTGTCTATGTAGGCAGCTCACTGGGTTTGGAGCAGAGCGTGAGTCTCTCGGCTCTGCATTAATCACCCTGCAGATGTAACATGCCTCAGACATGTCTGTCTCTCTCTGTGCATGTTCTCCTGGATCTTCTCTTGTTGTAGCTGCAATTATTATAACACAGCTGACCACACCATATGTGCGCATCGCACCTGCTGCAGACGACAGTCAACTAACAGGTACTGCCTACCTCACTGTTTGTGTGTGTGTTTGGTCATGTTTTTCTACAAAATGTCCCCACAACAATGGTAAAAGTCACACACACTTACATTGTGGGTGGCCCCCACGAGGGAAATTGATTATTAAACAGTAAATGATGCTTTTCAGAAAATGTAAAAATTCAGAAAAGTTTGTGTGAGATTTAGGGGTAAGCAGAGGGTTAGGGGACAGAATATACAGTTTGTACAGGATAAAAGTCATTATGTCTGTGGAAAGTCCCCACAAAATATAGAAGTCTCCGTGTGTGTGTCTGTGTATAGAACAATCAAGGCCACATAATCAAAAGTATAGAATGTATAGAATGATGTTTTGTGAAGTTAAATGGAGAAATTTGAGATTATCTGCTGTAAGATGAGCTTCATTTGATGTCAGCTGTAGGTCACTTTCCGTGAACTTAACCTATATGCTGAATGCAGAAACTTACTGTGGAAGATACATTGACAAACACTTGCCAAACTAGCTGGTTTTTATTCAGCACTGATGTGTGTTCAAAGAATCAATATAACCCCAACAACCTGAAACTTGCAGTGTTTACAATCTTTGACAACAGCGTCCTGTTCAACCTGCCACGGTAATGTTACATTTCAGTGTTTAGCTGTTGAAAACTCGTGATGTGTGTATTTAAACAAGTTTTGATTGTAGTTTTTTTGTCATAAAAAAATAAAATATTAATGTCTGTAATCAAAACTGAACCTGTGCTTGGATACCATCCATCACTCTGTTAACGGCAGCCCAAAGGCCCGGCTGATGTATGTCTTCAGGCTTCAGATTCACAGCTGGTTGAATTTAACATCTGTGCTATTTGTCATTTCTAGCAGGTTGACATGCCGTCACATTACACAGTAAACATCCAAATGCTTTATCTGATCTCAGCTGAAGGGACCAAACAGGTGATTAGTAAAATGTGGGTAAATCAAGATGAGTGAGGTGAGATCATTAGGTTCCTGTTAAGATCTCTGACATTTGATTGGAAATCTCAGCACAATGTGAAACATTACTGAGATCTTTTTAAAAATCGTGAGACATTATTGGGATGTTTTTCTCAGGAGAAACATCTGAGGAAAAATAAGTTTCAGTAAGCTGCTCGTTTGCAAATAAAACTCATTTGCTTAATGATACTAATGTGTAAAGATCACCATAATATTCCTGATTCACCTGTTTCCTGCTGGTGCCACATTTTGGGAATCTTTGAAATTTCATTTGTTGTGTTATCATGTCATTATATGAATGTGGCATCACTGCATCTGGTGGGTGATGGTCGTCTGGATCTTCTGTTGAAGGTGTGGCCACCAGGAAGCCAGATGCTGTGGAACCTGAGAAACAGACGGATCACACGGTGAAGATTGCAGGTGTGATCGCTGGCATCCTTCTCTTCATCATCATCTTCCTCGGTGTGGTGCTTGTGATGAAGAAACGGTAAGATCTCTCCACCTGTGTGTGACATCATTAGTCTGATCTCTTGTGTGGTTTACATCATGAATGCAGTTTACATGTGATTGCCAGTGTTGTGGGTTGTGTGACCTGACGTGTCAGTACAGCATCACTCCAGACACTCCAGCCCTTTAAAACACACAGCATGTGTGTTCTGTTCTAACTCTCTGTTCCATCATTTACTGAATGAATTACTGCTGAGAACTAAGATGCAGGCTTGTTCAGTGAGTTCACCTGAATCTGTATGATGTCACTGTACTGTACACAGACATAATCATTTAATTCAGTGTGTTTATGAACACATGAATGTTTGTCAATCGAACACAGAATAATTGATCTGAACGCTCGATAATGATAAACACCATTACACGGTGTGTGGCACTAGTACACGCTTTCTGATAGAAAAGTCATTTTCATTTCCTTGTGCCTTTCTTCAGTAAATGTCAGTGCTATAATGACCCACTGACAGGAAACAGAACAAATATTTTCCAAGCAGAAGAGTAAGAAAAAGGAAGATAAGAGAGAAAAATTGATGAAAGGCTTTTTTCAAAGAGACGCACAGGGCATGTTGCTTCAGGCCAGTTTACATTTCTCCAGCTGAGAAACGGGCTGTAAAGCCCTCAGAGTTCAGCCCAAACAGCCTCACTTGTGTTGCTCGGCTTCAAGAGAAATCTCTGCTTTATATTCTGACAGGCTTTTCTGTGGCTTTTTATAAAAGCTCAGTCCGCTTTGGGGCTTCGGATGTAAAATAAAGGCAGGATAAAGTAAATATGCTTTTAATTAGAGTCATTACATTCTGAGAATAAGGGTATTTGTCTATTGATTTTGCTGTTGAGTTTCAGAATGGCCAAACATTTGAAGAGAGATGCTGACTAGACACAACAGGGAGTTTTACTTCAGATCATTTGGATGCATTGGCCGCTCATTTGTAGCATAATTACCTTGGCATAGCATGTTAAATCTAAATGTAACTTGATGGAATCCATTGACAGAGAGACTTGTGTAATTGAGGCAGAACTGAAAGCACTATTAAGATAGACAAACTAATAATTTCAGAGTGCTGTAACTGCTTCCTGTAGCTCATGTCAGGCACAAAATTACCAATGTGCTAAATAACCCAAAACTCACCACCTCAACCTTAACCAAGCCTGATCCGCTGTTATAACCGCTAACCAGACTCTGTTTCTCCTGCTGTCTGTATCTCTGTCACCTGATGCACCCGTGACCTTTAACCCTAGCAGTAGACCTGTAGAGGTCATGCCTCTTTTTGGCCACTTTGACCCAAACAAAAGCAGGACAGTGAGGTGTTGTTCACAAACACATTTCTGTATTCATACGTGTTTGCATTCAGAACTGGAGGAACTAGTTTCTGTGTGAATCATTCATAAAAACGATCAGCACAAGTATTACTGAGACTAGATTTATATGTACGTATTTCACAGAAACCTGTTCTTCTGATTAAAGACCAGACTGCCCACAGATCACAGCCAACACAGCCTCAGATTAAATATGTCTGCTCTGATGCACTGATACAGTTTATACAGTAATCCAAATCTAGGTTATTTTAATGGCTCCGGCCATAGTCCCACCTCACATTACACACTCTGAAAGGCCAAGAACAGTCACACAGGTCACGTGTCACCATGTCAGATTTAGTTCCTTTTTTTTTTTATATTTTCAGACATTAATATTTTTACGTTTCTTTCTTTCCATTTCATTCCCGTCCTCTTCCACTTGGCAGAAGAAGCTCTTCCTCCTACACTTACTACCTGTAAGTAAAACACTGTCCTGTCTGCCTCGCCTCGGTTTCATGCATGAATCTAATCCAGTGACGTCCTCCTCTTGCCAAACTCCAGCAGGAGCTCGGAAGAGACTCATACCTCACTGCGGCTCCTTTCTGAGCTCTGCCCGAGACTCCGTCCGCTAAAACTCAATTCTGTTCTGCCCCTGATGAAACTGGGCTATATTTTTGCCCATTGGATCATTTCTTACAGCTAAAGCTTGAAATACAGTCTAAAATACAATATGTTTCTGTTGAGGAAAATCTGGTTGGTGCTGTAGTTTGAATGGGGAGGATCAGATCAGTCACTGATATCCTGACATCATGAGAGATTCCCTTTGACGAACTGAAAAAATCTGCTTGTAGATGTAATGAATAGCAGCCAATCGGGTGTTTCTGTTATCTGTGAACTAATGCTGCTGCGCTTCCTCCATTAGAAGGAACTGACCCTTTCTGAGCAGTGATGCAACTGCTTTAGCACATCCACCCATCAGCCATAAACCTTTGATTCATGTTTTATCTCAGTTCTCTTCCATTCCACGAGTTTGTCTGCTGCATGTGTCACACGCAGAGACCCTCCCACTCTTCTTACAGACGATCTAATTGGCTCTTGGCACTGGTCTTAGACTGCAGTGTAATGTGAGATTGTTGGTGGGGGATAGATCAGTTCATTGGAAGATGTTTTATTTGGCTCTGATAATTTGACCCAGTAACACAGTTTACAAGCAAAACAAGTGTTTTCAAATAATAAGATATACAATAGTATTGAAAGTGAATACAAGAAATATTGTTAACCGTTTTGTTAACATTTAACCTCATGCCAGGTTAAAATATTCATTAAATTAAATGTGTGTATAATATATACATTTGTTTATTGGCAGACATTTTTATTAAGTATTTTATTAAGCAAAAAGTGTTCTACAGTACATTTAATCAGTACACAACCGATGTGCTAACACAATGCTTTAGCAGTTGAGTTACAGGAAAACTCAGCACATTTTAATGCTTAGACTTTATGTAGTTTTTTTTAATAGAGCTGGCCTTATTGTAAATATGCAATTGAATCTTGTTTATTGAAATATTTATAAAGATTTCTTTATGAAATGTTTAATGAAATGACATGAATGGAGGAATCTGTTTTGTGTGTAGGGATCCGCACAGCTTTGATCTGAATTAAACTCTTGGATATTTGCATCAGTCTGTTGATATGATGATTTTCTGCATTCATGACTCACTTGATCTGGACACAAAATTCAGCTCATGTTCTTCTGAGAGCAAATCTAGATTAAATACAGAAAGAGGCAGATTCTGAACTCTAGGTCTATAATATTTATTTATATTATATATATAATATTTTGGTAATATTACATTTATTTTGGTTAAGGATAAAACCAAAAAAAAATATTTGGTAAGGAAACTTGTGTGAAAGTTGTACAGTCCTGCTGTGTGATAAGATGTCCTCCATCTCAGAGTAATCTTTAAACAGTATTCTGCTAATTCTGCTCTCTGCATTCTAGCATTCTGCATATATATATATATATATATATATATATATGAACACAAAAGGAGTAAAACTGCAGCACGACTCACTTCTGCTTGTTATCTGAGGTTGCACCAAACTCCTGCTCTCTCTCTCTCTCTCTCTTTTTTCTCTCTCTTGTTTACTCGGGCATTCTACAGAGCAGGAGACCTTAATTAAATCCTTCATGAGGCCTCACACAGAACATGAAACAAATTAATTGTAACAAGAGGGTGAGCATTTGTCTCGGCTGACAGCTCCAGCGGTGGAGAGAAAAAAGAGGTAATCAGAGCAGTAGAGAGAAATGCTTTTCCTGCCATATCTCGGGGCGAGATGTTTGGTGTTGGCCTATGATGCAGATAATAGGGCATCACTCTGATCCACCAATCAGATGGGCTGTTTACCGGATATGCTAATGGGATAAGATGAGGAGGTAGCAAAACTTTTTAAAATGAGTGAGCTGCAGTAATCAGCCTCTATAATTCATCAAACACAGGTTTATATCTGTGAACCGGGAACAAAATGGCTTTTCTCTATTTAATTTGTCAGCCGTTGGGATGGAGAGCTCAAGGGTACATCTGGCACTCGGCTCTCCAGGGGCCCCAGCGTGGATGGCGAGGGCTTGTATTAATGCTTCCCCCACTGAAAAATAGAGAAACATACTTTTGTTTAAAATTCCTTTTTCCATGTCTATCAGTGTAGATTCACTCGGTCTGCAGGTGCAGGTTAAACTTCAAATGGATTTGTTTATAGCTGGAATAAAATAATCTCTAGTTGCTTTAAGAGAGAGAGAGAAATGAAGAGTCTGAGGACAGTGACTAAAGTAGCCATCTACATTAGATATGCATGAGTGTGAATCATGGCTGCAGGTCTGAGTGAAGCTCTGCAGGAAGGTTTTTGTGTACTTTGCGTTTGTCTTTCCGCTGTCCTGATGGTTGGAAGCCATTTAAAGGCAACTTTAGGAACTTTGTTTTAAACTGTCACTAAACTGAAGCTTCAAGTATTCTTACAAAATGATTATTAAGAGTGCATGGATACAACCAGTTTTGAAAATAAAAGTTACCTCACAGTATAAGAGTGTCTGTAAGAGTAAATCTCAAGCACATGTCTGGGTCATATTTCAAAAACAAAGAAAGAATAGTAGATTTTTATTAAAAAAGAATAATAGTTTTTTTTAAGAAGAGCTGCTTCACTCAATTCAGTGTTTTTGTACAGTGTTTTATTGCAATCTGTATAATTTCAAAGCAGTTTAACAAAGAACAGTGCCTTACAAACCCTCCAGTAAACCAGCCCCAGGTCTATGTCATACTATATATTATTATACTATACACACTTGTTTCCCAGCACAGTGTGCTGCAGTCATGTGTTGATTTATATTTATAGTTGTCCTTGGATCAGAAATATGCCATTCATTACTACTTTGCAGTTAGTTACACTTATTTTGTTACACCTATTTTTGTCTGTTTAATGGGTACGTCAATGCTCACCACAGCTGTGTTAAATATGGGCATTTAAATTGGAGGGCCATTTATCATTTATTAGTCATTTATCATATATACAGTATATTAAAGACAGACAATATAATTTAAGTCTTGTGAGGTCAACTTCATCAATGGGGTGTGCTCAGGGCAATAGGGGGCTTTGGTACTCCATGAGAGTAGCGCAGTACGTACTGTGGGTGGTGTGTCATGTTTTTTCAGTCCAGTTTTGAATATTGTTACACCCCTAGTAATACTTCATTGTCATGTGCATTGTATTGTGTCACAATACAAAATATCATTTTTATGCTCCTAAACATAGGCTTCATTCTGTTAAAGCAAAATAGTTTCTTTTTAAATTTGATTTTGAGGTTATTTATATGAGCTGGAGTTTTGTGAGATTTACTCTTAAAGGGAGACAGCACCATTGTGAGGCACATGCAGAACTCCCTGATGCTCTGAAACTCTCAGCTGAAGTGATGCGTTTCCTCTCAGCTGGTGTCAGTCTTTGAAAAGTCCCTCAGCTGCTCACTCAGCATCCACATCCTGTGTCAGAACTGATAATGCTGTCTCCCCTGCCAATCTGGCGTTTGTCGTCTTCTTTTGCCTGGCAGCCATGGTGCTGAGGAGGAACTTTGTGTTACAGTTTGTGTCAAATTTTCCATCTTATTGTTTCTGAGGAAAGATACCGCCACAGGAAACACCATCAACACACAAACTATAAGAAAACCTGCTTCTATTGTGTATCCATAGTTCACTTTAGATAGTGGCAAACAATTAAATCAGTCTGCTAGTTTACACATTGGTTTATCTGGATTCAAGGTGCTTGTTTACATTTACACTTTGGTAGATGCTTTTATCCAAATCGACAGTGCATTCAAGATATACAGTTTCACAGTACATGTGCTTTCTGGGAATCGAACCCACACACTTTTGTGCTGCTAACGCAAGGCTCTACCAACTGAGCTACAAGAACACTGTTACAGCATTTTACTGTGTATGTGTAAAAGCAGTAAAGTGATTCACTTTATTGTTGAGCAGCAGTGGGCTGCAGGACACTATATGAAACAACGCTGAATAAACGCTGATCATGAGTACGCGTGATGCTAGAGAAGCATTCGCTTAGGGAGTCAATTAACATGTCGTGCTGGGTGTGTTCACAGGGCACATATGACTTTTCCCCTTTAAAACGTTATACAGAGAGAAACACAATTATGTTTCTCAGAGTTCAATCCTGGCCCTGTGTTGTGACTTGTTGTGAAGAGTTCTGACAGGAGCCGTAGTTACCAGCATCACAGTTCAGTCATTGTTTTTTAACCTGCTGCCACAACTTTTGTTTTAAAGCAGAGCTGGAGAACAACACAAATCTGCAATGTAGTACCCTTCACTACTGTAGTGAAGGGCAGTAAAGGGCAGTGAAGGGCAGTGAAGGACAGTGAAGGACAGTGAGGGACAGTGAAGGGCACTGTAGTGTAGTGAAGGTCAGTGAAGGGCAGTGAGGGACAGTGAGGGACAGTGAAGGACAGTGAAGGACACTGTAGTGTAGTGAAGGTCAGTGAAGGACACTGTAGTATAGTGAAGGACAGTGAAGGACAGTGAAGGACAGTGTAGTGTAGTGAAGGACAGTGAAGGTCAGTGAAGGGCAGTGAGGGACAGTGAAGGACAGTGAAGGACACTGTAGTGTAGTGAAGGTCAGTGAAGGACACTGTAGTGTAGTGAAGGTCAGTGAAGGACACTGTAGTATAGTGAAGGACAGTGAAGGACAGTGAAGGGCAGTGAGGGACAGTGAAGGACAGTGTAGTGTAGTGAAGGACAGTGAAGGTCAGTGAAGGGCAGTGAGGGACAGTGAAGGACAGTGAAGGACACTGTAGTGTAGTGAAGGTCAGTGAAGGACACTGTAGTATAGTGAAGGACAGTGAAGGACAGTGAAGAGCAGTGAAGGACAGTGAGGGACAGTGAAGGACAGTGTAGTGTAGAGAAGGTCAGTGAAGGTCAGTGAAGGGCAGTGAGGGACAGTGAAGGACACTGTAGTGTAGCGAAGGTCAGTGAAGGACACTGTAGTGTAGTGAAGGACAGTGAAGGGCAGTGAGGGACAGTGAAGGACAGTGTAGTGTAGTGAAGGTCAGTGAAGGGCAGTGAGGGACAGTGAAGGACACTGTAGTGTAGTGAAGGTCAGTGAAGGACACTGTAGTGTAGTGAAGGACAGTGAAGGGCAGTGAGGGACAGTGAAGGACAGTGAAGGGCAGTGAAGGGCAGTGAAGGACACTGTAGTGTAGTGAAGGACAGTGAAGGGCAGTGAGGGACAGTGAAGGACAGTGAAGGGCAGTGAGGGACAGTGAAGGGCAGTGAGGGACAGTGAAGGACACTGTAGTGTAGTGAAGGGCAGTGAGGGACAGTAAAGGGCAGTGAGGACAGTGAAGGGCAGTGAAGGACACTGTAGTGTAGTGAAGGTCAGTGAGGGACACTGTAGTATAGTGAAGGACAGTGAAGGTCAGTAAAGGACAGTGAAGGACACTGTAGTGTAGTGAAGGACAGTGAGGGACACTGTAGTGTAGTGAAGGTCAGTAAAGGACAGTGAAGGACACTGTAGTGTAGTGAAGGTCAGTAAAGGACACTGTAGTGTAGTGAAGGACACTGTAGTATAGTGAAGGTCAGTAAAGGACAGTGAAGGACACTGTAATATAGTGAAGGTCAGTAAAGGACAGTGTAGTGTAGTGAGGGTCAGTAAAGGACAGTGTAGTGTAGTGAAGGTCAGTAAAGGACAGTGAAGGACACTGTAGTATAGTGAAGGTCAGTAAAGGACAGTGAAGGCTAGTGAAGGACAGTGTAGTGTAGTGAAGGACACTGTAGTGTAGTGAAGGGCAGTGAAGGTCAGTGAGGGACACTATAGTATAGTGAAGGGCAGTGAGGGACAGTGAGGGACACTATAGTATAGTGAAGGGCAGTGAAGGTCAGTGTAGTGTAGTGAAGGACACTGTAGTGTAGTGAAGGGCAGTGAAGGACAGTGTAGTGTAGTGAAGGACACTGTAGTGTAGTGAAGGGCAGTGAAGGGCAGTGAAGGTCAGTGTAGTGTAGGGCAGTGAAGGACAGTGTAGTGTAGTGAAGGACACTGTAGTGTAGTGAAGGGCAGTGAAGGTCAGTGTAGTGAAGGGCAGTAAAGGGCAGTGAAGGTCAGTGAGGGACACTATAGTATAGTGAAGGGCAGTGAGGGACAGTGTAGTGTAGTGAAGGACACTGTAGTGTAGTGAAGGTCAGTAAAGGACAGTGAAGGACACTGTAGTGTAGTGAAGGTCAGTGAAGGACAGTGTAGTGTAGTGAAGGTCAGTGAAGGACAGTGTAGTGTAGTGAAGGACACTGTAGTGTAGTGAAGGTCAGTGAAGGACAGTGTAGTGTAGTGAAGGTCAGTGAAGGACAGTGTAGTGTAGTGAAGGACACTGTAGTGTAGTGAGGGACACTGTAGTGTAGTGAAGGTCAGTGAAGGACAGTGTAGTGTAGTGAAGGACACTGTAGTGTAGTGAGGGACACTGTAGTGTAGTGAAGGTCAGTGAAGGACAGTGTAGTGTAGTGAAGGGCAGTGAAGGACAGTGTAGTGTAGTGAAGAACACTGTAGTGTAGTGAAGGTCAGTGTAGTGTAGTGAAGGACACTGTAGTGTAGTGAAGGGCAGTGAAGGTCAGTGAGGGACACTATAGTATAGTGAAGGGCAGTGAGGGACAGTGTAGTGTAGTGAAGGACACTGTAGTGTAGTGAAGGTCAGTAAAGGACAGTGTAGTGTAGTGAAGGTCAGTAAAGGACAGTGAAGGACACTGTAGTGTAGTGAAGATCAGTGAAGGACAGTGTAGTGTAGTAAAGGTCAGTGAAGGACAGTGTAGTGTAGTGAAGGACACTGTAGTGTAGTGAAGGTCAGTAAAGGGCAGTGTAGTGTAGTGAAGGACACTGTAGTGTAGTGAAGGTCAGTGAAGGACAGTGTAGTGTAGTGAAGGGCAGTGAAGGACAGTGTAGTGTAGTGAAGAACACTGTAGTGTAGTGAAGGGCAGTGAAGGTCAGTGTAGTGTAGTGAAGGACAGTGAAGGACACTGTAGTGTAGTGAAGGTCAGTGAAGGACAGTGTAGTGTAGTGAAGTACACTGTAGTGTAGTGAAGGACAGTGAAGGTCAGTGAAGGACAGTGTAGTGTAGTGAAGGTCAGTGAAGGACACTGTAGTGTAGTGAAGGTCAGTGAAGGACACTGTAGTATAGTGAAGGACAGTGAAGGTCAGTGAAGGACAGTGTAGTGTAGTGAAGGTCAGTGAAGGACA
Source organism: Chromobotia macracanthus (assembly GCA_036877525.1). Lineage (NCBI taxonomy): Eukaryota > Metazoa > Chordata > Actinopteri > Cypriniformes > Botiidae > Chromobotia > Chromobotia macracanthus. The sequence continues at coordinate 348,960 of JAZGTH010000085.1, forward strand.
CTGTAGTGTAGTGAAGGTCAGTGAAGGACACTGTGGGGGGCAGTGAAGGACAGTGAAGGCTAGTAAAGGACACTGTAGTGTAGTGAAGGACAGTGAAGGACACTGTAGTGTAGTGAAGGACAGTGAAGGGCAGTGAAGGACACTGTAGTGTAGTGAAGGACAGTGAAGGACACTGTGGGGGGCAGTGAAGGTCAGTGAAGGACAGTGAAGGGCAGTGAAGGCTAGTGAAGGACACTGTAGTGTAGTGAAGGACAGTGAAGGACACTGTAGTGTAGTGAAGGTCAGTGAAGGACTAGTGTAGTGAAGGACACTGTAGTGTAGTGAAGGACAGTGAAGGACACTGTAGTGTAGTGAAGGACAGTGAAGGGCAGTGAAGGCTAGTAAAGGACACTGTAGTGTAGTGAAGGACACTGTAGTGTAGTGAAGGACAGTGAAGGACACTGTGGGGGGCAGTGAAGGTCAGTGAAGGACAGTGAAGGGCAGTGAAGGCTAGTGAAGGACACTGTAGTGTAGTGAAGGTCAGTGAGGGACAGTGTAGTGAAGGACACTGTAGTGTAGTGAAGGGCAGTGAAGGACAGTGAAGGGCAGTGAAGGCTAGTGAAGGACACTGTAGTGTAGTGAAGGACACTGTAGTGTAGTGAAGGTCAGTGAAGGACAGTGTAGTGTAGTGAAGGACACTGTAGTGTAGTGAAGGACAGTGAAGGCTAGTGAAGGACAGTGAAGGGCAGTGAAGGACACTATAGTATAGTGAAGGACAGTGAAGGCTAGTGAAGGACACTGTAGTGTAGTGAAGGGCAGTGAAGGACACTGTAGTGTGGTGAAGGACACTGTAGTGTGGTGAAGGACAGTGAAGGACAGTGTAGTGTAGTGAAGGGCAGTGAAGGACAGTGTAGTGTAGTGAAGGACACTGTAGTGTAGTGAAGGGCAGTGAAGGACAGTGAAGGGCAGTGAAGGCTAGTGAAGGACACTATAGTATAGTGAAGGACAGTGAAGGACACTGTACTGTAGTGAAGGTCAGTGAAGGACAGTGTAGAGTAGTGAAGGACAGTGAAGGCTAGTGAAGGATACTGTAGTGTAGTGAAGGGCAGTGAAGGACAGTGAAGGACACTGTAGTGTGGTGAAGGACAGTGAAGGACACTGTAGTGTGGTGAAGGACAGTGAAGGACACTGTAGTATAGTGAAGGACAGTGAAGGTCAGTGAAGGGCAGTGAAGGTCAGTGAAGGACACTGTAGTGTAGTGAAGGACAGTGAGGGACACTATAGTATAGTGAAGGACAGTGAAGGACACTGTAGTGTAGTGAAGGTCAGTGAAGGACACTGTAGTGTAGTGAAGGGCAGTGAAGGACAGTGAGGGACAGTGAAGGACAGTGAGGGACAGTGAAGGACAGTGAGGGACACTATAGTATAGTGAAGGACAGTGAAGGACACTGTAGTGTAGTGAAGGTCAGTGAAGGACAGTGTAGTGTAGTGAAGGGCAGTGAAGGACAGTGAGGGACAGTGAAGGACAGTGAAGGGCACTGTAGTGTAGTGAAGGACAGTGAAGGACACTGTAGTGTAGTGAAGGTCAGTAAAGGACAGTGAAGGACACTGTAGTGTAGTGAAGGTCAGTGAAGGACAGTGTAGTGTAGTAAAGGTCAGTAAAGGACAGTGAAGGACACTGTAGTGTAGTGAAGATCAGTGAAGGACAGTGTAGTGTAGTAAAGGTCAGTGAAGGACAGTGTAGTGTAGTGAAGGACACTGTAGTGTAGTGAAGGTCAGTAAAGGGCAGTGTAGTGTAGTGAAGGACACTGTAGTGTAGTGAAGGTCAGTGAAGGACAGTGTAGTGTAGTGAAGGGCAGTGAAGGACAGTGTAGTGTAGTGAAGAACACTGTAGTGTAGTGAAGGGCAGTGAAGGTCAGTGTAGTGTAGTGAAGGACACTGTAGTGTAGTGAAGGGCAGTGAGGGACAGTGTAGTGTAGTGAAGGACACTGTAGTGTAGTGAAGGTCAGTAAAGGACAGTGTAGTGTAGTGAAGGTCAGTAAAGGACAGTGAAGGACACTGTAGTGTATTGAAGATCAGTGAAGGACGGTGTAGTGTAGTAAAGGTCAGTGAAGGACAGTTTAGTGTAGTGAAGGACACTGTAGTGTAGTGAAGGTCAGTAAAGGGCAGTGTAGTGTAGTGAAGGACACTGTAGTGTAGTGAAGGTCAGTGAAGGACAGTGTAGTGTAGTGAAGGTCAGTGAAGGACAGTGTAGTGTAGTGAAGGACACTGTAGTGTAGTGAAGGTCAGTAAAGGGCAGTGTAGTGTAGTGAAGGACACTGTAGTGTAGTGAAGGTCAGTAAAGGACAGTATAGTGTAGTGAAGGACAGTGAAGGGCAGTGAAGGACACTGTAGTGTAGTGAAGGACAGTGAAGGACACTGTGGGGGGCAGTGAAGGTCAGTGAAGGACAGTGAAGGGCAGTGAAGGCTAGTGAAGGACACTGTAGTGTAGTGAAGGACAGTGAAGGACACTGTAGTGTAGTGAAGGTCAGTGAAGGACAGTGTAGTGAAGGACACTGTAGTGTAGTGAAGGTCAGTAAAGGGCAGTGTAGTGTAGTGAAGGACACTGTAGTGTAGTGAAGGACACTGTAGTGTAGTGAAGGTCAGTGAAGGACAGTGTAGTGTAGTGAAGGGCAGTGAAGGACAGTGTAGTGTAGTGAAGAACACTGTAGTGTAGTGAAGGGCAGTGAAGGTCAGTGTAGTGTAGTGAAGGACACTGTAGTGTAGTGAAGGGCAGTGAAGGTCAGTGAGGGACACTATAGTATAGTGAAGGGCAGTGAGGGACAGTGTAGTGTAGTGAAGGACACTGTAGTGTAGTGAAGGTCAGTAAAGGACAGTGTAGTGTAGTGAAGGTCAGTAAAGGACAGTGAAGGACACTGTAGTGTATTGAAGATCAGTGAAGGACAGTGTAGTGTAGTAAAGGTCAGTAAAGGACAGTTTAGTGTAGTGAAGGACACTGTAGTGTAGTGAAGGTCAGTAAAGGGCAGTGTAGTGTAGTGAAGGACACTGTAGTGTAGTGAAGGTCAGTGAAGGACAGTGTAGTGTAGTGAAGGTCAGTGAAGGACAGTGTAGTGTAGTGAAGGACACTGTAGTGTAGTGAAGGTCAGTAAAGGGCAGTGTAGTGTAGTGAAGGACACTGTAGTGTAGTGAAGGTCAGTAAAGGACAGTATAGTGTAGTGAAGTACACTGTAGTGTAGTGAAGGACAGTGAAGGTCAGTGAAGGACACTGTAGTGTAGTGAAGGTCAGTGAAGGACACTGTAGTATAGTGAAGGACAGTGAAGGTCAGTGAAGGACAGTGTAGTGTAGTGAAGGTCAGTGAAGGACACTGTAGTGTAGTGAAGGTCAGTGAAGGACACTGTGGGGGGCAGTGAAGGGCAGTGAAGGACAGTGAAGGGCAGTGAAGGCTAGTAAAGGACACTGTAGTGTAGTGAAGGACAGTGAAGGACACTGTAGTGTAGTGAAGGACATTGAAGGGCAGTGAAGGGCAGTGAAGGACACTGTAGTGTAGTGAAGGACAGTGAAGGACACTGTGGGGGGCAGTGAAGGTCAGTGAAGGACAGTGAAGGGCAGTGAAGGCTAGTGAAGGACACTGTAGTGTAGTGAAGGACAGTGAAGGACACTGTAGTGTAGTGAAGGTCAGTGAAGGACAGTGTAGTGAAGAACACTGTAGTGTAGTGAAGGACAGTGAAGGACACTGTAGTGTAGTGAAGGACAGTGAAGGGCAGTGAAGGCTAGTAAAGGACACTGTAGTGTAGTGAAGGACAGTGAAGGACACTGTAGTGTAGTGAAGGACAGTGAAGGACACTGTGGGGGGCAGTGAAGGACAGTGAAGGCTAGTGAAGGACACTGTAGTGTAGTGAAGGTCAGTGAAGGACAGTGTAGTGAAGGACACTGTAGTGTAGTGAAGGGCAGTGAAGGACAGTGAAGGGCAGTGAAGGCTAGTGAAGGACACTGTAGTGTAGTGAAGGACAGTGAAGGACACTGTAGTGTAGTGAAGGTCAGTGAAGGACAGTGTAGTGTAGTGAAGGACACTGTAGTGTAGTGAAGGACAGTGAAGGCTAGTGAAGGACAGTGAAGGGCAGTGAAGGACACTATAGTATAGTGAAGGACAGTGAAGGCTAGTGAAGGACACTGTAGTGTAGTGAAGGGCAGTGAAGGACACTGTAGTGTGGTGAAGGACAGTGAAGGACACTGTAGTGTGGTGAAGGACAGTGAAGGACAGTGTAGTGTAGTGAAGGGCAGTGAAGGACAGTGTAGTGTAGTGAAGGACACTGTAGTGTAGTGAAGGGCAGTGAAGGACAGTGAAGGGCAGTGAAGGCTAGTGAAGGACACTGTAGTGTAATGAAGGACAGTGAAGGACACTGTACTGTAGTGAAGGTCAGTGAAGGACAGTGTAGAGTAGTGAAGGACAGTGAAGGCTAGTGAAGGACACTGTAGTGTAGTGAAGGGCAGTGAAGGACAGTGAAGGACACTGTAGTGTGGTGAAGGACAGTGAAGGACACTGTAGTATAGTGAAGGACAGTGAAGGTCAGTGAAGGGCAGTGAAGGTCAGTGAAGGACACTGTAGTGTAGTGAAGGTCAGTGAAGGACAGTGTAGAGTAGTGAAGGACACTGTAGTGTAGTGAAGGACAGTGAAGGCTAGTGAAGGATACTGTAGTGTAGTGAAGGGCAGTGAAGGACACTGTAGTGTGGTGAAGGACAGTGAAGGACACTGTAGTGTAGTGAAGGACAGTGAGGGACACTATAGTATAGTGAAGGACAGTGAAGGACACTGTAGTGTAGTGAAGGTCAGTGAAGGACAGTGTAGTGTAGTGAAGGACAGTGAAGGACAGTGAGGGACAGTGAAGGACACTGTAGTGTAGTGAAGGTCAGTAAAGGGCAGTGAAGGTCAGTAAAGGGCAGTGAAGGACAGTGAGGGACAGTGAAGGACAGTGAGGGACAGTGAGCGACACTATGGTATAGTGAAGGACAGTGAAGGTCAGTGAAGGGCAGTGAAGGACACTGTAGTGTAGTGAAGGTCAGTGAAGGGCAGTGAAGGACAGTGAAGGACACTGTAGTGTAGTGAAGGGCAGTGAAGGACAGTGAGGGACAGTGAAGGACAGTGAGGGACAGTGAAGGACAGTGAAGGGCACTGTAGTGTAGTGAAGGACAGTGAAGGACACTGTAGTGTAGTGAAGGGCAGTGAAGGACAGTGAGGGACAGTGAAGGACAGTGAAGGGCACTGTAGTGTAGTGAAGGACAGTGAAGGACACTGTAGTGTAGTGAAGGACACTATAGTATAGTGAAGGACATTGAAGGACACTATAGTATTCTGAAGGACATTGAAGGACACTATAGTATTGTGAAGGACATTGAAGGACACTATAGTATAGTGAAGGACAGTGAAGGACACTATAGTGTAGTGAAGGTCAGTGAAGGACAGTGAAGGTCAGTGAAGGACACTATAGTATAGTGAAGGACAGTGAAGGACACTATAGTGTAGTGAAGGGCAGTGAGGGACAGTGAAAGACAGTGAAGGACAGTGTAGTGTAGTGAAGGTCAGTGAAGGGCAGTGAAGGACACTGTAGTGTAGTGAAGGTCAGTAAAGGACAGTGAGGGATAGTGAGGGACAGTGAAGGACAGTGAAGGACACTCTAGTGTAGTGAAGGTCAGTGAAGGGCAGTGAGGGACAGTGAAGGGCAGTGAAGGACACTGTAGTGTAGTGAAGGTCAGTAAAGGACAGTGAGGGACAGTGAAGCATTTGTAGTTACATATCCGACCAGAAAAGATTAACTTCTAGCGCTGGAGCTTGTGTTTGTTCATCTATAATCTACTCTGGGCTGATGGACAGCGTCCATCTTTTTTCCATTTGTAAAAGCTGTGATAGCTGTGACCTTCAGCAGCTAAATGGATGACAGACAGAAATGGCTGGTGTTGCTTCCAGTAAAGACAGGCTCTTGCCCTCCAGCAGACCCCTGAGACCGAGCCAAGCGCTGAGGAGGGTCATCAGATGCACAGATCACATTCAAACCAGCAGCAGACACTAAAATCACTAAAATACAAAGCAGGGAGAGTTTTCACCATGTGCAAATATCTGCTTTAAAGTTCTTGTGAGATGCATTTGTCAGGCTGTGGGTTAGTCGTGGCTCATGAAGGTGGGTTGGTTATGGTCTTATGTAGGTTGTCAGCCCTCCTCAAGCAGAGCTTTGTCAAAATCCTTTAAGACAAGTCCCTTAAGTCTATCTACTCAGCAACTCTCCTATCTGGTCATGCAAGTATAGCTCCTATTAACTTAAATGTCATTGTCAGAATTACATTTAAACAGCTCATGTCAAATCTGTAATAATGTCTGACCATAATGGTTATCTAAATATTGCTGCTTTTGTTGTTTTCTCAGGCAGGTGAAATTAATGCATGCACATTTCTAGAGAGATTATGAACAAGGCGTCTGATGTGAAGGCTGTTATAGAATTTTTTTAGAGTCTTTTTACATTCTAAGTCAACACTGAGTTGCTGCCAATGTAGAGTGTTACAAAACAATCACTTATGGGGTTTTATTTGATACTGCCTTAGAAGGGCACAAAATAGGCAGTTCAGTGGAAGCACTCCCAGCTGCAGATTTCTGCAGATCTTCTGTTATTTATGTATGTTTGTATAACTCAATAGTTATCTGCTTCGATGACGATTCTGCAGCTCATATCGTCCCGGCTGCCTTAACAGAAAAAACAGCTAATATTGCATCACCCTTCCACAACCGCGTATCAGCAACAAAGACGCCACATTTCGCCTGGCAGACTCCCTTAATTAATGTTGAAGACGGTGAGACGGGTCTTTGAGCAGCTGTTTGCACAGTCCAACCCTGGCAGATCTCAGGTCTGTCCCTGAGTTGGCACACAGCCTGAGGCCAGATGCAGCACGGGAGACGGATTGTGTAGTTTATTCACATATTCTCTGGCAGGGTAGAGTCACTTCCTCTTGGCTGTGACAGGATCTCTCTGGAGTGCATATTAGTGAGAAGGTTGCAGGTATTTTGTCGTTGCTTAGTGATTTTGTTGTTGTATTTTTATAGGGTCATCTATTTATTGACTTTAAGAATTGCACAGAGAAAATGAAGCGCATTATATTGTGATCGAAGATATTTTTATTAACACCATATACATAACTGTTCCATTAAAAACATCATGGTAATACAAAGTCATGCATTTATGAACAGGTGTATTGTTTTAATAAAGAGGAAGTTTATGTTCTTGATGTGTTACATGGGTACAAAATTGTTTTTAAAATCATTTTATTTTAATTAATGGAAAAAAAATTCAAAACTCTTTAAAGAAAGCAAATACTCTAAGAGTTTGATTAAAAATGTTGTTCGTCTTTTGTGTTTTACTAAAGCAAATTGGCAAAGAAGCGTAAGGAGACGCTGAGCAACACCAGGCAGGAGATGACGGTGATGGTGAACTCCATGGACAAGAGCTTCACTGAACAGGGCACCAGCTGTGATGAGGCCATCTCCTTCATGGACAATCTCAACGGGAGACGTATGATTTCAGCACAGTCACCAGTAAACAGTGTGTCAGCTGGAAAACTTGAGGCTCGTCAAATGTTGATTCTGTTTCATTCATTTAAAGTCACATTATAGAAAACTAATCTCGATGCATCTTTTGAGTTTAGCACAGTAGTCACCAACATACCTGCCAAGCTGTTGTCATTTTGACAACTTCATTTGTTTCATTTAAATCAACTTTGGAATGTTTGATTAATTGACAATTATGAGCTCATTGTACCACATCACATTTGATATAAAAGATAACTCACATTTAATCTGTTGTCAGTATTTTAAGAATGAAGACTCTTTTCCTTAATGGATTATATGGATTCTATATTCATATCTTGGTCCTGTAGCTCAGCTGGTAGAGCATTGTGTTAGCAATGCAAATGTTGTGGGTTTCAATCCCAGGGAACACATACTGATACTGTAAAAAATACTGTATACTGAGAATGCACTGCAAGTCTCTTTGGATAAAAGTGTCTGCAAGATGTGTAAATATCTTCCCTGCTTTTTCTCTCTTTCTGTTCTGTTGTTTCTAAAAGCTGTTTCGTCACCGTCATCCGTTACTCTGAAGACTAACACCTTGAACACTTCTGTGCCAAACTCCTACTACCCAGGTAAAGCTCATAGTTCATGTCTGTTTATGTCAAGCTGCCATTTAAGTCACTTCCTGTTTCCCTAAAGAGAATACACTAATGTGTGCGGGTACATCTGTGTTGTTATTATTAAGTTTCTTTTTCATAGCAGCTTCATATATAATGAAACGAAAAACGAAACAGGGAAATCATAAAAAATATATAACCTATATAAAATACATGGTATTATTGTTCTTACAAGATATTAATAAATCTAGTGATACTAAGATTGTAATTGATTTATGATGTAGAGTTGACTGAACTGATGATAACTACAACACATCTGAACCATCTGAATAAATGTGCATCAGAAATACCTGTCTGTGTGTGAAGACTCATACCTCTCTGAGTGATCTATGAGAGGGTACTACATTCAGACTGCCTACTAAAACAGTATGTACTTCTGAGACATACTGTTTAGATACAATTTCAATAAACAGGAGTGTAATATACATAAGGAATTTGCAATAATGTCATAAATTATCTGAACATTACATAATGAAAAGAGAATTAGTAAGAGGAAAAACTTGTGAAATAGTAAAGTCTTTAATACTGTAGTAAGATTATTATATTAAAAGCAATAATAAGACTTTAGTAAGACAGCACTTCAGGCCATGCTACCAGTCTTTCCTTTTTGTTTGACTAATGCAGTCTTTAGCTCGTGCTTAAGAAATGAAAACACACTCTTCTGTATTTCTCTTCTCTGTAACCCTTCATTTCCTCATCTCTCGGGCTGAGGCAGACCCCTTTGTGCCAACTGCAATCTTAGGTGAGAACAGATGCTTTTAGTGTTTGACTGTGGAGTTTGGTTTGTGTTGATGAGGGACAGGAGGTTAAATACACTTCCTCATATTCATACCTGCCTGCTTCACTCTTCTCTGTGAGACCCGAGGGTTTGAAGCTTCCGCCCATCCCATCCTCATTCTGTGACGTGTGTGTGACATCATGTCTGTCTATGACTCTCGTGTATGTGGACAGATGATGTGGACTGAATGAGGGGGGGGGAGAGTGTGGCACAGACAGACATTCCAAATTTCCTTTAACCGTTACTGCTGTAGTTTATTCTCTTGCTAGTATTTTAGCTACACTTTGTGTAAATGGATCAATTTAGTCTTCAGAGCATCTGTTAACAAACCAGACAGAACACAGTACTGATAGTCCTGCACAGGACTGTGAGGGTAATAATGAAGTACTCAAGTATTCTGAATGATACAGTTTTATTTGAGTTTAAATAGTGTTAGGTGGGCATTTATATGTTATGATGTTCTGTGAGGATTTGAAATGGGACTGATACTTCCAGAACCGTACTGTTATGTTTTATGATAAATTGTTCCTGTGACTCTTGCTGAGTTGGGCCCTGTTCTGTTCACATCTGTGGTTCAGACTTACGTTTGATAAGAATTGTGTAAGGCAGGACCTCAGATAGTCTCTGGACTTCATGTCTAGCTATTCTTGCTTCAACTGTCTTGTTGCTTATACCCTGTTTCCTTCTTTTCCTGTTTCTCTTCACGTTTAACCTCTTAAAAAAGTGCCCATTAATGGTAAGTTGTCAATCTGCCCTGTGTTTTTTGGGAGGGACTGTCAGTAGGATCTACTCCCCCCTCTCAAACCGTGTTACCTCTCTCGCATGGCCTTGTGTCAGATTTCGCCCTCCAGGTCCACATGTGCAGTCATTAGCTAGCATGGCTGTCACCTGTGGCTGGCCTCTTCATACACTGACACCCTCATCGATCCACATTACAGCTGTGATTTGTTTTGGTTCCACTGCTCCTACAGTATCCTGTTGTGAAGGTGCCACATCTGGACATGTCCATACTAGCCACCTCTGTGACCCTCGTTTACCCTGAACACCCTCAATCTCATTGTTCCATCCATTCCATGCAAAGCGAGTGTCTGTGTAGATCTTAGTGCTGAGGTCGTTTATCAGAATAGTCTGAAACTGCTTTAAACGAACAAGTATTGTTTTTAGGACAGCTTAATGTTTGACACCATTCTGTTGATGCACGTCGGAATAGCATCACCTGTTAGTTCTGTGCCGTCAGATCATCTCTTTAAAAGTTCTCATGTTACTACTGAAACCTTGTGTTCAGTCATTTTTGGACAGTCTCCTGCAGACGTCTGTGTTGTGGTTTGGTCTTTGTGGTCAGGTGAATCTGATGGTTTCTTCCACCTGTTTGTTTTTGTTTTATTTAGATGAGAATCACACTATGAGCAGTGAAACCAGCAGTCTGGTTCAGTCTCACACTCACTCTTATAAGAAGCGGGAGACGGTGGACGTCCCATACCAGACGGGCCAGCTGCACCCGGCAATCCGTGTGGCTGATCTTCTGCAGCACATCACACAGATGAAGTGTGCTGAGGGCTATGGATTCAAGGAGGAATATGAGGTGAGTGATGCTCATGGGCCTGTGACGACTACCAGACACCTTAAAGAAAGAGTTCACTCCAAAATAAAACATTGATGTCATTATTTACTCTCCAGCATGAAGTTCAAACCTGTTTTCTGTTGTGAAAAGAAAACAAGTTTGAATAACTTAATCTATTCTCTAGCAAAATGCTGCTTTAATAACCGGAGAGAAGGACTGGTATTAAATAATGATCTACAGCTCAGTCTGTTGTATGAAAGAAGAGTTAAAGGAGTTTTCTGGATCATTTTTATGGTATTTCTTGGTGTTTCTGTGCCCTTCAGAGCTTCTGTCTGCAGCCGTTGTCCATACAAACACAGTTTACAAAGAGGATTGAAACAACACAAGTAAATAATGACAGATTTTTCATTTTTCTGAGTGAATTGTTTCTGTTCAAATTTCCCCTGATTATTCTGCTCTGTCATTCCTGCTCTTTTCTGTCACCTCTTGTGTTTTATTGTATATCCTCTTGCCTCGTTCGCCATCATCTGTCGGTCACACGTCTAAATCCCTGCATGCTGTTTTGTTTCTTATCATCCTCTCCCTCACATCTGAATAAAATAAATATTTTAGCTCAAGTGCGTTCAGGTCGCAGTGGTTGCAGGCCGCCCCGAGGGCTTGATTCATTAGACTTTTTCAGAGCTCAGGTAGTTTTTAGTTCAAGTATCGTCAGAGCACTCACTCTTCACCACCTCCATGTGACAGTTGCTTGTGTTAACTGTGTTTGAATGCCAGTGAACAGAGGTGTGATTGTTTCTGCTAGCATGTCTTTGCTCACTGAGCACTAAATGATTTCCTTATCTTTCCCTCCGATCCATGCTTCTTGTTATTCCGTACATTAACTTTGGAAAAGATAAACGAGGTAAGCAGCCATTTTTGGATATATGTAAGATGTTTAAGTTGCTTGCTAGTTGCTAATGTAAGTTGTTATCTCCCATTAGAAGACATTTGTCCTGTTCTCTGACTCTTGGCTAAGCTTCACCTACTAACCAGTCCTGCTCTAGCTTGGTTTCTAGGCCAAGATTTTGCTCTTGTAATGTAAGTCTGTGCATCTGATTAGTTTTAAACTGAATTTTAGATTAAGTTTCTCAAAAAATGGTTAAAACAAGGTACCCAAAGAGTGATTCAGTGATCAGTGATTCAAGGACTCAGTGATTCAGGGACTTAGTGCTTCGGTAACTATGATTTGGGGACTTAGTGATTCAGCGATTCAAGGACTCAGTGATTCAAGGAATCTTCAGGCCTTTCGCTTCTTCTGGTATCTTCAGTAATCCACATACATCTCAGGGTTTCTCTGTTCCAGCACATTCAGATACATAACAATAGAGAGAGACAAGAAATGAGTCTTGCTTGCCCATGCATTATTAAGCCTGTTTGATTCCTGCATGTTGTGGCATCTTTCAGAGAGAATGAAGGTGTTTTTGGCATCAGTTTTATTTGAGAAAGCTGCACAACTCTGACTGAGGCTGATTGTATCTAATTACTGTAGGACTTTACCATCACTGAGACTACACTCAGGGTTGTTTTGGATTACAGAGATTTGATGCTGTTATTCTGAGTGATCACTATATACAGTTTTGGTTGATTTGTTCCCCTGCTGCTGCCTGTGTTGCTGAGAATCCAGATTTCAGCATCTCAATCTGCTGTGAAACACATTTATTCTCCAGCATATTTCATATTTCACAAGATTATTTTCCCATCAAACAAAGTCTTAAAATCGTTTTTTTTTTGTGTACTGTATGTTTTTTTTAATCTTCGGTTTGTGCACCAGAGCTGCAGACAAATATATCCTGACAGAATTGATGTTTGTTTGACAAAGCTTATACTTCATATCACATCATTACTTTGCAAATACTCATTTTGCGTGTGAGCGTATGTGTGTCTTACTCTGTCATGCGGTAAAGTGAGAAGGCTGACACCCATCTCCACTGGTTTGACTCAGCTGTCATTATTTTCCCACACTATGGTCTCCACGTTGGACTCCTGCATCTCATTAACTGTTTGCCAAGCGTTTATAAGGTGCCTGTCACTCAGCGGCAGTAAGGTTCAACCCGCCGTCACTTCTGCAGAATTTAAGAACAGCTGTCTGTGAAGACATCACTACCTCACTTTCTCTTGAGTGAGTCAGACTGAAGGAACAGAGGAAATGAGCTTAATTCCAGCAACATCAACATACGTTCTGTCACCTGTAATGTCTCTTTGGGTGCATCAAAAGAAAATGCAATTTACATTAAACATGCATATCCTTCATGAGAAGGTCATATGATTGGATGATTGGATGGTGATAATGTCTCTATTTGATTGACAGCTGATAAATATGAGGACTTCAGTGGCATCAGTTCAGAGTTAATTATTTATGTTTTTAAAGATTACAAAGACAAACACTTTCTTTTTTTTAAAGTAAGCCATTCACATTCACTTATAATCTGCAACCACATAACTTCAGTCAGATGACAGCCTCCTACAGTCAGAAGAATCCATTTCCTTTTCCAGAGCTTCAGTTCGGTCCACTAGTGCTGTTAATACCTGCCATTGGAGTTGTATCTCCTGCAGATGAAGCTCATGTCATTATTGTATTTAGAGCAGCATCAGCTTCCCAAGAGAAAAAAGCTCAGAATCACCTCAGTCATGTCAGATGTCTCGGGCTATAGGATGCATCAGACTAGTTTAATACCTCACTCCACTCTGTTTATACCTCACATCCTCACAGAGGGAGAGTGACACTGCAGAAGAATCAGAGATTTCTTTTCAGACATAGTTGTAATTTCACGGTCGAGTCGTTCATTCACAATTAATACTTCATGACTTTTGATTCAGCTGCTGGTGTTTGTTTTCTCTCTTACTCTTTTATTTCAGTGTGTGAACTGTGAGCATAGAATCAATCTTCATTAAAAGTGATGTTCTGTTTAGAGAATACTGCAGGTTATCGCTGTTAACCTGGTGTTAACCTGGTGTTAACCTGGTGGCATTTATGTGAAGATCATCCTCCAAGAAAATGATTTTCTGAATAATTCACGAATGTTTTTGAACAAAAATACAAGCTTTAGATTTCGGTTTAAATGCCACAGATTCTGTCAGTAGCGCTTCATGTCTGATTTGACCCTGTTTATAACATGTTCCTGCAGATATTGTGAATGTATTAAACCCAAACCATTCCTTTAATAGTGATTTAAGGTGCGTTTTCAGTGAAACAGCGTCACTGTTTCAGGTCTGATGTGCTTTCAGCTGTTGTTTGTCTGAAATTATATTTGCTCTCTGCTCACTGTTTGTTTTCTGTTTTCTCTCAGAGCTTCTTTGAAGGTCAGGCTGCACCGTGGGACTCGGCCAAAAAAGATGAGAACAGGATGAAGAATCGTTATGGCAACATCATTGCATGTATGTAAAGAAAAAATCCTGACTGTGCATGTATATCGTGTGCATGTTTTTTGAGGGCTGTATGTGAAAAACCAACCTGCGTTCATCCAGGTGTTCATGAAAACACATGCTGTCGTAGCATCTATGCTAATTATTAAAATGAGCTTATAAGACTACAGATAACCCCCACACACATTTCCTATAAGTTTACCAAGAGCCTGTGGACACTGGACAGCAGACATGTCAAAAAATCACAGTCACAGCACAGGACTGTGAGAGTCACAGTTGTCTGAATGTGTCTCCTGCTGCATCTGGATCAGCTGCTGAATGTGAAGTTAACAGAGCTGCCAAAAAACCTAAACAAAGTTCTGATGTTTCATTAGATTTGGTTGCTTCAGAAACTGATGAGTGCATTAGATGTTTACAGACAGAAAGTTTTCTCTTGCTATTCAGTTGGTGATGTTCAATATGTGTGTGTTACAGACGATCATTCACGTGTCAGACTGCAACCAGTTGAAGGAGAGCAGAGCTCAGATTACATTAATGCTAATTATGTAGATGTAAGTACACACAAACATTAAACAGTTGTGTCAAAAACATGAAAACTATCTTGAGCTAAGCTGGTTATCAGCATTCAGTATCTGTGTCCATGTGTCTGACGTACAGCAGTGATATTTGCTTGTGTAACAGTCAATAACCTACAAACAAAACTGAACACACAAATATTTTGAATCAAAATATTTTTTGATTCAAAATCAAGGCTATCTTTTATTTCTTTTGTTTTTTGTTGTTTTTTTTAGGGCTACCATCGACCAAATCATTACATCGCTACGCAAGGTAAGATACAGAACTTCATCACTTGATTTAATTGTCTGAATTAGTTTATTTGGTCTAAACTAAAGTGATAAACACACACTCACTCACTCACTCACACACACAAGTTAGGTTTTTATGCTTTGTCGGGACTTTTCTATAGACATAATGACTTTTATACTGTACAAACTATATTCTGTTTATATATATTCTGTTCTATATTCTGTAAATTCGGTCCCCTCACCCTTCCCCTAAACTAACCCTCACAAAAACCTTCCTACATTTTTACATTTTCAAATAAGCATCATTTACTGTTTAATAATCAATTTACCTCGTGAGGGCCGCTGACTGGTCCCCACTATATAGGTGTGTGTGATTTTTACCATCGATGTGGGAACATTTGGTCACACACACTCTGAGCTTCATTGTGCTGAAACTGCATCTAGGAACAATTAATCATCTTTTGTTCTGGGGGGGGGCTGGTGTAAAATAAATGGATTAACTGCTGTGTACTTGCGTGTTTCTGTTTCTCACTTTATTTGTCTGTCATAGTGGCCCACTCTCCCAGTGTCCCCCTGGAGACCACGTGTAATGGATAGTTCATTGTTGTGAGATTTTTCTGGAGTGCAGAGCGATGTGTAGAGACCCAACGGTCTGAAGACATATATACAATATTGCAGAAGCATTATACATAAACAAATAAACAAGTCTTGATAAAAAGTTCAGGTTTAAAGTAAGAAGAGGCAGTAGTGATGTTAACAATAGTGATGTGTGGTGTTAACAATGAAATAAGTGCTTAGTAAAGGAAAAATAATACATCTGTATATATATAAAGATATGAATATATGGGTATATTTGTAACATTAAATTGTGGGCTCTGTGTGTCTCTTAACACAGCTGAAAAGACTTTACTAAGTGTGTTGCTCTCTGTAACCCAAATCTTGAATATTCTTTTTCTGGCTTTTCATTGAATCTAGAAGGGGTTTCTGGAATCTTTCTAGAAGCTGTTGATTCTTGTGTAGTTTTTTTTTGTGTACTGGGAAGCCTTTGTTTAAGTGTGGAGTAATTAATTTGAACAAAATGTTAAATAAGAAAATTTATACTCAATGGTGTGATTTTTTTTAAATTTTTTTTATTGAATGTGGATGAAAAACCTGAGTGGAGAGCATTATATAAACCACCATTAACTAAAAGGACAGATGATTTGCAGTGGAGAAGTTACTCTCAATGCTTTTATCTCAGTCTTAAATCCTGAGATTGATGCTCAATGTCTTTTTGCATGGAGAGAGAAACTATTTTTTAGGAATTGTAATGAAACCTTTTTTATGGTGACATTTATTTTTGGTTTGAAGTATTTAATTATTAGGTGCTTAATTTTGTTTAAGACTGAGCAAAACTAGCTATCTATATAAGCAGGAAAAAGTTAGAACAAAATTTGGTTCAGAATTTAGGTTGCGTTACTTCTGAAGGTATTTGGTGTTGTAATGAGGCTTTGTGCTCTCTTTCTGAAGGTGATTTGATCTCGATCTCGATCTCTCTCTCTCTCTCTCTCTCTCTCTCTCTCTCTCTCCCTCCCTCACTCTGTGGCTCTCTGTCTCTCTCTTTGTGTCCCTTTTTCCCTCTCTGTGTCTCTCTCTTTCTGTCTGTGTCTCTTTCTCTCTCTTTCTTTCTCTCGTTCCTCCTGTGTTGTCCAGCACACCTTCATTATCTCTGTCCTGACACACTGTACAGACAAACTTTACTAGTCTGCATGAGTGCTTCTTCAAGGACAATTCTTTTCTTTTTTTCTGATTTTAATGAAAAACCACAGAATGAAACGGTTTATTTGTCTGATTTTCAATTGTCAGAAATCTTCTTGAAGAATCTTGTGTGGGTCCAATTACAGAGTCACACGCTGGAGTGACTGGAGTTCTGCATAAATGCAGCACGTTCATAGACTGCTGCAGCTCCGCTCCTCTTATATGACGGTTGACAAAATGAGAATCATTTTTTGGTCTAGAATCCCTGAGGTCTCATTGAAACGATGAAAGCATGAGTCCCGGGTGCGAGAGCTGCAGTCTGACAGTGGCGTGCTGCTGCACTTCCTCCTGCTGAGTTGCGCTGGCTGCTCCTGCAGTAATTGGTGTTGTGTGAATCCATTTACAGCTGCAACAGACTGAACACAAACGTAAATTACTGCAAATATCAGAGTGCTCCCGAATGCGTCCTGTTCCCTGATGAGAACTGTGCTTTTCACACATTCTTTAAAGGAAATTTTTCTACAGAAACAGTGTAGTGGAGTTTGGCACAATTTATGATCAGCCACTGAGAAAAGTTTCATTGTTTATGTTCCTCGTTTATAGTTCTCAGTTATATTCAATCTGAGTATTAAAATCCCTGTGGAGAAATGACAGTGGACGTACGATAGGAGTCTGGCACGATGAAAAAAATGTTTAGTCATCTCTACAGATTTGTTTTCCCCCATTAGTGTATTTACTGTCCATACAAAATGCAGTAGAATAACAGAAGGAAATATTTCATCTAGTTTTGACAAATCTTGATTAAACTAGTCAGACTTACACGATAACCAGAGAACACTCTCCACCCACGAGTGTGGATGTGAACCTGCAGCCGAATGCAAAGTCACACTGAGCTTTCAGAGAGTTTGCTAATGCCTCTGCGTGTGTGTGCATATGAAGATCTAAAATCATTTTTGTATTTCTCCATGTTTTTTCTGCTGGATGTAAGTTCCTCTGACTCTGCATATGCACCCGCAGTACAATATATGCACTCGCACATTTGCATAAGCTAAATTGCTTGTCAAAAGTCATTTCAGAATTTGCTTGTTGATTAAAAACAATGCTAATTAGAATTAATTAAACATGTTATTTTAATTCCTTGTGCCTCAATGCTTTATTACCGGCTGCTGCTTTACACACTGCCCTTATTAAGTTGATTCGGGGCTTTAATAGAAACACAGATGCACAAATCTGCTGGAACCCATTTCTGCATGTTTATGAATGAAAGTTTAAATTCTGCTGCTGTAAATAACCTTCTGTAATCCAGCAGAGGCCTGCAGCTCCACCGTTCTTCTCTGAGAATTTCTCTCTGTGTATGTTGGTTTGTTTTGTGGGATTATTTGCTCATTCTCCTTAACTGTTTTGGTCCAGCTAAAAATCAAAAGAAAAAAGAATAAATTATGTTTCAACAGGAAGATTGTGCCTGTTTTTAGGACCACATTCTTCATTGTGACATTTACCTTTTTCTGGTGTTTTTTTTCAGTTCAGTACTTTACTGTGGGCTGTTTTTAAGTAACTGTTTCTTTTGGTCAAATCAGAGAGAGGACAACACATGCTGTTTCAGTGTTTATCGGTTTTACACACGTTTAATATATTTGAGGTATGTTTAATATGTTGTCAGGTCCCATGCAGGAAACCATCTGTGACTTCTGGAGGATGTTGTGGCAGGAGAACACGGCAACCATTGTCATGGTAACCAATCTGGTGGAAGTGGGCCGGGTGAGCTAAATTTCTCATCTCATCTGAGATCAGTTTACTTAACACCTTTGGAATTAAAGACAAATATGTGGGTTTTATTGAATTTATTGAATATGAAGGAAAACTCCTCAGACTTTGCCATTTACATTTGTGATGTAAAACAAAGGTGTGAGGAACTCTCAGATCTGCAACACTCTCTTGCTGGAAATGAAAAATATCTGGAGACCAGTGAAGAATATGGAGAGTATGGAGTCTGAACTCTCAGATCTGTTGTCAGACATCTGAAGTGCTTTATGTTTTAGATGTTAAAATACGTTCTCATGTTCCTGTTTAATTTAAAGAGTCAGCTGTGAGTAATCCATTGACAGGTTTAGCATTTCAGACTTTAGGAAAAAGTTGATACTAGGGCAAAAGTATTTGAGTGGAAAGCAGGAATTATCCTCTGACTGCTGTTACACAGCTGCTGTTGTGCTGTAGTCATGTGACTTGTCCTGTGGGCTGCTTTTCTTCACCTGACGCTTTCAAGTAGCTGAGAGAATTAAACTCCTCCTTCCTCATCAATGTCACCATCTGCTCTTCCTCCTCACTGATGAACGCTGGGAATATTCAACATATTTACACCAAGCTGCTACACGCCTGAATCATGCTATCCCACCTGAGGGGTCCACGGTTACGACAGACGACAGATGATCAGCTGGGCGTTTCGCGGACTTTAGTTATTAGCAGTGTGTAGTCAAGCACCATGTAACTTTAGTGTGAAAGTGTCCGTGCTACAGACAGACTGATGGTCAGATGGTGTGACTTGTTGTTCTTTTTAGTAATCAGACATCCCATAAACACAATAAGTCATATCTATAGACCAGAATATCACTGAACAACCATCCAAAATACCCTAAAATTATAGGGGCAGTTTCTTGAGAATGTGTAAAAATCTAGTTGATTTATCACTGTGAGTAATGTGAATATAACGTATGAGTGACAGGACTGTGACTGTGTGTGCTGTCAGCAATCAACACTGTTAGAAGATAATCCAGGATTAAAGCTCTTGCTGCACACACTTATTTCATTGCCTTTAGTGTGAGGACAGTCACCTTGCGATCCTCTCACACTCTCTCTGATCTGTGTGTGATTTGTGTGGAGATCTGAGTGCTGCCTGTGGCGAGAGGGGACTGAATCTCTGCAGAAATCTGACACTGAACTAATGAGATTTTAAAGCCTCATCTTAATATCTGACAAGAACAAAGGAGTCTCCTCTGGAATAACATTTGAGTCATTAATAAGTTATTAAAATATGAATGAATTTATACATGTGCGATTCGTTCCTTAGTGACTGTGTTGGGGATAAAATTAGATTGTGGTGAAGCAGGACAGCTAGATGAACTTCAGAAAGTCACAATCTTACACCCATTTAAATGTGTGTGTTTCAAAATATCTGTGAAGAAAAAATAAAGGAAGCCTGTCTTGAATCACGGAGGTAACCCTTTGTGGAAATGAGAATTTATTTGCTTTTTTGTCTTCAAAAATGTAATGCAAAATATCTTGGTCTTAAAATAGGATTCTTTTTGTTTATGCCAAACATGATTACTTGATTTTGGGCATTTTTGTAATATTTTTCTAAGATGGCTGATAGACCTCTTGATTTGTTATTTGGCAGTCAGCTTAAGGAAATGTGAGACTGAATTTGTAGATATAACATGATTAACGTGCTCACAGCATCACAGGACTCAGAGCGGCCTTCAGGCAGCTGATAAACGCACAGTCAGATGTCAGATCAACTGCATAATCTCAGATGCTGTTGACTGATTATAAGAACAATTTGACTTGATTTATGGGACATTTAATAATGGTGCTGGTAAGATTGTAGTAGCTTTGGCCTTTTCTGCTTCCATATCTGTGATTTGACCTTGTGTCTCAGGAGAGACAGTCTGGTAATAAAGGGGTTAAATTATAGACAGCAGGGTAATTAGTCTGGGTAAATCTGCAGCATAGGGTCATATAACTGGGATACTGGAGATAAATGTCTTTAGCTGTGGTAGGAAGAGCCGCTGATAAAATAATTGAAATGTTTATAAGACAATGTCTATACAGACATTTGAGCATTTAAAGTTTATTTCATATCAGTTGTACAGAGTCATTTCTGAATGTGTGTGTGTGTTTACAGGTGAAGTGCTGTAAGTACTGGCCTGATGACACAGAGATCTACAGAGACATGAAAGTGACTCTGATCGAGACGCAGCTGCTGTCTGAATACGTGATTCGAACCTTCGCTGTGGAAAAGGTTTTAGCTCCGGCACCAGACCAACATGCACCTGGCTAGCAAACTATATTATTAAACCAAATGACTGCCAAGTTACATAATCAAGTACACAACCCAACACTGTCCCACTCAACACTACACGCACTACAGACACTGTCCTCTATAAATCACAGTGCTTGAAGACACTTGGGGGTTTATTGTCCAAAAAAAGAGAATTATAAGAGACTATTTTTTTATAAATAAATGTCCTAACCACAACTTAATACACACGTCAGATCCACACGTCTTACTATGTTTTAGTTTAAGTCTGAGGACATTAACTCTCTCAATGTAATGATTGATTTTCTTAAGTGAATTTACTGAAAGGCTACCTGTCAGGGTCCTGCCTTTCTTGGGATAATTAATGAGGAAACAAGAGCGCGGGGTCAAGACTCAAGACAGGAGAGCACATGGCACAAAGTAAACAAACAATGGCCAAAGACAAGCAACATACAGATCACAGAAGACACAGAGCATGAGTCTAGAGTCTGATTCCTGATACAAGAACCAGTACTAGGTTTGAGTCAGGATCCAAACATCATGCTTTGACACAAAAACAGGGCTGTCAGGATACTGCATTGAGAATTTAGAAAAAACCCAAGACAAGGAAGCCAGGCCCCTGACACCAAATTCACTTATAATTTGCACAAATTCATTCTTAATCTCATGCATAATATACAGAAGACACTCCATTAATGTTTCTTGTCTTGTCAGATTGATAATAACACATTGCATTACATGAAATGTAAATGTTTTCATCCCTTTATAGTACTGCTGAACATTTAACGTTTCTGTCCTTAAACAGTTTAACTATTAGCTTACATCTTATCTTGCACTCTTTAACTGGTAAAACTGAAGCAAGGGCACGTAGGATTGGCCATCTTAATCATTTTAGACATTGAGGGGCGCTGTTATACTGCTGAGACAGATCACATTTTAAACTAGATAGATAATACGTAATGAAGTGCAGCAGATCAGCATTCAAAATATCAAATTTTGGGGGACAGTTTGGCTGTATCTGATTATTGTGGGGAATTTGTCCTCCTCAGTATCTTTGATTGGTTATGGTCCTGCTCTATACACCTTATGAAATACACATTATTATATAGTAATAATACAGTTCACAGCCTAATATTACAGCTGATGTAAGAAACGTTTACAATACTTTAAACACACTCCGACCCCAGAAGAAATACAGTCTGAACACAGTGTAAACAGTCTAATAACTGTCTGAACACACTGTAAAAACTCGAAACACAATGTGAAGACACTGTAAACAGTCCAAACACAGTCTGACTGCAGTCTGAACACAGCAGCAAGTTATGCTGTGTCTTTTGTTCTTATTCTGTTATAGCTGCTCAGTACTGTCACCAAAGTTCTTCTTGGCTGAAGCCTCTGAATCTTCTCCTTTTCTTTGCTGTTTGTTGTTCTGTCCGTTGTTCCGTCCATCACTGTCGTGTCTGATTACATGTCTGTAGATGTCTGATGGATCAGGAAAGACTGAACATTTCATTCTGCTGCCTGTGTCGATTCTTTGGATTTGAATCTTTTGCCAGACCAGTTGTATTGTCAGACGGTTTATACTGAAAGGATTCCTGTCTCATTCCTGTCTTTTGGTTTACCTGTGGCAGCGAGGAGCTCATGAGATCAGAGAGATCAGACAGTTTCATTTTACCGGCTGGCCTGATCATGGAGTGCCATATCATGCCACAGGACTGCTGGGGTTCGTGCGCAGAGTGAAGTCGAAGAGTCCGGCTCCTGCAGGGCCGATGGTAGTGCACTGCAGGTGAGTCTCAGACGTTGACACACCTGAAGTTCTGGATTGTCATGTCATGGTGAATGTGTTTGTTTCCTCGTGCTCAGTGCTGGGGCGGGTCGAACGGGCTGCTTCATCGTTATCGACATCATGCTGGACATGGCGGAGCGAGAAGGTGTGGTGGACATCTACAACTGTGTGCGGGAGCTGAGGTCTCGACGCGTTAACATGGTCCAAACTGAGGTAACCAATGGAAAACACTCTCAAATACTGTTTCAAAAATCATCAATGTACAAATAATAATATACCTTTATTTAAATTTCTGAAGCTACAGGATGTTCCTACCAGTTTCTGTTTACAAAGAAATGTAGGCTGTCATTAAACTTTGTTTTTTCTGAAAGTTATTGAGATTTATGATCACAGTATTGGGTTTAAAATCATATTGTGTTTTTGTTTTTAAGAATAACATACTACTTTATCAAGATGTGTTTTCTTGATGTATTCCTAAGAAAATTGATTTAAAAGTAAGAATCTGGCTCTAATGTGAGTTGTTTAGCCATCTACAGTTAAAGAACTTTAATCCCAGAGCCAAATGTGATGTCATAGTCACCCGAGTACAAGCCAAAGACCCTCTGAAGAATGACAGCCCAGGGCAGATTTAAAATGTCACTTCATGAATGATTTACGTCAAGCTGTCATGTCAGTGTCTGTGACTGAGGAACCCAGAGACAGCCTCTATGTGTGGACATACAGAAGCAGTGAGATAAACATCTTGACAAACAGAAATAAAATCAGAGACACAATGTGCAGGTTTTCACTGCAGATCATGAGATTTAAGAGACAGCTGAACAAACACTGCAGGAAGTTCATTGTTTAAACACTATCAGAATATGTTATTGATATCTGTTTGACTGATGTATGTCAGGAGCAGTATGTATTTATACATGATGCCATCTTGGAGGCGTGTCTTTGTGGAGACACCACAATTCCAACCAATCAGCTTCATTCCATTTATTATGACATGAACCGCTTGGACCCACAAACCAACTCCAGCCAAATCAAAGAGGAGTTCAGAGTGAGTGTAACCTCCTTTTGGGGACGTTTTGTAAAACACTAAAAATATAGTAAACAAAATGTTTTCTTGTAAAAGTTTTCTGTTAGGGTTATTGTGTAATGATGTGTAAAACCATTAGAAGTCTGTGGAATGTTCATTCTTGTGTTTCCTCAGACGTTGAATATGGTGACTCCCACATTACGGGCAGAGGACTGCAGCATCGCACTGTTACCACGCAACCACGAGAAGAACCGCTGTATGGACGTCCTTCCTCCAGACCGCTGTCTGCCCTTCCTCATCACCATTGACGGAGAGAGCAGCAACTACATCAATGCGGCTCTCATGGACGTATGTGTCTTCTGTACACACCTGAATTTTTCAGGGCCCGTTACACATCTGTGTTAAACCTGTACCATGATTTTTGCAGAAGCACAGATCTGCAAAATTTCCCCACAGACATCTACATCCACCTTTAGATGTAGATGCAGATTCACCTTTACGCTCACAGTATATTCGTTTTGTGTAATTATTAAAGTTTGTGTTTTTCAAATGTTCCTATTCCTATTATCTTCTAATGGGCTGTGAGTGTAATCCAATCACAATATACCTGTATTCAGTGCCGCTGAGATGAATCTTAATACCATCTGTAAAGAGAGAGAAAACAGATCTTCAGATTCAGTGTGTGCGCGCGCATGCGTGTACACATGTGCATGCGAGTGTGCTTGTGTGTGCACACGTGCATATGTGTATATGTGTTTGTAGTTTAGTGATTATACTAAGTGAACTAAGTGTTGAATAATCTGTTGTTCTTCTCCTGCGAAGCTGCACTGAGCTGATCCTGATAGATGTGGACTGTTCTGTACACAATTATGTTCTTATTGAAAATGATTCAGAAACAGATGGAATTGATTCATTCTATTGTCAAGCTAATGGTTAAAAGCAATTCATAACAGTGAACAAACAAAACAAATTGAGTAAAAATGATTCACTCGGGGCAGTTTGTTTGTGAAATGTGTGACAGCACATTTGTTTTCATTACATTAAATGGATGTGCCAGAGTTCCTAACACAACATGGAATATGTACAGAAACTAAGAAACTGTGCCAAACTTTCTCAGACAATTAGTCACGTAAAGACGGTCAGATGGAAAAGTCTTTCTCTCCTCTTCATTTCACAGAGCTACAAGCAGCCGTCAGCGTTCATCGTGACACAGCATCCTCTGCCCAACACTGTGAAGGACTTCTGGAGGCTGGTGCTGGACTATCACTGCACATCCATGGTGATGCTGAACGACGTGGACCCTGCTCAGGTCAGACACACACACATCCCTCAGGTACACAGTGTATAACACTCCTCCACGTGTGTGAGATTAATGCTGTGTGTTTGCTGTCTAAGATCAAAGAACAAAAACATACATGTCCAACAACAGTCAAACACACACACACACCACTACAGTTGTGCAGGCACACACACACATCACAACAGTCATGCACACACACACACACACACACATACACATTACAGACATACACACACACCACTACAGTCATACACACATTACTACAGTCACACACACACACATTACTACAGTTGTGCAGGCACACACACACATCACTACAGTCATGCACACACACACACACACACATTACAGACACACACATACACACCACTACAGTCGTACACACATTACTACAGTCATGCACACACACACACATTACTACAGTTATGCACGCACACACATCCACATGCACGCACACACATCCACACACAATACTACAGTCATGCACGTACACACACACATACACATATGCACACACACACATCCACACACAATACTACAGTCATGCACGTACACACACACACACACACATTACTACAGTCATGCACACACACACACATTACTACAGTTATGCACGCACACACATCCACATGCACACACACACATCCACATGCACGCACACACATCCACACACAATACTACAGTCATGCACGTACACACACACATACACATATGCACACACACACATCCACATGCACGCACACACATCCACACACAATACTACAGTCATGCACGTACACACACACATACACATATGCACACACACATTACTACAGTCATGCACACACACACACACACACACACACACACATCCACACACACACATTACTGCAGTCATTCACACACACACACACACACATTACTACAGTGCTGCTTTGGTGCTGCCATTAAAGCTGTGCTGTTACACTGACAACTAATAATTTAATAATTAACTAATAATTAAGTTGTAGAACAACAGGATCAAAACAAATATACTGTGGCTTGACATGAAGACATTTGAAGTGTGACTGAAGCTGATAAGCTGATCTTTTGACTGCAGCTGTGTTCCAGGATTCACTTTATTTGTCAATGTTTTTGGTGCAGTTGTGCCCTCAGTACTGGCCTGAGAATGGAGTTCATCGGCACGGCCCCATCCAGGTGGAGTTTGTGTCTGCTGATCTTGAGGAAGATATCATCAGCAGAATATTCCGGATCTACAATGCAGCTCGTGTAAGTGAACACACATACACAGAAAAACATCAAAATAGTATGAATGTGATTTGTGATGCTGTTGTTTGGTTCTGGTTGGGTTTAGCCTCAGGACGGCTACCGGATGGTGCAGCAGTTCCAGTTTTTGGGCTGGCCCATGTACCGTGACACTCCTGTCTCCAAACGTTCCTTCTTGAAACTCGTCAGACAGGTGGACAAGTGGCAGGAGGAATACGATGGTGGAGAGGGTCGTACTATAGTACACTGTCTGTAGGTCTTATCTATATAACTTATCTATATTAGTCAACTAGTCAGTAAGTTGCCAGAATCCGTCACCAGAAAGTCAAAGACATACGTTACTGTGCAAAAGTCTTAGGCACATTAGTATTTCCACACCCAAAAAATTTTTTTAAGCAATTATTTATATCTTTTATTGTAGTGTCAGTAGGAATTATAAGATTACATTTCCAAACATTCTTTTTGCCATTAATTGTAATAATCCAGTGAGATTTTTATATGCACAAGGAGACTGACAACAGCCAGTGCTCCACAGAGAGATCTGATCTCACAATCATCGAGTCTGTCTGTGATTACATTATGAACCAACAGAAAGAACTGAGACAGACTAAATCCAGAAGAACTGTGACAGTGTCTCCAAGACACTTAAAGAAACCTGCCTGCAAAGCTACCTGAAAAGCTAAATAACTAAATTTGATTTAGTTATTAGAAGTTAATTGATAAAGAAAATCTATTTATGATATTATTTTTAAAAGCATCCCCACTTTACAGCATATTTTGTGCCAAAGACTTTTGCACAGTACTGTAGATCTGAACAATAATTGTAATAATAATTGTAATATTATTAATATTTTAATCTTGAAATAATATTTTGTAATAATTAATATATTGTTCACTTCTAGGTTCATGTTAGTTAACAAATATTAATATACAACTATAATTTAAATTATTAGTTTAATGATAATTTAATAAAAATTATTAGTTTATGTAAAACTGTTCATAAGCACATATATCCTAATAAAAAAAAGTATTGTGTGTAAAATGTGGACAGTGATCAGAGATAAATGTCCAGTTCTGAATAACTGTGTATGAGTTCATGAACAGTTGCACAGTGCCACCTGGTGCTCACATAGGAGAAAAAAGGGGCTGGTAAGAGTAATGAGTTAACATGAATGAAGTGTGTGTGTGTGTGTGTGTGTGTGTGTGTCTGTGTCTGTGTCTGTGTGCGTGTGTGTGTCTGTGTGCGTCTGTGTGCGTGTGTGTCTGTCTGTGTGTGTGTGTCTGTGTGTGTGTCTGTGTGTGTGTGTGTGTGTCTGTGTTCAGTAATGGAGGCGGCCGCAGCGGGACGTTTTGTGCCATCAGTATTGTGCGTGAGATGTTGCGACACCAGCACTCAGTCGATGTGTTTCACGCTGTGAAGACACTGAGAAACAACAAACCCAACATGGTGGATCTGCAGGTGAGTATCAGGACCAACACACTCCACAAACCTATCTCACCTTTTAACCTCACACACATTACGCACACAAACATGCATCACACACGCATTATACACAAATAATGACAAAACTCATATTTTATGACTTTCTTGTATTCATTAAATATCTTTTCAGACTGTAGTAATATCGACACATGCTGGTTTTGTGCGTGTGTTTTCTTTTGTAGGATCAGTATAAGTTCTGTTATGAAGTGGCTCTGGAATACTTGAATTCTGGGTAGATTTTGCAGAAACCCCTCCCACCCTCTCTGTTTTCATGCCCTCCTCCTTAAATGCTAAAACACAAAAATGTTTGAAACTGGACCGGAAACCTCTAGAGAAGACAAGAGCTGCTTCACCTGTGCTTTGATTTCAGGTTCTTTGGGATCAAACATTTGCACCGCTCAGATCAAGTCTGATCTCACCTGCACTCAACTCTTTTTGTGTGTGTGAGATCTGATCTATATATATATATATGTTATATTTGATTTGCTTTGTATTGGTTTTTATCCTCTCTTACATTTCTGTATGGAACGCAAAGTGACGTGGTTGTTTTTTTATATCATGCTTTTTATGTTTATTTGCTTTTGTACTTCTGATTATTAATTGTTGACATGTACAGTTCAATTGTATGCGGCATTTTCAGCAGATATATATTTTTTGCCATTTTTGTGTTTGCTACAAATGTTGGAAAAACTGCTGAAGCTATCAACACACTGAACCATCATGTTAGAAAATCCAAAGCTTGTATTTGTGATCATTTTGTTTATATTGTAAATAGTTGAAGTTCACAAGATTATTATTTATTCATCTTTTGTGAAGCACACTGAGTGACAATCATGTTTTAATTTGGTCATTATTATCGTAAGAACTTAACATAAAATAGTGACCAGATTATATTGTTAACGTTTTATTTATCTGGTATGAAAAACTCCTATAAATACATATCTATATCTGACAACTTGTGCTTGTTGTGTCTTTTGTACTGTGATCATGTTTCTATAACAAATCTGGGCAGGTAACTGAACAGTTGTATGTTCACACACTCGCTGAATTCATCATATTCCCTTACAATATGATATATTGCAATATATTCCATCACAGTATGACATATTGCAATATATTCCCTTACAGTGTGACATATTGCAACATATTCCCTTACAGTGTGACATATTGCAAGATATTCCCTTACAGTGTGACATATTGCAACATATTCCCTTACAGTGTGACATATTGCAACATATTCCCTTACAGTGTGACATATTGCAACATGTTCCCTTACAGTGTGACATATTGCAACATATTCCCTTACAGGACATATTCAAATGTGACATATTGCAACATGTTCCCTAACAGTGTGACATATTGCAACATGTTCCCTTACAGTGTGACATATTGCAACATATTCCCTTACAGTGTGACATATTGCAACATATTCCCTTACAGTGTGACATATTGCAACATATTCCCTTACAGTGTGACATATTGCAACATATTCCCTTACAGTGTGACATATTGCAACATTCCCTTACAGGTGACATATTGCAACATGTTCCCTTACAGTGTGACATATTGCAACATGTTCCCTTACAGTGTGACATATTGCAACATATTCCCTTACAGTGTGACATATTGCAACATATTCCCTTACAGTGTGACATATTGCAACATATTCCCTTACAGTGTGACATATTGCAACATATTCCCTTACAGTGTGACATATTGCAACATATTCCCTTACAGTATGACAAATTGCAACATATTCCCTAACAGTATGACATATTGCAACATATTCCCTAACAGTATGACATATTGCAATATATTTATATATATGTCATATGATGACCTGAACAGCTGAAGCTGTTTAAAGTGACTTGATCTGGACAAGAAAGTTCACAAACGTTTCAGAAAACGATATATTTCAATTATTACAGTAAAAAAGCGATGTCTTTATATAGTGCATCATCTCAGTCTTGGCACAGTCTATGAAAATGAATGAGTTGCTTATGTGGGATGCTGAGCTGGTGTATTCTGTACTCGTTTGTTAAGAAAGTTACTCAAGTAGTTTTCTGCACACGCGCAGTTTGTCTAACGGAGCTGCTGCCTGTCTCTCTCACAACGTTTAATAAACATTATCATGCACAACTACTTACAGCAGACAGACAGACTGAGGTGACCGGATCTCTGTAGGTTTCACTATGATTCAGACGTGTAGTATTACTGTTTAAATAATAGATGTGTATGTGCAAAGAAAATAAAAATATTGATGTTTTCTTTGGTTGGCTTTCTGAATTCACTAAAAAGACTTAAACTTTAATAACTCTTTTCACTTCCATGCCTATAGTGCTCATATGGTGTATTGTAATGAATAAAAATACTTTTTGTATTACATTGTATATTGTTTAATGAAAATAAAAATGTGTTCTTTCTAGGTTTCACCAAGTAAATTAGATTTGAATTATATTGACTATTATGACTGTTGTGTCTGCCTAATAATGAGGATGATATAACGCGTTTTAATGAATAAAGGTAAAAAATATATAGACCTTAATAAATAACAACAAAGATGTATTATTTAGTTGGATTCCAGATCTCAACAATTGTTACAATTACATTTTAGTGACATATCACTGCTAAGTGTGCCCAATAAAGCTGTTTATACGCACATTAAAATCTTAAACTGTAAAGAGATTGTATACTGGAAACTGAACGCCGCCTCTGACGTCATGGCCGTTCTATAACTGGCCGTTCCTCGCGTGATCGTGACAGCTGACGGCACGATTTCTTCAGCGGTAGATGAGCCGAGAGTTCATCGTCCAATAACAAAATAATCTCCGGTGTAACGGCGTCGTGTAAAGTGTTGTTAAGAGTACGCAAAGCACTGGGACGTGCGCATAACGGAGCGCCGTCATCGGCACACGTCAAACACGAGCTGCATTACGCGTTTCTTCATTCGCTGCTCTGTTTTCTATCTCGCGTTTCTCAATACGGAAGTGAGTTGCATGACGTATTTCCTGTGCGCGCTAGCGCAGACGATAGTTAACGGATAACGCAGCTCTGTTACTCTG
Organism: Chromobotia macracanthus; assembly: GCA_036877525.1. Taxonomy (NCBI): domain Eukaryota; kingdom Metazoa; phylum Chordata; class Actinopteri; order Cypriniformes; family Botiidae; genus Chromobotia; species Chromobotia macracanthus. Next base: position 379,383 of record JAZGTH010000085.1, read on the forward strand.
AATGCGAGGAACGGCGACGCTCAATAGAATGTGTGCGCATGCGCGGTACCTGAAACGAGCTGGAAAAATTGTTTTTATAGCGCAATTTGAGACTAAGCAGAAGAATGTATGATACGATTCGTATAGAGTTTAGTATTTGGCCTGAAATATTGTCTTTAATTGTGACATTAATATACGATTTTAAAGATATTAGTCTAGCTTCTCAGCAGCCGGCCGCTGAGTGCGGAGACTTCCCTGAAGGGCTCTGGTGCTGGTTGACCTTCTATGTCATTACAGACAACTACACTCATCCAATCACTTTCGCTCTTATAGCGACGACGGGAAGCGCCCAGCCAATGGCTGTACCACTAACAGCTGCATGTCCCGCCTTCCAGGGCGGCCTCAGCCAATCCAGGCTCCTCATTCTAGCGCAATTAACGCAGTGTGGCGGCGGGGAGTGACGCAGAGTCGTATCACTCACTTTTTCGTGATTTATCTCTTAAAAGTCGCTTCATTCGCAGCAACGATTTTTATTACTTTTATTCTTCACGCTTCACGTCCGCAGCGCCGGATCTGATCAATGTGATTTCGACGCTCCGGGAGCGAAGAGCGCCTCGCATGTGCATTTTTGATGTGGTAGGGGAGAAATAAAGATGCCGCAGCCGAAATCGCGAAAGATCGCCGTCCTGGGCTACAGATCTGTCGGTAAGTAACGCGTGCGTCGCGTCGCGTCGCGTCGCGTCGCGTTTATTAATCATGTGAATCGGCGTTATATTTTTCCCGCACGCGTGAGGTTCGTGCGTGGTCGCGCGAGCGTCATGTCGCTCTGACGCGCTCATTAATATATAGACGAACAACATGATCAAATAAGAGATCACGTCCGTCCATAATGGACGCGCTTCAGTGTTCAGTGAGCGTGTCTTTATAATGCCACTTTCTTTATTCTGTCCTTCATATCATCCGGATATAAAGCTGCAGTGTAAGAATACGGGTGGATATGTGGTTTTGGAGCGCTTCATGATGTCTTGTGAATGGGTTTGGTGATGCACTCAAGAAAGGTTTGCATATGACAGCTGAACACTGAATTCATGCACTTCTCTAATATAAAGGACTGAGCACGCTGCACTGGATGTATTCAGGCTGAGATGTAGATGTGGATGTGCCAACATGGAGCTGAATTACAGCTGATTTTCAGTGGAGTAAATTTACGCTTAAACGACCATATGCTGCTTGTTTCAAGCATCGCTTCAACCATATGCTGCTGTTTCTGACAGTGTTTTCCATACAGCAACAATGTGTGAAAGTTTCTCCACATTTGTGTTGGGCAGAACCACTAACAGCATGCAGGTCTGAATGAACATGAGTGAATGACAGAGACTGCTGAGATGTGATTCAGTGCAGAGAGGCAGATCTGAGTTTATTGTGTCTGCAGTTCAACTCGGCCTTCCTTACCCACACAAACGCTGTGATGTGTTTACACAGAGCACACAGATCCAGACTGATTTCTGCTCAAACAGCTCAGAGAACCGGCCAAAGACATCAGGTCACACATGAGTTGACTTTACCCTTCGGGAATATTTGCGTCTCACTGCATGTTCAGTAAAATCACAGTGAGGGTAGTGGGCCAAGCCACTGAAATCTTTGTTTATCCTGCCCCCAATTCTGGTTGGTTTGGCAGGTCATGGCAGCCTGGTAATGCGTTCTGATCTGTTTGTACAGTGAAGCTATATCAACATTTATTTCAGAATAATGATTGGAGCATTAGCTGGATTGTATCCATGTGAACTCTTCATCCCAAGAGGAATTCTTGTACCAGATGTTGCTCAAGCAGACAGATCACAACAGGATAGTAGAAAGTGATGTAACATTTCATATTACACATGAGAAATGATACAGTAACATGAAATGTTATTGTTGCTCAGACTACAAATTAATTACAATACTTACAACAAACTAATAAGTCTGGTTGTTGAGCTCTACTGAGTGTTTAGAGAGAAGATTATTTCTGCTGCATAATTATGTTTCAGTTGTACAGTTGAATGAAGCTGTTAGATCCTGTTTCTGTTGTTTAGGTCAATTCTGCTTGAACGGTTAACAACTTTCATTGTTCATCAGTAGCTCATAGCTCCAAATATCCATCAGACTTTGCTGGTTTAGGTAATAGTGTTTTAGGATTTTGTTTAATGTAGTCAGAATTTCTCCTGATTGCTTGCAGACTTGGCAGTTTTATAAACTGTAACCTTCTTTGTATGATTTTCACAAGCGGTTAACATTGCAGATGTCCGCTCTGAGGCAGGTTTTTCCTCATGATGTTCATGTCACTGGTCCCTCAGTCTTCTCATCAGAACTATATGTGTGTTCCTGAGGAATCTCCCTTTTCACTGTCTGTTTATAGAGCTGATGAGGAGTAATGCTGGAGCTCTGATCTGCTGGAGAGGAGCTTAGAAACAGACTTGCAACGTTGTGACTTATTGTTTTTCAAAACAATTTTAATGTCATCAGAAATCATCATAATTCAATCATAATTGACATTGTATGTGTAGTACGTTTTCCAGATCTTCTTATATTATAGCATTAAATCGTAACAACTCACTCGTGATGGATACAATCAACTTGAGTCCAACATTTTCTCTTCTGATATAATCTGTCATTTCAGTGCCGCACATCTAAAGCCTTTAGTTGTGGATGTGTTCCATTCAGAAAGTGTGGTAGTGTTTGGACTGAGGTGTGCGTGTGTGTGTGTGTGTGTGTGTGTGTGTGTGTGCGTGTGTGCGTGTGTGTGTGTGTGTGTGTGTGTGTGTGTGTGTGTGTGCGCCGTGCCCTGTCCTGTCCTGTATCCACTTTCAGTTTTATAACAGGTACTCTGAATGGAAACAGACTCATGAAAAGCCATCAAAAACATCTGGAGTGACACATTAAAACAGAAGAAAATATGTTTGTCTTGGTGTTAATGTGTTGATCTCTTGTTGTTTGTTTCAGGGAAATCCTCTTTGACTATACAGTTTGTGGAGGGCCAGTTCGTGGACTCTTATGACCCCACTATTGAAAACAGTAAGTGACTTCTGATCTGTAGATTCTCAGTGTGACTGTAGAGGCGCTAGCAGACATTCGTCTAAATTTTTTGTTTCCTCTGATGTTTACAGCTGTAGATTATAAGAAGTTTAGTGACAAACTAAATTCTACACAGTCTGTTAAGAGTGTGTGTGCCATGTGAGAGTGTGTATTTCTGTCATGTGTTGTGTGGTACATGAATAACAGGCAGTAGCAGGAGATGCAGACATCTGCTGACTGCACAACTCTCACAGCATCAGCAGTTTCAGTGTTTATTACAGTAAAAACACAGAGCAGCCTGCAGCCACACATGCAAACTGCAGCTTTTCCCTGCAGGCCAGTGTGTGTGTGTGTCTGTCTGTCCAGTAGAATGTGAAGTTTAGTTCTGTGAATGGGATATAACACAGATACTTTTAGTCTTCAGTTTTCTCTGGATATTTTAACTGTGTGTGTTCCATATTTGTAAGCTCCAGCCACTGAAATAAACAGGGCAAAACTGTTTCTCTCATTTCTCTTTTCAGCATTTACGAAGATGATCACGGTGAACGGACAGGAATACTCATTGCAGCTAGTCGACACAGCCGGACAGGTAAGAGTACAACATGGCTGCCTTCTGATTGGTCACAGCGCTCTGCTGGAGTACTGCATTCTGATTGGGCACAGTGCTCTTTAACAAACTAATGTTGTTTATCAAGACATAAGTTAGTTGATGCGAATTTTAATTTGATTGGAATTCAGTAAAATGTGGTAATTTTTTTTTTAAATGTGAAAGCTTTTGAGTTCAACTCGATTTCAATGAGTTTTTGTTCTGTGCAAGCAATGACCAGAAACAGCATGACAGTCATCTGTATGTCTTTGTATTTTAAGCTTTAATAAATGTTTTATTTTTCAGGATGAATACTCAATTTTCCCTCAGACCTACTCTATAGACATCAACGGTTACATACTGGTGTATTCAGTCACATCAAATAAAAGGTTTGTGCATCAGATGATTCATTCATGAATTACTAGCATCCAATCAGCATTCAGACACAAGTATTTACTTAATAATAAACATGATCATAAGCACCTTTTACACTTCTGATCTCTCTCTCCCCAGTTTTGAAGTAGTTAAAGTAATTCATGAGAAGCTGTTGGATATGGTGGGGAAAGTACAGTAAGTATTACAGTTTTCAGCATTGATTCACTGCCTGAGATCAGCTGCAGTGGGACTCAGCACTGAGGGGTTCTGGGTTCGACTCCAGCACTTTATTAAAGGATTAGGTTGTTCACTTGTTGTATGACCTTCTGTTCTCTGAGAAGCACACAGGAAAATGATCTGGATGATGTATTTCAATGTTATGAAAGTGTACAGTAATCAGAGACTTCATCTTCAGAAACACACAACTCAGGTGTCTGAAGACTGAATAAATGTATGTTTGTTCCTCACACAAATGTACATTGTGCTCTGTGCACCAGTATCTTTTGGGTTTAACGCACCATGAGGATGAATAAATGATGACAAAACCCTTTACAAATTTTGTTACATAAGAGAAGTGAGTGAAGCAGATGATTTTTGTTATCAGTGTTTCTGAGTAAAGGTGTTTTATTGATGATGTCTGTTTTTGTTTCTGTTAGAGTTCCCATAATGCTGGTGGGCAATAAGAAAGATCTTCACATGGAGCGGTATGTGCAGTTCAATAATAAATACGTGATCTTCCGTTTCCTTGTGTCACATGAGAAGAACAATGTACAGGAGATTAAACATTCACAAAATGAATACTATAGCTCAGTTGACTAATGGATTGGAGTTCATTTAATAAACATTTAATAATGTTTGTTGTTCTATGTAGTATTAAATGAAATGTCAGGAAACTTTGAGTGTAATGAAACGTTTTGGATATCATGTGATGTAGTTCTGATAGACTCATAAGAATTTATATTCTCTGTTTATTAAAATCTCGCAAAACTCTCACTGCAGACCTCTCCACACTATGAACCAGAGAAGCACGGATCTTTCCTGTGTGTGGGAGGGGAAGTTATTTAAGCATATATTGCGGACAAATTTGTACTCAAAAGTGAGCAAAACCTGACAAATTTGAGCAAAACCTTCTTTTGGGGACATTCTCATTTGTAAAAACACTATAAAATAAACCTGTTAGGTTTATTGTGTGTGCTTAAGTTAAGATTCACTTAACTGATATTTCTGCGTGTCTGCATGGATTATAAGTCACAGGTTCTCCTCAGGGAATCCACAGGAAATGTTGGAGAAAGATGTTTGTTCTGTACAGGAAATGTCATGTGTAAAGCAGGGTGTGGATGTTGATGCTGGTGAATGTAATTTCTGTCACATGCAGTTGATCTCTGTGGAGCTGAGGATGTATGCAGCAGAGTGTCTCTTCAGTGTATGATTTGACAGTGCTGATGCTATAGCAGATAGATGTTGTCTCTCTCCTCCCTCTCCCTCTCCCTCTCCCTCTCCCTCTCCCTCTCCTCTCTCTCTCTCTCTCTCTCTCTCTCTCTGGTAAACTCGTTGTAGGCCGTTTAGTGTAGAGCATGATAATCTCTCGCTCTCTCTCTCGCGCTCTCTCTCTCTTGCTGTAGGGTGTTTAGTGTAGAGCATGATAATCTCTCTCTCTCGCTGTAGGGCGTTTAGTGTAGAGCATGATAATCTCTCTCTCGCTGTAGGGCGTTTAGTGTAGAGCATGATAATCTCTCTCTCGCGCTGTAGGGCGTTTAGTGTAGAGCATGATAATCTCTCTCTCTCGCTGTAGGGCGTTTAGTGTAGAGCATGATAATCTCTCTCTCTCTGCTGTAGGGCGTTTAGTGTAGAGCATGATAATCTCTCTCTCGCTGTAGGGTGTTTAGTGTAGAGCATGATAATCTCTCTCTCTCGCTCTTGCTGTAGGGTGTTTAGTGTAGAGCATGATAATCTCTCTCTCTCGCTGTAGGGTGTTTAGTGTAGAGCATGATAATCTCTCTCTCTTGCTGTAGGGTGTTTAGTGTAGAGCATGATAATCTCTCTCTCTCGCTGTAGGGTGTTTAGTGTAGAGCATGATAATCTCTCTCGCTCTCTCTCTCTTGCTGTAGGGTGTTTAGTGTAGAGCATGATAATCTCTCTCTCTCGCTGTAGGGCGTTTAGTGTAGAGCATGATAATCTCTCTCTCTGCTGTTTATAAAAAATTTTCTGCTGTAGGGCGTTTAGTGTAGAGCATGATAAATTCTCTCTCTCGCTGTGGGGTAAATTCTCTCTCGCTGTAGGGTGTTTAGTGTAGAGCATGATAATCTCTCTCGCTGTAGGGTGTTTATGTAGAGCATGATAATCTCTCTTCTCTTGCTGTAGGGTGTTTAGTGTAGAGCATGAAATAATCCTCTCTCTCTCGCTGTAGGGTGTTTAGTGTAGAGCATGATAATCTCTCTCTCGCTGTAGGGCGTTTAGTGTAGAGCATGATAATCTCTCTCTTGCTGTAGGGTGTTTAGTGTAGAGCATGATAATCTCTCTCTCTCGCTCTTGCTGTAGGGTGTTTAGTGTAGAGCATGATAATCTCTCTCTCTCGCTGTAGGGTGTTTAGTGTAGAGCATGATAATCTCTCTCTCTTGCTGTAGGGCGTTTAGTGTAGAGCATGATAATCTCTCTCTCTTGCTGTAGGGTGTTTAGTGTAGAGCATGATAATCTCTCTCTCTTGCTGTAGGGCGTTTAGTGTAGAGCATGATAATCTCTCTCTCGCGCTGTAGGGCGTTTAGTGTAGAGCATGATAATCTCTCTCTCTCGCTGTAGGGCGTTTAGTGTAGAGCATGATAATCTCTCTCTCTCGCTGTAGGGCGTTTAGTGTAGAGCATGATAATCTCTCTCTCTCGCTGTAGGGCGTTTAGTGTAGAGCATGATAATCTCTCTCTCTCGCTGTAGGGCGTTTAGTGTAGAGCATGATAATCTCTCTCTGTTAAACTCATTGTGTAGCTGATGTGTCTTTACTGTCTGTGGTGTAGTTATCTGTTTCCTGTTCCAATGTTCAGGCAATGTCTACAGAACTAATGTCTGCCTCCGTCTCTCTCAGCATGATCAGTTGTGAAGAAGGTAAAGCTCTGGCAGAATCGTGGAACGCAGCATTCATGGAGTCCTCAGCGAAGGAGAACCAGGTGATTGATCTGTCTGTCTGTGTTGCAGATGTTCTGATGCTCTTCAGCTGCATAAACTCACTTATGTTCTTCTGTTGTCTTCAGTATATTTTTTATTTTTTTATTAGACTGTTTAAGTGTGTAAATATTTAGTTATATGTGGGTGGCAAACACTATCATCCTCCAGTTTACTGCCCTATAATGTCCCACACTTGGGTCTACAACCAAGGGCATCTAAGAGCATGAACTGCCCCCCTTCACCCCTGATTGCAGTTACCCTACATCTGACAGCCTGTTAATTTTAAAAATCACAGCCTCTGTTTCCATCCCACAGCAGGACATGTTCATGTTTCTTTACAGCAGCTGTAGGAGATCATGAATCATCAGGGCTGGTGTTATTTCTTAGCAGCCCTGATAAAGAGCTGCTACACTGATAAATAGTTCTCTGTAGAGATTTGAATTATGAGTCTGGACACAGACGAATTGTTCAGTGAAAGGATGCGAGTCTGTTTCATTTCGACTTCAGTTTGTAAGCAGCAGGAGTCTGAGTCTGATGTTCCTGATGTTTCAGACGGCTGTGGAGGTGTTTAAGAGGGTAATCCTGGAGGCCGAAAAGATGGATGGAGGAGCTCCACAGGGTCGGACGTCTTGTTCCATGATGTAGATAACCCTGTCCCTTCTGGACATGACCCCACCCCCTTCTGCAGTCTGCTCCGCCCACTGGAGAACAGCACAAACTTTTCTAGCAAACATGTTTGTTCCATTTTCTTTGGTCTCTTATTGTTATGAAAATGCTTAGTCTTGGAATTGCAGGATTTGAACAGGGTTAAAGACACTCAGCATGAGATGTTTGCTAGAAAAGTCTGTTTACAGACCCCACTGCACCCTCCCTCCCCCTGTCGCCCCACAGCACTGGACACTGGGAAATCCCTCTACTTGAAGTGGCTAACTGCCTGTTTTCTTCCATAAAGTTTTGTCTTTTCCTTTTAAACTTTTTTTTTTATACATTTCACCATTTTAATTTTAAGTTGTGCCTTTTTTATTTTATTTTTTAGGGAGAAAATCATTCTGAATAACCTACATCAGCTTTCTGCTTCATTTGTGTTCTTCATCACATCATTATCCTCAGCTTTATGTCCCATTCACCCTTTTCTACTGCTCATCTTCCTTGCTGTCTCAAGCCCTGTTGTGTTTCTTAAACAGTAATTATGGCCAATAAAGTTGCAGCATTCAGTAGTGAATGTTGTTGGACTTTTTTTGATTGTAATCATTAAACGCAGCATTTTGTTTCACTACAGATGGAGTCTGTTGCCCTGTTTTCTTTCCAAAACATTTTAATAACCAGAGTGTTTTTATACACACTTATGTTAAAAGGTACTGAATCAAAGTCTGTGCACTTGCACATCTGTCTTTGTGAGGACCAGTGTGAGCAGTTAGACCATCAGAGTGAGGACAGAAGGGTTTCCTATAATTCAGTTAAATCATAAGCATGATCAGTTTTAAATATCAGTCAGAAATGCTCCTGACAGACTTAATATAGTCTGTTCTAGGCAGATGAGTGGTGTGTATTTTCAGTGTTCTCTGTGTTTCTGGACACTTCAGTTTAATGGAAAGATGATGTGAAGACTCACAAATGTCTTATTTTCTGTTTATTTTTATTCTTCTAACTAATAAACATCTATTGTTGAGATTTTTTGCATAAGACATGGTTTGTCTTGATAAATTCAATGTTACAAATTTAAACTTGCTTTATATAAAAGTCATTTGCTTCTGATCCATGCAACAGTCCTGAGATGATTTGATGTGTAAAGATCATCAAATCAAAGTTTCTTTTCTCTGTAGCTATTAAATGTTTTCAGTGCATTTCATTTTACTGTTTTAGTAATATTTAATATACATATTTTTAGTAAATTCTAATAGTTAATTCTCTCTTTTAAAGAAGCCTTATATTTTATCTTATTAGACTAATACTATACCACAAATGTATATACTGTATATTATATTTTGTGTTGGGCCCTTAATGAGTCTGTTCCCTTTGATTTGTAATGACATCCAGTAACAGCTGAAATCTGTTCTGACAACACCCAGCCAGCAGCTCTTGCTATGATGTTATGAGTGGCCAGGGTGTTGCTATGCAGTTACTACTCCAAGTCAAAAGATCTTCGCCCTCGAGTGTCTGATATTCTGACCCTGGTGTCAGCAGGGTAATATATATATATAATGACCATTTCTCCTGAAAACATCACTAACAGATGCAGACTGATTTCATGTCATTCCAGTATCTAGAGGGAATCCAGCTGGCTTGAACCTCCTACTGTGATCTGCCAACAGTTAGAGAAGCACTGAAACCAGGAAAATTATTTGAAGGTCATTCATTCATTTTTATTGAAACTGGGATGAGAATGATTGAATATTTTCCTCTGTTGTGATCTAAACAGGAGTGTTAGAATTTGCACAATGGCCTCACAAAGTCAAGCGAAGCAAAATCTATTGTGCCAGCGGTGAAGAGTCAAAGCCTGACATCAGCACTGCTGGGCTGAGCAGAAAGTGTTGGATAAGCAGATGTTTTAAGCCCTGCTTTGTACTTCTTTTGTCGGGCTGATCTCGCGATACCACGCGGCACAAGACTGGCTGTATATATTGAGGTGTCCAAGTTTTTCAGTGTTACACATTCTTACCTGTGGGACGGGTTGGACAGAATCCAGCAGAAAATGTCGCAGTACTCTGGGAAGGTAAGAATCTCATGTGATACATGTCACATGTTAGAAAACCAACATGAACATCAAAGTCAATGTTACACAGAATTGGGGTTAAAGGCCAAAATCAGCCTTCATAATGTCCTGTGCTAATACCAGTAAACCACTGCCCTGAAAGCTGCCCATGAAGTTGATTTGATTTCATTAAGTTATGCTTGGAGCTTGTGTCTAATCATGTTTTACATGTTTGATAAGGAGAAACGTCAGTGAGGTTTCTGAAAAATCATTTTCAAAGCTTAATTCTCAAACAGAAATTGTAAATGTACAACATCTCTAAGTGCTTTATTCAACTTCATGATGTAGTCTTTGTTTTTGTAACTAGGTAAGTCAGATCGTCCTGTTAAAACAACTTATGGTTGGCATGTAACACTGTTCCTCAAAGCTCCTCTAATGCTCTTTACCTCAGGTTGTGTTTTACGAGGGCAGATGCTTCACTGGAAGGAGACTGGAGGTTTATGGAGACTGTGATAACTTCCAGGATCGTGGGTTCATGAACAGAGTCAACTCCATCCGTGTGGAGAGCGGAGCCTGGATCTGTTATGACCACCCAGACTTCAAGGGCCAGCAGTACATCCTGGAGCGTGGAGAATACCCAGAATTCCAGCGCTGGAATGCCCACAATGATCATATGGGCTCCTGTAAACCAATCAGGATGGTGAGATAAACTGTCCTGAATCAGTGGTGTCTTATTGGTCTATTTCTGTTTGAGAGGTTGGAGGTGCAAACAAGATTTAAGATCATTAAGCAAAAGAACACATTATTTTGTTGAGCTTTAATAAGTCAGTTTCCATCAGTGCTACTTTTTCACTGAACTGAGGTCAGACATTTCTGTGGCTGTGCATCAATCCATTCTCTAGTTCCCCAGATGTGTGTCGAGTGATTGTGAGCATCCATCTGTGAGAACCTTGATAAATGAAAGATTTGGACACTAATGACCCAAATACTTGTGACACAATTGAGATCTCCATATAGCAGGACATCAGCAATATCTTTATAATATGATTTGGTTGGTAAATCTCATGTTATTGAAGACTGCAGTACCATCATAACTTTGGATTATGCATTGTCTTTCACAGTAAGAGAATATAGTGTGGTGCTGTTTATAAAAGAGTTTATAAAAGTTTCAGTGTACTAGAATAGGTTTGAAAATGTATAGTGTACTAGGATGTGCACACCCCATGACAGACAGAACACTGGCAATCTGTGCAGACATGCAACACACACGACATAAATGCAAAACTGTGTGTGTGTCTGTGAGAGTCTCAGTGTGTATATGTATGTGTGATGTGTGTGAGAGCATCACCAGTATGTAAAAGTATAACTGTGTGTGTGTGTGTGTGTGTGTGTGTGTGTGTGTGTCTGTGAGAGTCTCAGTGTGTATATGTATGTGTGATGTGTGTGAGAGCATCACCAGTATGTAAAAGTATAACTGTGTGTGTGTGTGTGTGTGTGTGTGTCTGTGAGAGTCTCAGTGTGTATATGTATGTGTGATGTGTGTGAGAGCATCACCAGTATGTAAATGTATAACTGTGTGTGTGTGTGTGTGTGTGTGTGTGAGAGTCTCAGTGTGTATATGTATGTGTGATGTGTGTGAGAGCATCACCAGTATGTAAATGCATAACTGTGTGTGTGTGTGTCTGTGAGAGTCTCAGTGTGTATATGTATGTGTGATGTGTGTGAGAGCATCACCAGTATGTAAAAGTATAACTGTGTGTGTGTCTGTGAGAGTCTCAGTGTGTATATGTATGTGTGATGTGTGTAAGTGTAGAGCATCACGTGTGTGTCAGTATCTAAGTGTATAATGTGTGTGCGTTGTAAGTGTGTGTGTGTGTGTGAGAGTCTCAGTGTGTATATGTATGTGTGATGTGTGTGAGAGCATCACCAGTATCTAAATGCATAACTGTGTGTGTGTGTGTGTGTGTGTGTGTGTGTGTGTGTGTGTGTGTGAGAGTCTCAGTGTGTATATGTATGTGTGATGTGTGTGAGAGCATCACCAGTATCTAAATGTATAACTTTTGTGTGTGTGTGTGTGAGAGAGTCTCAGTGTGTATATGTATGTGTGATGTGTGTGAGAGCATCACCAGTATGTAAATGCATAACTGTGTGTGTGTGTGTCTGTGAGAGTCTCAGTGTGTATATGTATGTGTGATGTGTGTGAGAGCATCACCAGTATGTAAATGCATAACTGTGTGTGTGTGTGTGTCTGTGAGAGTCTCAGTGTGTATATGTATGTGTGATGTGTGTGAGAGCATCACCAGTATGTAAAAGTATAACTGTGTGTGTGTGTGTGTCTGTGAGAGTCTCAGTGTGTATATGTATGTGTGATGTGTGTGAGAGCATCACCAGTATGTAAATGCATAACGGTGTGTGTGTGTGTGTGTGTGTCTGTGAGAGTCTCAGTGTGTATATGTATGTGTGATGTGTGTGAGAGCATCACCAGTATGTAAATGCATAACTGTGTGTGTGTGTGTGTGTCTGTGAGAGTCTCAGTGTGTATATGTATGTGTGATGTGTGTGAGAGCATCACCAGTATGTAAATGCATAACTGTGTGTGTGTGTGTCTGTGAGAGTCTCAGTGTGTATATGTATGTGTGATGTGTGTGAGAGCATCACCAGTATGTAAAAGTATAACTGTGTGTGTGTGTGTGTGTGTGTGTCTGTGAGAGTCTCAGTGTGTATATGTATGTGTGATGTGTGTGAGAGCATCACCAGTATGTAAAAGTATAACTGTGTGTGTGTGTGTCTGTGAGAGTCTCAGTGTGTATATGTATGTGTGATGTGTGTGAGAGCATCACCAGTATGTAAATGCATAACTGTGTGTGTGTGTGTCTGTGAGAGTCTCAGTGTGTATATGTATGTGTGATGTGTGTGAGAGCATCACCAGTATGTAAATGCATAACTGTGTGTGTGTGTGTGTCTGTGAGAGTCTCAGTGTGTATATGTATGTGTGATGTGTGTGAGAGCATCACCAGTATGTAAATGCATAACTGTGTGTGTTCAGCATGGTGAGCACTACAGGATGGAGGTGTTTGAGGGCTGTAACTACAGTGGTCAGTGTATGGAGCTGTGTGACGACTGTCCGTTCCTCCAGAGCCGTGGCTTCAATACCAACTGCATCAACTCTGTCCGAGTCTTCGGTGATGGAGCGTAAGTTCACTTCATACTAATCCTATCAGATTTTCTAGTTGAAACATTTAGGTGTGAGAGTTGGATTATAAATATAATAAAGGATATTAGACATTTACAATATTACACAACCTAACATGATCTCATGGGATTACTACAGTAATTACTATGTAGTAATATTCATGGTAATAATCAATTCATGGTTTCCTCCAAGAAATAACATTTCACATCATGTTTCTAGCCCAGATGAAAGGCTCTGTTATGTCCGTTTTATCCTTGATTATAAAATATTTACATTTATTCATTCAGCAGAAACCTAACCCTTACCCAAAGCAACTAAAGAGCATTAAACATTTTGACTTAAAAACCAACAAGCCACGTCTACAAAGCTACATTTACAAGTGGAAATCGTATTCTGCTGCTAGAGACAGGATGAACAGAAGACAGGTTTTTTAATATAGGTAGGAAAGAATATCAGCATTAGAGATTTCATTCCAACTTTAAATTCTGATTGGCTGAAACACCTGTGGCTGCACATCATTAAAGTTGCTGCTGCATTGACCAGCAAAGACCATTAAAGACCAGCAGAGAAATTTTACATAAGTTTATTCTGATTATTATTGAACAATATTGCCATGCATCTGATATAATTACCCCTATACTGAAGAACAGATAGAAAAGCCAGTGTTTGTAGTCTCAGAAAACTGCTCAGCAAGTTTTTCAATGTTTCAATCTATAATAGTTTTATTTTATTTACTGAAATAGTTCTCAGGTGTGATGAATGACATTTGTTTCAGATACAAATCTGCCATTATCTCAGTTATGAACACACGTTTATGCAACAATTAGAAAAGGTTTTAGAAACAGATGCATGTCAGCTGTGCTCAAACTGAAATCTGCGTTGGTCTTTTGAAGCTGGGTGATGTACGAGGAGCCAAACTTCCGTGGTCGCATGTACATCGTGGAGAGAGGAAACTACTGCAGCCACAATGAGTGGCAGGCACAGAATCCCAACATCCAGTCCATCCGCAGGGTCATCAACTACTTCTAACCTTCCTGCAGTGTCCCTCCCACTCTCAGTCTGTAAAATAAACTGAACTCAAGACTCGTTTTATCACACAACAGTATCTGTGTTTGTCACTCCGACTCTCATCAGCCTTACCTTAACACGCATTCAGCACATCTGTAATTTAACATGCAGCACAGTGGTATGAATTAACTTGAACACAAACATGAGAAAAACTAGTAGATTTGAACCAAAAACATGCAGCTTGTTAATTACAGCATGTTAAGTAAATATACTAATTACCAAAATATTACCACCTATAGCTCAATCACAAAGTACATGCTAGTGGCATGTTATGGTGTAAATGCTGCAGAACATGCAGAGTAGCAGCGTATTAATACGTTGTCTGCCTCATTTCACATAAAGAACTATTACAACAAACAGATCAACATTAAACAGCATGTACCTGTTTGAAATAAGGTATGACGCTTTATTAAAGAAAATCAGATATTGCATTCATACACTGAGCACAGACTGAGAAATTCAGAAACCTTTATTGCATGTTGAAGAGATTCCCTTTGGGTTTGATGAATTAACGAACACAAACGAAAAGCTTTTCAAATTAACTGCATACAAACTATTTGTATATTAGAACTAAAAACATTCATAACAACAGATGTTTTTTCTAACTTCAAACAACATTCATGATTAATTACATATGAATAATGAAGCAGCTAATGGTTTCTGAAAATGAAACATTGCACAACATTATATTAGCTGTTTTGCTGATATTATGGCATAAATGTAAGATAAGTTTTCTTCTTCCATTCTGTTATTTAAAAATAAAACATAAGAGGCAACAATAACTTTAATGAACTTCTTTACATGAGTGTTTACATGTGCAGATTCATTTTAACTAGAGGACGAGGGCCGCTTCTCCAGGTAAGATCTGAGGTGTGCGATCAGTTCTTGCTCCTCATCCAGGGTCAGGTCCAGATAATCTTCCTCATGCCTGGGAATATCCTCCAAAACCTCCTTCACTAACTGCTCATCCAGGGGACTTGAAACTGATGCTGGACATAAATACAATGATTAGACGTCCTGTATGTGTTTGAGTCACTTTGACTGATAATGCAGCATGATAATCAGCTACACTTAAGACACAAAATAAAGTCAATGAAAGAGTTACAGGCCAATGCAACAGGGTTTGAATTAAAATACTGTCTCAGTGAAGAGCTGAACGTCTGTTTGTTTCTGTGCATGAGCTAGAATAGCAGGAAAACCAGATTGTGATTTGAGCCAATGTAAAAATGGTTTTAATGTTGTAAGATTTTAGTACTGATCTGACACTGAAATCTGGAAAACAGTTTGGAGATTTGAGTCTTATTTTAGTGGATAAACCGGTGTGAATTTTTACAGGGTTTTCCTGGCGTTTCAGTGAGAGAATGTGGTACATTTCAGTAAATGCCACAGTAATCTGAACAGTTTCCTGCTGCAGATGTCAATCTTGTTTCGCAATCTTGATTTTATTGTGTTATAATGTTAATTTTGTGTATGTGTGTGCACATGCTCACGTGTGGAGCTGGAGGAGGTGCTGGGCTCTTCTGAAGATGATGAGGGAGGAGATGGTGATAAGAGCTCAGGAGGAACAATGCCCTGATTGTCCAGCAGCAACTGTGTGGCCTGAGCAAGATCATCAGCCATCAACCTCAGAGCTGATTCAGCCATGTCCACCTGAAAGCCCAAAGACACCAGCTGCATGTACACACAACACACAGACACATACACACAGAAAGACAAAAGCAAAAATCAGGTGCATTCTGACATATACACAGACTGTTGATGCTAAGTTTTTTCACTAGTCTCAGTTCAGTAAGTCTCACCTGATCCAGTTTGGACTGTTTGTCTGAACTCTGACCTTCATCGCGGTCTAACAGAATCTGAACAGCAGAAGATCAGATCAATGTTTATTCACGTCAGGTTAACAAAGAGATTTAAAAACAGCTTCCTTATAAATGAGAGAGCATTTAAAGTTGTTCTTTAGGAGAACAACCCACACAGTCTCACTCAACTGTCTCTGCATAATAAAATAGTGTGTTGTTTCCTGTATTATTATGCAAAAAAATTATAGTTTGGCTGCCAGGATGGACTGTAATAAAGACTCGTTTTAGTTTTGCTGTGTGACTGCAGTGGTTTACCTCGTAGGCTTTGTCCACATCTCCTTTAGCATGATGAAGAGCTTTAGCTGCGTCTCTCTTACTGTAACCCAACTCCACCAGAGTGTTGATGGCCTGCAGACGCCGCCGTCTCTTCTCACGCTCCAGCTCCTTCATCTCCTGCTTCTCCTGATCGACACAGTTACAAATGTCAGATCTCAGATTCTAAGGCTGTGCACTGTGTTATAGTGTCTGTAATCCACCTTCTTCCTCTGAGTCAGGTGAAGCTTCGCCTCCTCAATGTTTCCTCGACAAGCTCTCAGACCCAAACGAGCTTCCTGATCAGAGAAACCAAAACCCTTCAGCTGGTCCAGCTTCTCTGGGTCCAAACAAAGCTGGCCATACAGCTCATGAGCCTGTGTAACATCAAAATCAAACACAGCCAGCCACACAGCTTCTGAATCTAGGTAACACAGATCATCAAAATCAAACACAGTCAGAAACACAGTCAGCAACACAGTTTCTGAACCTGTGCAACACAAATCATCAAAATCAAACACAGTCAGCCACACAGTTTCTGAACCTGTGCAACAAAAATCATCAAAATCAAACACATTCAGCTGTACAGCTGAACCTGTGCAAACTAAATACAAAAACAAAAATGGTTTGTATGTTTCAGCATTTGTTAAAAAAACGAATATAAATACATTTAAAAAAACCTCTAGCAACTGCCAGCAATTTAATCTGACGGCAGTAAAATGCAAAACTTTATGAAAGATGAGATAAAACAATTTGCCATATGAGAATAAAGATGCTTGTTTACCTAAAAATAGTGATATAAAACTAAAAGCGTTTGTCCTGAAAGTTTAGTTGGTGCAGCACAGTCAGTTATTTCAAAGATCCTGCACATTTATCACATCTGTGAATATTTTTATCTGCTCAGCTTACTTTGTTGAGCAGGTGAGATGCTTTGTTCCCATCACCTGTGTGGAAGGCCAGGCAACTCTGAAGAAGATACAACCTCAAAAACAGCACGTCCTCTCCTCCAGTGTGCCCCTGAAAGCCAGAAACACATCACACTTGTACCATATTCAGTTCATGTAAGATCACAAGGTGCTCTTGGTGTCAGACCTTGATCCGCTGCAGTCTGCTCTGCTCCTCTCCATAGCACCTGTGGAAACATTTCTCAGCGTTCTCCAGTCTCTGTTTGGCGTCTTCCAGACAGGTGAGCTCACTCAGTGCCTGATAACACCACACAATGTCCAGATGCAGCACAGCGTAATTATCCACAGTGTGGAGAATGGTGGAGTCACACTTACTGCAGCAAGTACACAACACGGACAGAGCTGTCATTTACACAGAAATGACATTTTGTCATCTGTTACTGTAAACTGAATGACTGGTCATTCAAGGTGCAGTAAATGATTTCTGAGAAACGCTGAGGAAAATTTACACCCAAACAAACAATTTTGTGAATATTTGCTAGATGTCTGTTCCGGGTGTTTTAAAACATTTTTCTTCACACAGTTTTTGCTGTGTAAATAGGAGAAAAAGAAATTAGATTGGACCAGTCACCACAATACCATTACACTCTCACAGCCAATGAGCAATGAGGGCATGTCCTGCTGCTGTTAGTCGATGCCTGTGCTGTGTAGCACGTTTGTTATTCTGAGGGCAAAGCAATGAAGGGAGAGGTGTGTTTGTTTGAGAGTTGATCATTTCTCCGAATTCACTTACTGCACATTTAATCAAAATAAAGTCGTACTTAAACTGTTCATCAGCCCGCAGCAGGTAAGACAAAGCACAGCTGTGCTTCTTCTTCTTCATCAGAGCACGACCCTTCTCATGGAAGCCCATCGCCATGATCAGAGCCTAAAGTGAACACACAGTCAGCAAAGTTCTAATGAATAAAAATGAGTTGGGCCCAGTAACAGCAGTCATAATGAGCTCAGTTTTTATTTCATACGTCATTCATTTCCTCTACTATACAGAGCTAAGATTATGACTGAGATATCCTAATGACAATATAAACAGTTAAAGTATTATATGACAAAAGGCAGGAATGACCTTCCTCTCTCTGTTGGGGATCTGTAGTGGATTTCCTTTCTGATCAGCAATCTCCAAGAAAGGGGTGGTCGTGGGGTCTTCAGTACCATCTGACAGTCATACAGAACCATCGTAAATTATCGGACAGCACCAGTAAATCATTAGGGGTGTAACAATACATGGATATGGATTAATGTATAGATCAAATGTATAACGATATGATGCATCGATGCCACACATAAAATATTGATATGTACTTTTATTTTGACACATATTCACATAATGTAATGTGTAACGTTTGCCTGTGCGTCAGATGCTACAAACGACGACTGATTTTGTGTCTGCTGTTGGACGCAAATCGTGGGTATGAAAATTTTGTATATGGGTAAGTAGATGGGCAGACAAAGAAAACCCATGTAGTTTATAAACGTTGCCAGTGCCAGGTAAAATACTTGGGAAATGTGACAAACTTGTCAGTGCATTTAAAAAGAAAACATGGAACTGAAGAAATCAATTGGCTGAAGAAATACAGTCACTGTCATCTCAAATCATGTGCCCATTATTTATTATTTTATTTAAGAAATGTAAACTAAAGTATATTTTTTGTTGTTAATGTCCCAATTGGGATACTGGATGTGCAATTTTCATAAAGTTTAATTAAACATTCATTTTACATATTTTTGTTGCATTTGTGAGTTTTGTGAAAATCGAATCTTAACCGTATCGCTGAATCTTTCGAGGTATAAACAAATATTGTACCACTGGATGAAAGAATCAATATCATATGGTATCTGTCTGTCATATGTCTGATTTACTCTGCTATAAAACATATAGCTCCTCTCAGCAGCTGTTGATCAGAACACACAGTAACAGACTGAGTGTTTGAATACTTTCACCTCGTTCTGACAGGATCTGGAACCCTTTCTGAGTTCTCTTCACTCCTTCATCCTCACTGCGTCTCTTCTGTTCTTCATCCAGCATCACATTCCTCTCATCCTCAGAAGACACAGACAGCACCATGATCTTACTGTTGTTCTTCACATTCTGTTCATCCAGTCTCTTCTCTTAAACAAACAAACAAACAAGCATCACGTCACAGTCTGAAACACAGAATACTGAATAAAGCATTTAATATGATATTTAATATTAGTATTGAACAGAGCCATTTATTGAGCAATAATTCAATTAAACATCTACACTTTATTTACAATTTATTTACTTTATCTACACTTATTTATTTAGCAGATGAAAGAAACCACAGGCAATTTGGCATTATTTAAAGTGAGTTGAAGTCAGTGCTTTACCGGGGACCAGCGTTTTCCCTCTCAGGATCAGATGGAAATGTTGTAATTCATATTTCTTACAGATCCTTCATTCAACACACAGAGTAAATAAATGTAAACACACTTTTATATAATTGATAAATCCCATCCGAAATCAAACTGAGTTCAGGTTTAATGTGACAACGTTAAGACTTACTCTTGTTTGAGCTCTTGAGCGGTGATGTCCAGTTTGGTCTTTAAATGAACTTTCATCTTCTGTAAATGTGTGTCAATACAGTGAAAGAATCCATTCAGAAAACACAAGCAAACATAAAGTGTTTAATGACTGTACCACCAATCATGACACTGTAAACACTCGCCTGTCTGCCCAGCCCTATTGTTATATCTGACCCAGTGAGGGTGTTAAAACATTACCATGATGTGTGGTCCAACTTAAGCCATAGAAATGACTCTATCATTTCAATCATTTGAATAAAACAGCTAATTTAGGTTTTAATATACAACTGATTTCAAAAAGAAACAGAATGATCAACATGAAAACTTGTAGAGTGAGAGCCAATTATGTCTATGAGGAACTGATAGGAGTCTCTATAAGACACACTACCAGGTCCAATCTGATCTCCGTTGTTTTCTGGTACCTGAGTTTCTTTGGGGAGGCGGAGCTCCAGTGTGGCTACAGACGTCTCTCTGTACTCTTTATTTCCCTCTCCCTTCATCACGGCATCTGACTGAATGATTTTCAGAGCGGATCTCACATCGTCCTCTTCAAATCCTGTGACTGAAGCGTATCTGCCTGCCAGTTCCTGAAGATGACACGACGTTACAGGTCTGATAAACACACAAAGCTAAGTGCGAACTATAAAACACAGTCAACCATATAATCATATGCAGTTAGGAAAGATCAATTCAACTCTGTTGCAACTCATTTGTCAATTGGTAGAAGCTTTACAAACCAGACAGATGTCAACCTGCCCTCATCCTCCAAAACCATTAACAAAAGTGCGTATCAAAGACACTGACATTTGTGTTTACTTGTGTTATAAGAGCCAGAACACAAGGAGAACACGTACAGTACAGCAGAGCAGAGATGAGGGGCTGTCACCTGCATGTGTTGACAGTCAGTGGTGAAGGGCTCCTGCCACAGACGGATGTTGTCTTCTCTGAGCAGAGAGATCAGTCGGTTCTGAACGTGCTCCTCCATGCTTCAGACGCGGACATCAGCGTGTAAGTGAAAGAGAAAGCAGCTCTGCATGGGAAGTCCCCACAACGCCGCGATCGCGTGTGTGATGAACGTGTGACGATTCAACAGTATCACTGCGTGTGAAGGCGCGTTTCTACACTTATTTCTGAATCTATAATCACTCTCAGCGATCACCTCGTTCAGATGAAGCTTCTCTGTTTCCACACGTGAGTGTGAGTGTGAGTGTGAGTGTGAGTGTGAGTGTGAGTGTGAGTGTGAGTGTGAGTGTGAGTGTGAGTGTGAGTAAACAAACGCTTCTCACCCGCTAGCACGCGTCGCTCCCGCTCGCTTCCGGTCACGTGTCTCGTGTCGGGTTTTGGCGCGCTCTGCTGGAGCGGCGTTGAACTCGCTCACTTTAAAACGTTTTCATGTACAACACGAATTTTACTTATTAAAGTTTTATGTGATGTGAATTAAGCTGAGTCGTGTAAATTAACTATGCCTGACCACAGCCGATGTCAAAGGACAGATCATAAGACTAACTTTAATTCAGATTCATTCATATGATTAGTAATTTGTTAGTGATTTATATGTTGTGTGCTCGTTTATTTCAGGTAAATAAAAGTATTATTAGGTTGCTTTGTACTGTAAGAGAGAAAACCATGCAGGTGGCAGTGTGACGTGCGAATATTGTGTTTTTATTTTTACATGAAACACCGATTTGAAAACGTCAACATCATATAAATGTATACAGTCACTAACAGTTACTGACAACCTTTCGGAGCGCAGACCCTCTGACTTAACTTATGTTTATTATGACACATTTCAAAACAATGACTGTTAAGTTGTGAAACGTTTTAAAACAAAGTTTTTTTGTTTGTCAAACTAAATATCACCAAACGCTTAGTAAAAACACTCAGGTAAGGGTTCACTAAAGGAATCCTTTCCCGTCGGGTTACAGTGTTTTCATGCCACCGATCACAGCGCAATTTCATCACGGCCGCCATTTTGCCTTTTGACGACCACTGACCTCTTGACCTGAATGACGTCACGCCACGTAGACTCAGAGTGATTGGTTAGCATGTTTACATGGCGGGGTGGTGCTGGTCATGGCGCGACGTTATAAGATGTTTTATAACATTGAACACAGGTAACAAACGCAACATCTGACAGGGCCGAGTGATGAAACGTTAGGCATGGTGTTGGATATGAAGTTCTGTGACTCTGGCTGTCAGATGTTCTGCAGGGTTTGTAGTTACTGAACTTCAGCTGTGACACTCATACTGTGTGAACAGGGCTAATGGCCTTCATGTCCATGACAGTGACTTCACTGCTACTGATGTGCTTGAAGGAGAAACTTGATTCATCCCTCAGGGAGATGTCTGTTACACCTGCAGAGCCCAAACAATTGGACAATTTATCTTTCTCATGATCTGTAAAATCTTTTGATATAAACTTTTAAATACACATTTTATTTATACTAAAGTCTTTTCCCAGCGTGAGCTTTTAGTAAATCTTTTATTTTTATCGATGTTCTGACCACAGGCGCTGGAAGATGAGCCACTCTGGGTTTGACATCACTGTTAGCTTCATGATCTCAACTGACCCTTGACCCCAACTGTCAGTGTGTAACTCGTCCTGCACAAAATGAGGCAGCGTTGTAACAACCTGCATATGTTATGAAAAAGCGTAATGCCGCAACTGCACTTGCAAATGACAATCCACCACAAGCAAAGCTTGTTAGAGTTTCCCATGAAGATGCCCAAAACATTTCAGCTGGAGGTGGCACATAATGTGATGTAGGCGGCCTAATTCTTTCATGTGCTTCTAGCAAAATGGCAGTGTGTACTGGAGGAAGGGTGTGAGACAAACCCTTAATCATATTGATCTGCAGAAACATCAGCACGTGATTCCACAGGCCGCTTCCAAATCACAGCCTCAAGATCTCAGACACTCACTGTTTTCCTTACTATCCTGAGGTTTGTTGAAGGTCTAGCATTTGATTCCTGAATGTTAAACAGACTCGAGTTTGTGATAGTATAAGATCACAGATTTCAGCTCTGTGATGAGTGTGAGTAGAAGAGTGTTCAGCAGATGATTTTAGTGTTTGTGTGGAATTTCCAGAAAACACCTCCAGGTCACATTTCACACTAATTCTATTCACTCATTGAAACTCTCATACAGAAATGAACATGCATAATCACAAAGCACATATGTAGGACTGTTTCATGGTTCAGAATATCCAGTTTGGATGGACTCTAGTACCACAGAACATTGTCAGTATCTGGAGGCTGCAGTAGAGGGTCCTCAAAGCCTCACTAATGTCACTGGCTCACAGGACCGAGGTGTTTAAACTGCTTCGTTCAACAGACACAAAGCCTGATCTTGATAATTTGCTTTATTCAGCAGCGCTTCACTGGGAAGTCTGATTAATACAGAGTAACAGAGATACAGTTATACGTAAGGTTGTCTGTATATTCTTGTGTGCTCTGTTGACAAAATTTACATTTAGCAGATATACACATTTTGCTCTGTGCAGTAAAGAAAACTGTATCTGTCAAAAATCAGTTATTGAGTAAATGACAGATTAGTCATGACAGTCTCCCTTACCACAATTCACAACAGTAGGTTTATAATTCTGATTTATAATCTGAAATGTCAGATTGAATTGTGGTTATGTCACGTCTGTGTAGGTGTAGCATGTGTAGGTTAGGGTTAGGGTTAGGGGTGCTGGACGGCAGAGTGTTTGTATGTTGTTCTTACAGCATTTGTTTACAATTTAAACTCACCAACCACGTTAAGAAATTAACTCTGCGCAAAAGCTTGCAACTTTATGTTTCAAACAGAGATGGTGATAGAGAGGCAACAGTTACCGATTGCAGCTTTAATTATCAATGTGAATAAACTCATGGCAGACAACTGTACACATGTGATGATAACATCTAATCCACTATCATTTACAGAGAATCTCACTCACTCAGAGAGTCTCAAATAGGTCAGGTGGTTTCTATGCTTATGATGTCATATTCTCATAAGTATATTTACTTATATTTGTATATAATACAGCCTTTGTTATAGCATCAAAAATATCAATTCATTGTCGCTTCAATGGACTGTTAAATTCTGTTATTGGTGTGTGTGTGGAATAGTCCATTTTTGACTTTGTTCTGAACTGTTGACCATATGATTATAGATTCTGTAGAGTCGTGTATTTCCCTGAGAAAACAGTTGAGGGTTTGATGGAATGGAGATTATTTTTCACATGGAGAGGCTGTGTATTATAAAAAATACTGTACAGAGCAGCAATCAGTTGTGACTCTTTATTTCACTTCAGGAAATATTTATGCACAGCGACTGTAAAAGTTTTAATGTTGGCAAAAAGAGATGAATTTTTCCACTCAGCCCTAAATGAAAGGGCCGCATGGATTGTGAGTTACTGACATTAGAATTCCAGGGTCATTTTTCTCAGGCACTGTCATGTGCAGAGACATCCTGTTGGTTGTGACAGCTTTCTGTGATTTATTAACATTTAATTCTGCAAAGCCAAAGAAATAATGCTGTGATTTCATCTAAAACATTCTTCATCGGCAGTCCAAATTAAACCTGTAAAACTGCATGTGGATGAAAGTCAGACAGCACTAATAACCTCTGAAAACATCATTACATCCTCCTGATATCAATGCAGTAGCTCAGAGGTTTTTATTAGATTTGCGATGGCCTTAAGGATTTCATCTTTGAAATGTTGGCATGCAGGGAGGATGGTCAGAGAAATTAAACGAGAGCAGATTGATTTAGAAGTGGTTTTATTTGTTAAATGGTTTTAAATGATTTAAGTAATAATGTACAATGTATTCATGTTATAATCATGTTAGAATGACTATATTAACAAAACAACATGACCCTGAATACAGAACATTATATTTTAACTGCATAATCAAACTCACTTCATCATAAAACACACATTTTTATTAAGATATGATTAATATAATGTGTTAAGTTTAATTTTTCCACTGGTAAAGCTAGTTACACACGTTTCACATTAGAACTTTCAATACTCTAGTGCACTAGATTGTAGAAGGGTTTTAACAGTTAAGATCTAAAAGATTCTTGTATGAAAAGCTCTTTGAGTTGGATGGTCATACAGAACGTGTGGCTCTCCACATGTCTCAGTGTTGAGAACAGATCACTTTGTGGGATTTTCAGGAGAGCAGCTGAAGTCTGGCTCTGTGTTTGCTCTTTCACAGGTCCTGATTTTGCCCAGGCTGTGAAAATCTGAGCCGTGGTTGAAGGACAGTTCTTGGCCAAACTTGCAAAACTATGCTGCAAAGCTCAGCTTCAAGATCAGTGAGTCTCAATCAAGCCTTAACTGTATCTTCTCACTCGACCGGACTGAGTTCTCTCTCTCCCTCTTTGCTGCTCCTCTGTTTTCCTGTTGAAGCTGAACTGTGGGTGTATTTACAGCACACATTCACTTGTGTTCAGCCTGGTGTTTCACATGAAGGGCAATCAGGATGTTTCCAGTGTCATTGTCCAGAAGGGCTCATATCATGTTTAATACTTATATTCAGGATTATATATTATATAAGGGCAACAGTCTCTTTCTGTGGCTTTTGTTCCGGCTGTGATTTGACCCAGAGAACTTGTGTGTCCGGGGTCAAATAAAAAAATGACATTTATTATCTCAACTCTTTCTACTACATAGCAATGATGCCGTACAGAAAACAAATGCTGAGAAACAAAGAGCCGCAGAACACAAAAAATCAAATTTACCGCACAACACAAACAATTCTGCGGTGAATTTTATTTTCATTAGACATGCTTCACCAGACTAACTCTTGAAACAGTTGAAATCCAGTTAATACACTGACTGAGAAAAGAGGAGAGTGAACCAACTCTCCAACCTGAAATTATACTGTTGACTTCCTTTAGTGCAAGACTGTGTGGTAGCATGATTGTTGAAAACATTTATCTTGATGATGCAAACATTCCAGTTTCACGCTCTGTAATTGTGGGTCAGAGTCGATCAAGACCTGCAGAGAGATACAATCTAAACTCAGTTAGTGACAGATCAACTTCCAGAAGATATCAGACCTTGTTACAATCAATCAGATAACATCCATATGGAGAAACCTGCTGCTTGATTCACCTGGCAGGAAATTCTGGATTACTTCTTTATGCTGTGAGCTGATTCAGTGATAGATCACCCAACCTTACCTGTCACAGCTTGTTTTCCTTGTGTGTTTTTTCACACGTCTGGTACAGTGCAGTACACTGTGCAGTATGCGTCCTGCTATTGCATGTAAAAAGTGAAACAGTATACAGTATATTATGCAAATAATAATAAAAATAATAGGTTGTAAAAATGTCATTTACATGCATTTTTCCCAGGCACATTGCACACCAGAACACATTATGTTAAAACAAATTTAATACAATGACACAGCACAATTTACATCCTGCTGCAGAATTAAATCAAAGATGCTAGAATTCTAGATGCTAGAAGATACCACCGTTCCGTTTCTATGAATGGGAGACGCTCAGAGGCACTCTCAAGAGAATGTGCATGTGCGGTACCTGAAGCGAGCTGATTTTATACATAAACAAGAAGTTATGATACAGCACATGTGGGGTTTAGTAGTTGGTCTGAAAGATATTGTTTCATTGTGACCTTAAATTAGTCATTTTAGAGATATCAGTCCCCCCTCACAGCTGCCCGGAGGCATTGCAAAGATGGCCGTTGAGTGTGGAGACTTTCCTTAAAGGTACTTTGTTTGAATCACATGTAAATGTTAAACAAAACTCTGCGATAATGTTGTTTTAACTTGTCTTTAAATGTTTCATCATGTTTTGAGTGTTGCAGTGAGTGTTATATTATCGCCGTTATATATTGTGTAGATGCCATGAAAGCATGTTTATCTGCATTATTTAGACAGTTTAGACATCAGCTATGTTAGATTACATGCCTGAGTATAGATTAATGACTGTTGAAAACACTCATGCATTTCAGGGTTAAATTGCAGGTGTCTTGAGGGGGCTGCGCCTGTCAGTGAGGGTCTCGTCTCTTTGCAGTTGTACATATTGCATAAAAGCAGGATTTTATGGCAGGAATTCAAACAAGTGTCTACAGCAAACTTCAGCTGTGAAGCTGAAAATAAAGAAAGAACATGTTTTAGTTTAACTGCATGAGCTGTATTTTAACATTACTCTGTTTCTTCACTCTCATGTGTGAATGATGAAAGCAGGGCTGTCTGCTAATAGCTGTGTGGATGTGTTTACTGCAGTAAAATCTCGTTCAGCTCTGTATGACATCATGATTTTGACCCATGTAATATAATGACTGCTGCTAATATACTCATGCATGTCACATGCATGTCACATTTATGATATTTCACATTTACTATTTTAATCCACCTCAAGCCAGCAGAGAGGACGGCCTGTGACAGATGATGCTTTTACCCTCAGATTTGTTTAAATTTTGACCCAATAACATGTTTTTGCTACAATATATGGCTGGCCTGCTGAGAGACAGTCTGTGTCTTTAGAGCAGAGAATCTCACCTCGGCTGCAGTGTTGCTCTCATCTGCTGTCTGAGAGTTAAACTGGATAAGTAGGTGCGGTGCATTATAGAATCAATATATGTTTACAGCTTCCTGCTGTGTTCATACAGTGGAGTTTAATTCAGCACTCATGAGGTATGTGCCTGTTTAACAGGTGAATATATTATATACCTACAGGGTATTACCATGTATTGTGTTCCACAGAATTAAAGAAAACTAGATTTAGAATTATACAAAAGTAAATAATAGAGGAATGTTCGTTTGTAAGTGTACTATTCCTTTAAGAGTTTGGCTGTTTATGATAGGTCAACAGGCCAGGCTCCACTGGTTAAAGTTATTTCTAACTTGTACTTTGCCTTAAAGAGCAGCGATGTGGACAGCACACACACACACACACACACACACACACACACACACACACACACACCTGGAGCAGGAAAAATATAGTGATGTGAGTGAACTGCTGTGTAAACTCTAGTAGATTATTAAAAGTGTTTCTTTAACTATTAGGAGTCAAACCTCACACTTTACTATATGAATGTTTCAGGGATGTTGTAAGAAAGTGCTTCTGTTTGAGATCTACATCCGCAGGTTTCTGGGCCTTCACACTAACCCCAGCAAAAATGTGATCTGATCTCATTCTATTGTTCAATGTGATTTGTGTGCGTTTTCAGAGCTGCAAAGGATCAGAGCAGTGCAACGAATGTTCAGATGTTTTTATTTACTGTTTAAAGACCTAAATGTTGCCAACATCCAGACTTCATCTGAGCTGTTTGTATGTTGATTTCTGTTGTTAGACAAGATAAACTTGAGTTATTTCATACAATGTGAAGTGTCTTCAACTTAAGACTAAAGGGCTTTATTTTGCCACTGTACTGAAGGTTCTGGCTGTTTCAGACTGATGGATGATGAGTTCGTTTTGAAGCATTTCTCTGATTTTCTGTTTGTAATGAAAGCTTTTTAATCATGAACATAAAACTGCTCTTATATTATTATTCATTATGAATCTGAATGATGCATTTATTTGAATGCATCATTCAGATTAAGTTTGAAGTTAATGTCGTTTTTCTGCAACAAATGCAGATTGACACTTTGACAAACATGCAGCATTATTCCTGTGAACAGCTGAGAAGTTGAGATCTTTTAAAGCAAACATGCAATCTCATTATCTGAAAAGATCTTGTGAACCTTTGAAGTAAGATTGAATGTATTGATTCGTGTTAGATTCAGAACCAACAGAAATATCAGACATAATAAATGTGTTTTTGTCTCTTAGGGTGTTTTGAATTGCTGAGTTTCTAGGTGTTTAGGTCATAACACAGACTGAAAAAAAAAGCATTTAACCAGCGAGGTAAAGATTTTTGTTGTATTAAGTGCTTTACTTATAAGTATCTTATAAGTACTTTTAAATTACTTTTATCATCTTTGTGCTGGACGTGTTTGTTGTTCTTGAATGACAGGACGTGTGACCGCATTAACTGCAGCAGAGACTCTACTGTTTTGTAAGCAGCACTGCAGAGTGACGCATTCTTCATAATGTCAAAGCATTTAGCCAGCGGCTTTCTCATGACAGACACTTACTGATATTTATTGATATTCTAGTAAATAAACATTATCTCTGATATTCCTCAAGATGTCAGAGGAGATCTGTGTGTGTCTGTCTGTCTGTGCGTGTCTGTCTGCGTGCGTGTCTGTCTGTCTGTGTGTGTGTGTGCGTGTCTGTCTGTCTGTGTGTGTCTGTCTGCGTGTGTCTGTCTGTCTGTGTGTGTCTGTCTGCGCTGTCTGTCTGTGTGTGTGTGTGTCTGTCTGTGTTTATGTATGAAATTTCCATAACGTTTGGAGGCTATTACATCGATGAAAGCCCTATATAAACATCTAAATATCTGTGGTTGTATTTTAAACTTTGCTGCCCACCTGGTGATTTACATGTTGGCAAGAAACCATCAGTAAACATCAGCCAGTGAAATCCTGCTCCTCAGCTTCTGCTCATGACTTCTGGAACATGTGAGAAGCTGCAGGAATGCAGTGCTGTATAATTCATACCAGTGATTCTCAACGCTTCACTTGATTCATTCTAACAAAGCTGTGTTAATAATGCAAGAGTCTTATTTCAGTCTGGCAAATGAATGAAGGCTTTTCAGAGGTCTACTTCACCTTCTCAGGGTCATGTGATGTAAAGACAGTCACATCACCAGAAGGGAATCAAATAGATGTTTTCTGTGACTCTTTGAAGACTGTATTTTTAAACATTAACCTTCAGTTTCTTACATGATTTATTTTCATTTTCACAGTTCATTCACTTTGTGTTTTATGGCATTTCAAAGAGCGTACATATTGAGTTACAGATTATTTGTGTTTTAATATAACCTCTAAATCCAAACCTTTGTCCCTAGTAGTCCTGCCATCCCGTTTCCATGGCTACATCTCAAAACACCGGCTGCAGCAGTTTCTTTATTCAGAAATCAAAGTAACTCTTACTGTTCTCACCTTCATCTGCATATGATTGTAAACATCAGAATATCTGCTCTATTTGAAACGCCAGCTTGAACATTTGCCACACACTGTCTTAACCACCAGACAGCGGCTTAAGAGGAAATACAATCTTGCACAAAAACCACTATCATACCATTAAACTTTTATGATCTCGCTTATCTGTTTAGCAATCATCATTCATTTATGGTTCTTACTGAACTCTAGAATATAGCCTTTATTATGCCACAAACATCAATGACACCTTGAATCGTATTTTGTAAAGGAGGGATGCTCTGTTACTCTTCAAACCATGATACATTTACTTTGGACCTCCCAGAGACTGCCGTCACCTAAAACAACCTTGGCAACTGCCTAGCAACACCCTGGCAACACTCTAGTATCATCCACAACTTCAGATTTTCCAGAATTTCTTTAGAAAATGTAGAAATATTTTTCTTGCTTCTAAATGTAGTGCATTATCTTTTGAACTGTTTAATGATTCCATTCATTTTATTTTATGGACATTTTCTATGGATTTCTTTGTAATATTTGCATACTGAATTGTGATTGGTCTTTTCATTCCAGGGTCTCACAGCAGACAGCACATTGCATGTTTATCATCATGACAGCAATGCAGCTCAAACTTTAACCCTGTTGTACTGCTGTTCTGCAATAACTGCTGTTTTCCCCTGGAATCTAGTTTACATTGACTTATTCAAACTAAATTAAAATGATGAAGGCTGTTTCTGCTGTAACAGGAGGAAGAATCCTTTGGCAGATTTTGTCTTGCAGGAGTGTGTCTGTAAAGTATATCAGTGCACACACAAACATCGAGCTGAGTAAACTTTTCATTGACACATAAACTCAGTGTTGCCTTCTCTCACTGCACTAAACATCACAGGTATCGATTCATTCAGACAAGATACGAGACATACATCAGGAGCGAAGCAAATTAATGGTCTTATTAATGTAAACTGGACTGAATCTAGTTCAGCGCTCGGCATATGTACACAAATCAATGTGCATCACTGCTGCGTGTCTGTGTGCTAATTAGATTGTCAGCTTTGATGACTGTTGATGAGTTTGTTCAGTAATGAGAGTTTTCTCAGCAGAGTCCGATCAAACACTGACTGTTAACTTCTGCTGACTGACCCTCCTGTGAATATTTTGTGTTAAACAGCAGACCGTTGATGCTGTTGTGTTGGGCAGAAGAAAATGAGAAGCTTCAGGTCAAGTCATTAGAGAACAGAATATCGTCCCCTAAGGACGTCGCTTGATGAGTGTACCAGGACATAAATCAGACGTGCCACAGTTTTCTCTCCCTCTCTCCATTACTGCCTCTGTCCTCCAGTGAAAGCTGCATGCAGCTGCACATGTGCACATAGACTGTGTCTGCATCTGCATTTATGGTCTATCTGACTCCTTGGGCCGAGGACCCCATACATTTTAATGAAACCCTGTTTAAAAATAGTCATGTATTCTGATTATTTTGTTTATTTTTTAAGCAACATTTAAATGGCAAATATTTCATTGTGTCTCATTGTGTCTTGTTACATTGGAGGACCAGAGGAAGTGGTCTGAACATCACATGTGAGCAGAGGAATGTTGCTCATGTCACATGTGAAAAGAGGGTTTTCTTAAAGACACACACACAAAACAACCAGACAGAAAGAGAAAGCAGAAAATGGTCTTCTGGAAAATAACATGAAATAACAAAGCATGTTATGATGCTCATGCAGCCATGTGCTTACATTACTTCTTACTTCAGAGTGAGACCACACGCACACACAGAGTACAGTAGCAGCAGCCAGTGTTTTCTCTGTGTTTGATGACCTATGCGTCCTTCACTCTTCACTGCATTACAGTCAAATAATGCACACACTAGATTCCCTAATTATGAAATAATGTTCACCTGACATGCAGTAAAAGCTCACCCCCCCCTCATAAATGACGACTAGTTTGCTGTTTTGCTAAGATTTCTGGAGGAAATGATTTGATGTGCAGCTTATGCTATTTGCATAACAAATGAGGAGATTCAGAGATTGATTTTGTGTTTGCAGTTCATACGATGTTACTGATTTTGAATTTCTCCAGTATGTCAAATATTGCCCTTATGTTCCAACCTGTGTTACACTTTGTAAATCTACTGCATGACCTCATAATGTTTCACCTAAAACATTTATAATATTTGTGGAATGTCACGCTCTAATTTTGCATGATTTAAAAGCAACTGTCTGTATGAGTGACTAATATAGGCATAAGCCAGCTGCCTGTCAGATTTCTAGAAATCAGAAGATGAATGTTATTGTAAGACATTCTGCATCGTTAATGGATGGTCCGTGGTTGGATATACATGTATAATGACTTGTATGTTTGACTGCTGTCGCAGGCTGCTGATGTCTGTGCTGGTTTCCTGTCTCTCCCTTGGCTCCAAACTCTTACTCTTTATATAATCCAGTGATTTACACTCAAATCGAATAGATTTTGCTATAACGACCGGCTGACTGTACATCATCTCTTACGCAGCGGTGAACTGATATGAATAATTTTATGGCCAGTGCTGATAATGATTTCTAGAGAGCAAGAGGCTGATGGCCGACATCATGTAGATATGAATTTGATATTAATTTAATGATGGTAAATTAGACATTTAGACAGAAGACATTAGACAAAAAAAGGTGTAAAAGGACACTTGTTTTTTACAATTGTGCTCAAACATCGCTCACACCGGAATCACCACATACATGAGTATCGGTCATTACAAACAATTTCAAAATGACAAAATATTTTCAGATGAATTGACCTGACTGATTTATGTCAATAACTGCACACATTCAGCAACAAAATATATAAATAGTACATTGTCTTCCACTAGTGAAATTTACAGTACACATTACATTGTGTTCTAAAGATACATTTCTTATCAAATCTGTTGCTACAAGGTAACATTTAATCTCATCTAATAAATGTAAGTAATATTGTTTCTAGGTTTTATGAATTTTAATTTTGCGTTATTTTACTTACTTGCATTATCTTCATTATATGGGTCTGTTGCTTTATTTTTTGGTGTAGTTTTGAAAGCAACATACAGCACTTCTGCATGTACAGGAAGCGTACACAATTTCTCTGATATGAGAGATTTTATTATTGCGTGTATAGCTGAGGAGGCAACCCTGTCTGCTCTTATAGATGAGCAGATTTCTTATTCACGAGCCTTTCATCCTAAGTACAGAGTCGTGCTATTGCCCAGGGCTTTGAGAAATAAATACAATGAAGAAGATCTCATTAACATCTCTGTGAGTGGAACCACCTGCTTTATTATCTGGTAGCAAACCAGAGCAAAGGAGTTTCTTCCTGACTGGCAAGTCGCTGCAGATTGCAGGGAGATTTTCACACTATTTTAATTGGAGAGCTTTTCCATCAGGCCATAGTGGGTTCATGTGCAGCAATAGTTGTAAGTTGTGTGGGACTCAGAAGGCCATGTGGCACTTTACACTCACAAGGGGATGAAGGCCGGTGAGAATCACTAGCACTTTGACTTCATTTATGTTCATCCTGGCTGATTTTTGTGACACTGTAGCCTGAAAGTTCATTTTACTTAAAGTAGCATTTTATCAGCATTTTCCCTTGAATTTGACCCATGACATTGCTGCAGCTAGTGTTCTGTTCTATCAGTTGAGCAAGAAAAGTTGAGTTTGTAGTTTCAGATTCTGTATCTGCAAAGAAACAAAAGTTTCCCTTGATTCTTTTGGTGCATTAGTGGCTGAAATGCTGCATTGAGGGAGCTTGTCGATGACGGGGCATTGCTGAGTTCAAAAGGGTTGAATTCCTGCATGACTTCAGGGTTGCAGTTGTCATGGCAACCGTTTTTACACCTATTTTTACATGGCTTTCAGGACTTTTAAGAGCCAAAATTTCATTAACAGGGCAGCGTCTCCATCATTTCTTAAACATTTAGTTCCCTTGAAGAGAAAAGCACTTCAACGAACAGATAAGAAGTCAGTCCTTCACCACTGGCTGAGTGAGAAAGCTGAAGTGTTGCTTTTAACAAGCCTGGATGTCATAAGTACTGTTAGGAAACTCCTTTAAAAACACAGATTTCATCATATATTAGTTTCATACTACATCTGAAACGTGGCATGTAAATGGAGTTGAAACTGAAGTGAAATCTAATTGCCTATGCAGAACTTGCCACCATCATGCCAGTGTGCTGAGGATAAAGTGCAGAATTTCATATTTCAAACAGAGACACTGTAAACATTCAGCACAGTCTGGGATGAAAGACACTTAACAATTCATCTGAAGAATAAAGCAGTAGCTATTTGTCTTAGTTTAACTCTGACAATACACTTAGTTTATTAAAAGCTCTAAACATCTCAATAAAGTGAACCATGACAGGCTGCTCAAAAAAGTAATATTTTACCATGTACACTACATCAATACACCATAACATTATTATAGTTACTCTGAACACTAAATTCAAATACAAGAAATTTAATACAGAATAAATGACATTATTGCGTTTAACCTAAGAGAGAGAACCTTGGCAAAATTTTGCAGCTACGTTAAGAAGTGAAATTGGACGGTACGACCCACACTCCAGTGGATTTTTATCAGGTTTCAAAAGAAGAGAGATTGATGCCTGGTACAAAGAAGGGGGAGACCACCACCATTATTTAGAGATTCTTCAAAGACCAAGAGAAGGAGCGGGGAAAGCTGAGAGGAAAACGTTTTAAAAACCTCTGTGGAAAAGCCGTCAGATTTTCCGCTCTGCATTTGTGCAATAGATTGTAAAATTTCAGCTAAACTAA
Source organism: Chromobotia macracanthus (assembly GCA_036877525.1). Lineage (NCBI taxonomy): Eukaryota > Metazoa > Chordata > Actinopteri > Cypriniformes > Botiidae > Chromobotia > Chromobotia macracanthus. The sequence continues at coordinate 413,901 of JAZGTH010000085.1, forward strand.
TAGGTTCATCCAGTTTGACTTTTGACTCACTGTTAATTGGAGAAATGTTTAGCTTATCAAAAACACTACTGATAATGTTAGGATCTTTAAGGGATTCTCACTGATACAGTGAGAAGTAAAAAGATTTAAATTCATTATTAATTTCTTGGGGGTCTGATACAATATTGCCTTCTTGGGTTTGAATTTGGGTGATAAAATGTTTTGCAATTTTAAGTTTAAGTTGTAGTGCTTTACCTGGTGTCGTGATTTAAGAAAAAGCTGTTTAGCCTGAGTGGTGGAAAGAAGGTTATATTCAGATTGCAAAAAGACCTTTCATTATATAATAATGAAGCTGCGTGTTGTGCGTAAATCTGGTCTACAAACTATTGCGTTTAAATACAGAATTTGTATTTACTTGTAAACAATACTTGGTTAAGCAGCTACAACAGCCCTCCTCTCTCAATCTAATGTAAGAAATAACCAGAGAGTCTATCTGAGGCCTGTGCAGATGCACTGATACACAGGAATCAAACACCGCTCACAGGCTCTGAGAGGAGCTGTAGGCCTTTAAAATGGTTCTTTTTGAGGCCACAGTAAATTTAGTTTTGTCAGTTTCTGAAGCAGGATAATCAAAGCAAAACATGTATGGCAGGACTTGTTTTTATACAGTAGTAATTAACTGGATGGTGAAAAGTGACTATATATGTCAGAGGTTTGGAGGGGCCGAAAAGAAGATCTGGTGACATCAAGTTGATTCTGACATGAGAGGAACGTGAAGAGTCTGGTGAAGGTTACAGAGCGCAGCTTTGAGTTTATATCTGTCTCTTGAAATGTTTTCTTAAGAGAGTTACAGTCTGAGATCTACACTGTTTCTCTGATCTGACTGCTTCTGACTTTACTGTTAGTATGGGAAATTGTAGATATTTAGATCTCAAGAAAACATTTTACCCCAAAGTAAAAAGAAAAGGAGATCACATCTGCATGAAGAAAACTATTGTAGTACTCTTCATTTTACGTTTAAAACGGGCGTGTAAGCTGTATGGGATGGACACACGGGCCGGAAAGCTGCCGGTTCGTTTCTCTTTGTTTCAACTTCCGGGTTCCCTGCTGAGAATTTCCAAACCTACTACTGCGAGGGCGGAGCTCCTGTATACGCGCCAGAACGTGCTGACGTTGCTTGGCAACGTTGAGAACCGCGTGGTCACATAACTGGTTACATTCCAGGCCACGCCCCCTCCGTGACGTGAGGCGGGCCAAACACAGGCGAGCGCTGGCTGAGCGTCACGTCGCCTAATTAATATTCATGAGCACGCCTTCGCTGTAGTAGGGTTCGTAGGTCGGTTACTGCGCTTGGCTTTCTGAGGCCATTTTGGGCTCGTTCTGCTTCAGCTCCCGTCCGCGGAAACACGGCGGTCTGTGCGTTACATGGCGATTACCGCGGAAGGCGTTTCGGTGGGAATACCGTCTTTCCCGATGGGTTTTCCATGTTAAAGTTTGATTAAGCCCGATCGGAGGGCTGGACATCAGGCCGACGGGCACGCGACTCGGCGTGTGTGTGGCGCGCGCGCGCGCGTTCACCCTCCAGCATTTTAAATGTTTGTAACGCAGAAGATCCTAAAACGGGGAAAATCTGGAGTGGTTTTATGTCATTAGAGGAATATGTTCACTTCTTGGCTGACTTTTGCACTTCTGGGAACTTTTTGTGCAGGTAAACGCATATTTATTCCAGTGTCCAGACTGGGAGAGAGTTGCAGAATTATTTCGTAAAATAATGTAAAAATGAATAAATATAATAACACGTGTTGTGTTGTGTTGTGTTGTGTTGTGTTGTGTTGTGTTGTGTTGTGTTGTGTTGTGTTGTGTTGTGTTGTGTTGTGTTGTGTTGGGATGGGTTGGGATGTGATGTGATGTGATGTGTTGGGTTGGGATGTGATGTGATGTGATGTGATGTGTTGTGTTGTGTTGTGTTGTGTTGTGATGTGATGGGATGGGATGGGTTGGGATGTGATGTGTTGTGTTGGGATGTGTTGTGTTGTGATGTGTTGTGATGTGTTGTGATGTGATGTGATGGGATGGGTTGGGATGGGATGTGTGTTGGGATGTGATGTGTTGGGTTGGGATGGGATGTGTTGTGTTGGGTTGTGATGTGTTGGGTTGTGATGTGTTGGGTTGTATAGACGTAGTATGTCCCAGTGCAGCGCCGATCAGCACACAGTTCTGTTCCAGAATGATCCTGGTGAAATAGAGATATAAGTGTTAAAAACGATTTTGTACAGTTTAAGTATTTAGCAGCCAAAAGTATTTAGCAGCAGCAAGTAGTATTTAATAAAAATATTTTAAAAAATTGATAAAATGGGTGTGTTGTGGGTGTGTGTGTTCCTTCAGATCCAGTTGTATGTATTGAGGAGCCTGATAGCATGTGGGAAGAAACTATTGCATAGCCTCATCGTAAGGGCCCGAATGCTTCTGTACGGTTTACTAGACGGCAAGAGAGTAAAGAGTGTGTGAGAGGGATGTGTGGGGTCATCCACAATGCTGGTGGCTTTGTGGATGCAGCGTCAGGTGTTGGTGTCTGTGATGGAGCGAAGAGAGACAGTCTTCTCAGACAGTACAGGCGCTGCTGGGCTTTCTTAGTTATGGAACTGGTGTTGAGCGACCAGGTGAGGTTCTCCGCCAGGTGAACACCAAAAAACTTGGTGCTCCTGACGATCTCCACGGAGCCGCCGATGTTTAGCGGTGAATGGTCATTCTGTGCTCTTCTGAAGTCAACAACCATCTCTTTAGTTTAGTCATTTCGTACAGTATCAGTATCTTAGTTTTTGATTTGGCTGCCTTACTCTTCTTTTAAAGTGAAAATCATTGGAAAAAAACTGGCACTGTGAGAAATGGGGGATGGGGTGCCTGAAGCAGAGCCGAAAAAGAGTCGGTACATGTTTTTATAGTGACATTTGCTAAATCAGGCATTGCTATAGCTGCTTTTGCACCAGGTGTTTCTAGAAACTAAATTAACCAGGGCGATCCCCAAGAACCCTCAGTTCCTGTTTGCATTTGCACTGAGATGCTTGGAGGGTCATTTTAAATTTATATGGTTTGAGAATAGATCATTTTTCACACCTTGTCATGTTGCAGTGATGCTATTTACTAGATGTTTGTCACCACTTGAAATTGCCCAGCAGCATCAGAGTTATGATTTCCAAACTCAAACTCATGAGAACATTCTGGGAAGTTCAGGAGCTTCAGAGAGGGTAACGGATGGCAGAATGAGGGTCAAGATACAGACTGTGTCTGGTTTTTCAGAAGGTTATTGAGCTTTTATTGTTGCTGTGTGATTCTGGTATTTGTCATCATTATGGAAAACAGAAATATGTTTCATTAAATCTTATTTAAATTGTATTTGGAGTAGGGATGCACGATTTGAAGAAAAAAATTCTAATTCAAAATTGTGATTTGTAATTTAAAATGTGATTTACTATTATTTTAAAAAAGAGCACTGTGCTGCTGTTTGTTTAAAACCACTTAAACATTGTGGCAATTTTTTAAAAGTTAAGACAAATTAAGAAAATAACTACAGTATCTTGAATAAAGTAAAATGAACAAATATAAATACAATCTTAAACTTTTTAACTTTGCTGTTCTGCAGACACACTTTGTTGCGGAGTTGAATTGCTGCTTCTGCTTGCGTTCAACACACAACAGGTGTTAAAATGGCCCTACCGGTTAAAATCTGCGCCAAACGTTAAATGTGCAGGAAGCAAACTGTCAAGAACTGTGTCAGGTGTTTGCAGGAAAACATGAAATGTTGTACAAACACAAGATGAAAGACTGGATTCACTTAGAATGACCATAATTGACTTTCTCACTGGATGTGGAGTCGCGAATGTCATGAATGTGCAGTTGCAATGTATTCTGTTGGAGACACATGAAACCCCGTTTCAGTGATGAACAAATGGTTGTTCAGATGGGTGTTCAGACAGGATATCTTTGGCCACTCAGTTTATTACCCATAATGCACACAGCAGAAATGAAACTGTGTATCTAAACATGCAGAGAAGAGATTTATTTATTGTTTGCATTGTTTTCACAGCAGAAGCGAGCGGACGGCAGTTTGCAGAAGCTTGTAGTTGAATTTTAAAGGGATTTCAAGGAGACATGGTTAATCTAGTCTGTTGTCTTTATGATGGTCTCTCTGATATGCTGTCTCTAGAACTTCAGTTTCTGCATCAGTGTAAATGTGCATCATTTCTATCAGCAGCTGCAGCATTTGAGAATCATTTGTGTCTGGAGTTCAGTCATTTAATAATGAAGTAGTGATAGTGCTGCTTAGCAAAGCCACAAAATATCTTAACAGAATTTTATGTAATTATTAGTTTGTTTGCAGCTGCAAGTATAATGTCTATATTACTTGTTTAAGACAAAAGTGTTTTTTCAATAACACATGAACCCTGCTTTGCAGGGTGATGAATCAATTTCTTCTGTTTCTTCTGTATATATGCATGTTTACAGGGAGATTACGAGTGGAGTCGCGTGTTGTGAAAAGTTTTGCTGTTCTCTTAATGTCGTTTGTTTACCTTGACAGATAACACCTATCTGTGCATGGGCAGAATGTACACAAAAAGTGATTTTTCACAGCCTTGCTCTCTCACACAAGCCTCATTGTGGATGATGTGGCACTCCGGGTCCTCGATTCGATTAGCGTATGGTTTGATGTTCCGTGAGATGATCAGCTGTGATTGTTCACAGACTCTCCAACACTTGAATAGTTTTCTGAGAATATAAAACCTGTGGATTTCTGAGCAATGCATATAAACATGGCAAACCAAGATAACATACTTGACTGATAGCTGGAAAGCATCATTTGATGATTTAAGAGTGATCAAGCTAGCCAAATACTTAGTATTTGTTAAATGTTGTGGGTCTGTCTTTTCTTCCAGACGGTAAACTGTGTGCTCTCTGATGAAGCTGTTTGTTGCAGAAGTTTATTGACACAACATTGATAGCTCTTGTACTCTGTTCTTGTGAGAATTGTCTGTGTGGATGTGTATGAGACCGGTCTGGGCTGACCCGAGCACCCTGGACATACAGGCCATCTTCCTTCAGCAGCTTTTATGGTTCTGTTATACTCCAATCATAGAGAAAGAACTTCTCAGGGTTTGTGGGTGTGAAGTATTAGGGTTTTGTTGTTTAAAGTTTGAAAGGTAGATCTCATTAAAAAAGAAAAATATACAGGGATTGTATTTATATAGATACCAACTATATTGATATTATAATTGTATGACAAAGAAAATGAAACCTGTTTTAATGATAACTTATTGTAATGCAAATAAAAAAATCTTCATTGTTTTCTTCATTGTTTTTTTTGTTTTATGAGAATTTCGGGGTCCTTACAAAGTTTTAATGGTCCTAAAATTGGCATTTTCATTGTTGTTATGCAAAATTAGCTGTAAATGATTTGTTGCATTACTTCACTGTTGTAAAGTGTAAGCACAGTTCTGATGCACAGTGTGTATAAGCAGCAGAGATACAAGCAGAAGGAGAGCTATTCTGAACTGCATTATGAGCCAGACAGAGCAGATGAACACACGTCTCTGTCTCATTGTTCTGCTCGACTCTGGGGTGGTTTGGGTGGAGATGGGGCAGATGGAGGAGTTCTGGGGGTAATCCTGACTCCCAGGCTCCTCTTGTGACCTCTGGACGTCCTGATGGAGACACAGATGTCTCCAGACATCAGCAGCCGTAAGTCTGTTTGCCTCCAACAGAATGAAAGAAGCTGCAAAAATATCTGTCAGAGGAAACAGAAAAATTCTTCACTGAGTTTATGAGACCTAAAGCTGTCGTGTTCAGAACAGAATACAGAAATGTATTCAAGCTGATAATGCACTACTTTGATTTATGAAATGTCATGTATTCTGACTAATGTTACACAAACATGAGGAGCAGCAGACGTTTGCTAGTCTTTTTTTTTCTTGAAGCATGTTTCTTGATCAGTGTTTATGTATGTTAAACTGTTGTTTAGGTGTGTTTCATCTTGAATTGTCAGCTGAAGTTAACAGAATCATTAGATTTCACTCATTGTTGGAGTGATAGTGTGTGAGAAAAGGCTGAAAGGATTTGAGACATTTAGCGGTGTGGGATGAAGAGGTGGAGAGCACGCTTTTGTCATGGAAAACACAGTTGTGACCACCTGCCTCGTGGAGGCCCCATCAATGCTGGATTGTGGGTTCATGGGAAACGTTTTCCAGAGCACTGCGTGACAATAACTGTTGTGTTTTTGTGCCATTGTTAGTCAGGGTTTGGCTCTTGAGCTTTGATGTGCAAAGATCTTCAAAGAGAAATGAATGAAAGTTTCAGTAAAACTCGAATCAGCAGTGATTTGTTCTTTTAACTGTTTGCTGAAACAGTTTTAAACTCTGTATGCCAACAGTACACATCAGCTTCAGTCATGACCTGCTTACAAACCCATCACACACACAGTCTCAGTCCCTCTGTCTGGGGTGAAATAAGATCTTAAAGTGCAGAATATCATGACTTTTTAGTCCATGGGCTTACTACTGACTGACCTGAGATCTTCGGCTGTTTCAGATTTCTCACGTGCAGACCTGCTCATTGCACACTTCATTCATGTTATTGTTCTGTCTGGTTAAGTGGTTAAGTTGTGGTTTGTTTCGTGCCAGCACGTATACATAGATTTTTGTATGGGAACCTGAATGAGCGAAGAACTGGGTGAGGAAAACCCCTTGTTGTCCAAATGGACGCCTGCCAAACACTGGCCGTGTCTTTGGAGGTGATGGAGTTGAAGAGGTTTCAGAGACTGGTGTTTATCTTCTGTGAATGTAGGGACTGTTTGTGTTTCATCTTTCTGAAGAGGTTTCCATATCATTACTGGCGTCTTCATGATCCTTCATCTGTCAGTGTTGACACATCTGTTTATCAGGGATTCTCTCACAGAAATGAAATCAGAAACTCTTTATTTGTGTTTGTTTCACAACAGAAGTAAAAAACATTTGGAGTCATTCTGTCCAAGAGAACATGACTGATTGTATTTCAAAGCTAAATCTCTGAGTATTTGTTAGAGTTTATTGTGTTGAGTGCATCTGGTAATGGATGTGATGGCATATGTCTGCTGGATGTTTGTCTGGATCTTGTATTGTCATGCTAACACTTGTCACATTATTGCTGATCTTTGTGGTCATCACTGAAGGAAGCTCAGACAGACGTCTTCAAAAAGGCAGATAATCTGTGGGATCAATGCAAAAAAAGTCCTTGTCCTTGAAAGATCGAGTATAAAATGAAGCACTTTAATTATTGAAGGGCTGTTTAAATTCATAACGCTTTAGATATTGGCATGTGTGTGTTTAATTTATAATCACACACATGTATGTTATGCATGTTAATTTATAATCACAATCTGAAGCAGGAAACTCGCTGAAATCTACTTTCCAGTTGTTCTTCCATATGAAGAGCTTTATGAATCTGAGATTTCACCAGGTTCTGTCTGTAATGCTGCTGCTGGCTGAGTATCAGATCTTGCAGATGGAGAAATGTTGGTAGTCACAGTGTTTCCGAGCTTCTGTGCTGTTCTGCAGATGCAGGTTTTGTTTGTGTCATTAACATTTATGTATTTGGTAGATGCATCTATCCAAAGCAACTTACAGTACATTTCAATTATACATTTCATCAGCACTTGTTACCTGGGAATCAAACCCATTACCTTTGCACTGATAACGCAGTGCTGTACCAGTTGAGCTACAGGAGCATGTCAGTAGTGTGACACTACCGTTCACGTGAAATCACAAGCTTTTCATTGGGACACATTCGGTGCTGGTTTCACTGTGTTTCATGTGACACACTGAATGATTATCCAGACTGTCTCACACACACTTCAGGCTGAAGAAACTGACAGTATTGGTGGTAGTTTAGTAGGAATGTGTCAATAGATTTGACTGTGTTTACTGTGGTAAATATGTGAAATATAGGATGTCAGTGGGCAGGACGGCTGTGACAAACACAGAGTAACATACATTATGTTTACATTGGTGCATTTGGCAGATGCTTATATCCAGAGTGACTTGCATTGAATTCAAGAGTTACATTTTACATTTCATTTTGTTGTTTGTCTGTACTACTCTCAGTCTCAGATTTGCTTTAAAAGCTTGTATTTATGGATACAAGTGCTGGGAAATTTGTTGAAAATTCACTGTATATTTTAAACCTATTTTTTGGTTGAAATTACAGTTGCTCAGATTAAAAAAAGCCATCCAGTACATAAATATTCGGAATATTGCAAAATGTAGTTTTCAGAGACTTATTTTTCAGCTTTAGATTGAACAGATGAAGAGCTCCAGCAGGTGTATATCATGATGCTTCTGTATCTGTGAATGAATTCTCTTTAATTAGTCTCACACGAGTGTCAAAACATGTATATGTTGAATCTGTAAAGTAGAGGAATAGTTTTAGTGCTAATTTTCTCTCCCTGTTTGACCCCCTGGCTTCTTCCAGCAGCGTGGCACAGAGCTGGAGTCACTAATTGGGATTTTTTTGTTTTATTGTAAGCAGAATTATTGCTGCTGACAATATAAGTGCTAAATCTCTCACACATTCAACTGAGACACACACAAACGCTCTGAACGTCTGAGTGTTTGGACTGTTGTATTGGACCAGGTGAAGAAACAGCAATGAGGATCTCCAGGGTTCTGCTGGACTCATCTGGATTGGATGGGCAGAACCTTTGACCCAAAATCAACACTGAGGCTAAAATAAGTTGATGGATATGATCAGAGCCGGCCAAGGGCAGCCAGAGGATGAGACAGTTAGTGATTTTAATTTGATTTAAAGTATCAACACAACATGATAATCATCTCAAACCCACATCATAAATGTGCTGCCTCTCATGAATAGGAAAGAAAACGCTGAAATCTCTTCAAATGATTGACTTTTGCAGTCTGCTCTGAATTACTCACACACAATTCTCAAGATGATCTTTTCAGAAAAAACAGTGAGCGAGTGTAAGACGACGTGTCAGGCTACAGTCAGCTGGTCTGTTAGACTGCATTTTCTACTAAACAACTGCCTGTTCAGACAGCATTAATGACTGTATTTACAATAATCATTCTGTCCACTGTGGGAACAGCCTTTGTTTGAAGTGTATCTGTGTTGCCCTAAAATACTGCCTATGTAGGCAGCTCACTAGTTGTTGGGGCAGAGTTGTCTGTGTCTGGTTTTAATTGTGCTCTCAATGTGAAGTTGTTCGTTTGACAGACGTCAGTAAATGAGATCCAGCCCGCCTCTCCTCCACAGTTCACGACTCATTTGATCCAGTCAAAGATCTCTTCATTTCTGACATGGCTGTGAATGTGCTTTTAGTTGTAGGAAATCATTTTCTGCCTGCATGTAAAGAAGTTTGACTGTAAACTCAGTCTTCTGTTGCAGTTGTAACATTTGTTGTTTATATGGAAATGTGTCTGTGGTGAGACTGAGTGCCGCATGTTTCTGCTGGAGATTGTCATATAGCATTTTGATCACGTCCCTTTTGAAATGTTCACACATCAGTGTGTAGCCTGGTATGTCACACTGTCAGTTTAGCCGTTTCACCTTGTTTTAGTTTAGATTTGTTACTGTGGTGCTGTAGAAGAAATATGTGCTTGTTTTGTGTCATGATCAGAGTTTAAACAGCGAAAGCTGATGCAAACTAATGCAAAAATTCAGTTCGTTTAGAGATGAAAGATGCGTTTGTTGAGTTCTACTTTAATCCATCAGGACTGTATGATGTGGATTGAAGTGTGTGTTCTGTGTGTCAAGTGACAATTATTTTTCAAGATCAATCATTGCTGTAAATTGTTGTCTATGTACTCATGCCATTCCATCTAATAACCACCTAGCAACACCATAGCAACCCCTCACTACACTCTGCAGTCTCGTGTTCTTCTGTGTATTCATCCTTTAATGAGTTTGGCAGTATTTGTACTTAATTAAATTAACCTTTCAGTTAAGCTAAACAAATGAATCTTTCAATTACGTTTTAAACAAAAATAAAATGAGCTATTTAAACCTGTCGTTTGGAGAGAAAGTGTGTTTTCAGGCATTTGTCTTGTTTTAAAATTGTCCATATGATGACTGTTTAAAACAGCAGAAGTCATCTGTGTGCTTTTTGTTAAAATTGCTACTGTTTCGCGTCAATGCACGTGTATCGTAATGAATGCACTGTCACTTTAATTGAGCATGAGCAGTACAGCAAAAACAGACTCGCTGCTGAAACGATCCGCACACAGTGTGAAAGCTCTCATCTGTTAACACGGGTGCAGAAACAAATGCGCACTGCACACAGGCTGCGCACAGACTGCGCACACGCTGCGCACAGGCTGCGCACACGCTGGACACAGGCTGGACACACAGGCTGGACACACGCTGCACACACGCTGGACGCACGCTGGGCACAGGCTGCACGCTGGACGCACGCTGGACGCACGCTGGGCACAGGCTGCACGCTGGACGCACGCTGGGCACAGGCTGCACGCTGGACGCACGCTGCGCGCACGCTGGACGCACGCTGGACGCACGCTGCACGCACGCTGGACGCACACAGGCTGCACGCTGGACGCACGCTGGACGCACACAGGCTGCACGCTGGACGCACGCTGGACACAGGCTGCACGCTGGACACAGGCTGCACGCTGGACACACGCTGCACGCACGCTGCACGCACGCTGGACACAGGCTGGACACACGCTGGACACAGGCTGGACACACACGCTGGACACACGCTGGACACACGCTGGACACACGCTGCACACACACGCTGGACACAGGCTGGACACACGCTGGACACAGGCTGGACACACACGCTGGACACACGCTGGACACACGCTGGACACACGCTGCACACACACGCTGGACACAGGCTGCATACACGCTGGACACACGCTGGACACACGCTGGACACACGCTGGACACACGCTGGACACAGGCTGCACACACGCTGGACGCACACAGGCTGCACGCTGGGCGCACGCTGGGCACACGCTGCACGCACGCTGGACACACGCTGGCCACAGGCTGCATGCACGCTGCACGCACGCTGGACGCACGCTGCACGCAGGCTGCACGCACGCTGCACGCAGGCTGCACGCACGCTGCACACGCGTGCAGTGTGAAACAGGCCTGAGTCACAGCATGAGACTAACAACACAGTTACACTGAAGTGATATTGCCTGTTGTGTGTCTCTCAGGGTCCTGCAGTCATGTTTTACCTCATACTTCCTTCTGTGTTGCTGACATCTGCTGTTATCATCAGCTGTAATGTCTGTTGACTTCAGTGTCTGAATGCTGATAAGGGTTTCAGTGATGCGCCACTCAAACAGAACCTTGTGTCACGCTTTTACAGCCTGCCCATTTCCCTGCTGTGTGGCCACTATGTCTTGTGTGTAAGCAACCGTCTGAAATGGTTTTGTCTATGGGGACAGGCGAAGTGCTACTTTCACATTCACCGTTACCTAGCAACTGCAATGCACAGATCGGAGAGAACATCTGTCATGCCGCGGCTGCCAAATCTGTGTTGTATAGTAAATGCGGCTCGGGCTGGACTCCTGACCCACCGTTCCCCTCTGCTGGTCTGGGATTCATTTTTGCAGAATATAATTGTTTCATTTCTAATTATAAAATTGACTTTGGATTTTGAAATGGACATGTTTATGAGAGGTTCACTCTCTCTCGCTCTGCTCATGTTAATGATTCAGAGGTAATGTGTTCAGAGGTCACTCATTTCAGACACACGGTGTTCTCATCCATCCTCGAGCTTTGCTTTCTGATAAAACTCGCCTCACTTGCGCGTGATGCAACCGCATCTGTTACTATGGGTAATTCCAGCGTGTACAGAGAGGTCACATCAGTGTGCTTGGAAAGATTCTTGTATTAGAGAAGATTTGAGGTGATAGATGTTTAGAATCATTCTGCCTGTCTTCTGAACATGCTTGTTCAGATGTCTAAGATCAGTAGGTGTTGTTTTGTCTTCCTGTTGCACTGATCTTTCATTGCGTTGCAGATAATATTGAGTGTGTTCTTGCTTAGCACTGCTGTGTTTTAGATGGGGTCGAGTTAGACTGCTGGTTATGTGCGCATTAAATTTAGTGACACTCAGACTTTTGTAAGTGTGAGCACATCTTTTAGGGATGGCTAGTTTTTTTTTATATAATAGTGAAACTCTTGAAATCTGAGAAGGTGTCTGAAACACTGTTTAACTTCAGTGATGTTGTGTTGTGTTCACGCAGGACCCAGCCATGAAGAAGTGGAGACTCGTGAATGTTTGTATTACAATGTCAACTGGGAGATCGAGAAGACCAATCGCAGTGGCGTGGAGAGGTGCGAGGGTGAGAACGACAAACGCTCTCACTGTTATGCCTCCTGGAGGAACAATTCTGGAATCATCGAGCTGGTGAAGAAGGGATGCTGGCTAGATGACTTTAACTGCTACAACAGGTCAGTCACATGACTAAACCTCCTACTCCTGATTTACACAACTTCTATAAACTGACTGAATGATGTGCAGTTTTGTATATCGCTAACTGGAAAAACCAAAATGAACTTCATGTCTTGATATCTGTTAATATCTTGTGTTAATATTTCCAGAGAACACACATACTGGTCAAATGTATAGCTTGAATGCACTGAAAATTGCACTGAAAATCTTCCAAATGCATGTAAATCTGTTATTTACATGCAGTCATGTCACATCATTTAATGGAGTGTTTGTGCTTTCTCTTAGAAACAAAACTCTTAAGCTCTCTGAGGACATTTCATATGTGGTGGATTTTTTTATATGGTACTCGTGGAATAAATCTCTGCTGCTGCTTGACATTTCATCTCATATCTCGTCTCATATCACCCGTGTTCAGGATGAAGTGATCCAGGATGCTGTGGCATGTCTGGCCTTCAATCAACCAAAAAGACCCCACATCACACCCCTCTGACCCTGTCCTTCAGGACAGTCACTGAAATTTCACCCTCCTACCTCAACTTACTCCTATATATAAATCCCCTCCTACCATCTGTGTTCTGTAAACAAGTGACGCTTCATTGTTCCCTCACAATGAAGTACCAGATCACCCCTAATGACATTCTTCTACTCTGTTCCTCTCTGGAGAAATGAGCTGAAGACATTCACCCATTCTGTTTCTCTGAACATTTCTGTGAAATGCTCTCTCTCTGCAGATTGCTTTGGATAAAAATGTAAATGTAAGCTGCACTGATGGTCACCTTTCATTGCTTCTGATGGAGTTTTTATGTAAAGCTCCATGTACAGTGTTCTCACACAGACATGGAGATGTTCTCGCACAGATCCCTGAATGCATCAGTGTGGTAATATAGTCAAAACAATCTCTGCAGTTGTGTTTGAAAAAGTCCCTGTATCAACCTTTCCAAAACAGAATAGCAGCAATCCAGTGAGATTTACTGCTGAAGAAGCCCCAGGTAAAAGCTCTGGACATCCCAGTGGCTACAAAAGGGGTGTAAGATGAAGGTGTGAAACTGTGCTGAGCACAGTGGAGTCTCACTCTGTTAATGCCCACTGAAACTCAAAGATCTGTGTTGTCTCTGCTGTGGACAGGAATGGGGAAAGGGGAGACAGCTTTAGTGGGCTCACACTGCTTTCTGTTACCTTATGTTTATACAGTACATGAATGCAAGAGAGAGAGAACACAATACCTGAGATGTTTCATCTTTCAGTGTGAGCATTTGAGCGCTGCTGTTGTTCCACAGAGGTCAACATGTTGCTCACTGAAAACTGTTTTTAGCATGAGCCGATAAAAGCCAGACTGAACGCCTGTGTGTTCAGTGGTCAAAGTTCAACACCTCTGCATTTCAGTTTGTTAAAGTTCTATTACATCAAAAAGAATTAGAGTTCAGTTTTTCTCTCTGATGCTGAAGGAGATCTGATAGACTGAGATGAGAGTTTCATACATTTACTACATGTCTACAAACAATATTAGTGATTTATTGTTAATGAGCAAGTGACAGCCATACCTTGTGAAGCCACATCTGTGATGATAAGTCATGTACTGTTAGGAAGAGTTTGAAGAATGTTGCTTATAGTAAGCAGATCTGTTACGCTCCAAAACAGACTTCTGTGTTTCATAGAGAAAGTTTGTTTGGGTTCAGGGGAGTAAGTGATAGCAGTATTTTCATGTTTTGGTTAGGTATTACTGTAATATGTTTCTCATGTCCTCTCTATTAACACTAGAGGCAGAGGGAGGTTCTTAAATAAATCATCCAGCATGTTTTATAATCAAAACTCTCAGAAATCGAATGTTGTTTTTCTGAAGCTCTTGTTGTCTGAACAGGTGCTTGAAAGAACCTCTACTGAGAAACACGAACGGCTGCATCTCTCTCTAAAGGTAACGAGTGTCTCATTTGTTTCTCATCACAGGCAGGAGTGTGTGGCCACAGAGGAAAACCCTCAGGTCTTTTTCTGTTGCTGTGAGGGAAACTTCTGCAATGAGAGGTTTACACACCTGCCTGATGTGTGTGATGGACCAGGTGAGGAGAATCTGCACGACCCCTCTAACTGTACTAACATCACTCTGACCCTGTGTGACCACACTCTCACTGTAATGACATCACTCTGACCCTGTGTGACCACACTCTCACTGTAATGACATCACTCTGACCCTGCATGACCCCTCTCACTGTAATGACATCACTCTGACCCTGTGTGACCACACTCTCACTGTAATGACATCACTCTGACCCTGTGTGACCCCCTCACTGTAATGACATCACTCTGACCCTGTGTGACCCCTCTCTCACTGTAATGACATCACTCTGACCCTGTGTGACCCCACTCTCACTGTAATGACATCACTCTGACCCTGTGTGACCCCACTCTCACTGTAATGACATCACTCTGACCCTGTGTGACCACACTCTCACTGTAATGACATCACTCTGACCCTGCATGACCCCTCTCTCACTGTAATGACATCACTCTGACCCTGTGTGACCCCTCTCTCACTGTAATGACATCACTCTGACCCTGTGTGACCCCACTCTCACTGTAATGACATCACTCTGACCCTGCGTGACCCCTCTCTCACTGTAATGACATCACTCTGACCCTGTGTGACCCCACTCTCACTGTAATGACATCACTCTGACCCTGCGTGACCCCTCTCTCACTGTAATGACATCACTCTGACCCTGCGTGACCCCTCCCCATTCTCTCTGTCACTGTAGCTCTCTCTGTCTCTCACTGTTTCTATGTCTCTCTCTCCTCAAAGGTCTGTCTAACTATCTGTCTGTCTGTCTGTCTCTCTGGTCGGTCAGAAATCCAGTCTCCAGCCCACATGTCGTCTCTGTTGAACGTGCTGGTGTACTCTCTGCTGCCCATAACCACGCTGTCCATGGCTCTGCTTTTGGCCTTCTGGATGTATCGTCACCGGAAGCCGCCCTATGGTCATGTGGACATCAGCGAGGTCCAGCTTCTCTCTCTCCCTGCACTGCTCGTCTGTTTTACACACAGCTTTGAGGAATACCTCTATTTCTGTGGCTGTGGATAATTTCCTGTATCGGCTCTGTCTGTGGGGCACTACCTGCTGGTGCTTTTTGTCATTATTCAGTAGATGTTTTAGTGTCCTCTGTAAGTGTCCTCTGTAAACAGCTGTATGAGCAATATTAATGTCATGAACAATTAAACCATGAAATCAGTTCTAAATTTTTCTAAAAACTTATTTCTGCTTTATTTTACATGTTCAGTTCACATTATTCTAAAGAAACAAAAACTATTTGTTTATTTTTTTATTCAAATCTGTTTTTTTTTTTAAATTTTTTATTCAAATTTATATGTAGCACTTTAATCATGTTTACTTTTTCAAAGCAGCTTTACATGTAATGAAAAGAAAGACAGAAAACAGGGAAATTATGAAACATAAACGCATGCTATTATTGAAAATGTTATTGCTCTCATAAGATGTATATTAATAAAACTAGTGATACTAAGATTGTAATTGGTTTATAAATATAAAGCTGGCTGAACTGATAACACATTTTAACCATCTAAATAAATGGATGTGCCTCAGAAATCCATTTTATTATTACATTATAAAAATGTAATAACTTGCTTCATCTCTAAAGATGATTATTTGTTGTATGCAAAGCAAATAGTATATTAGAGTAGTATATTATATATATATAGTATAGTATATTAGAATAGTATAAATAGAGTATATTGACAGTGTACAACAGTTTCAATAAAACTCAGAACTGTTGAAGAGTTGATTAAAGGTTTTTGTTTTAGTATGAATGATGTCAGACAGATGTAGATGACTGTACATGATCATATTCTTTGTCCTGGTGTGTTTTTAGGACCCTGGTCCAACTCCCCCTTCACCCGTTGTGGGACTGAAGGCCCTGCAGTTGCTGGAGGTTAAAGCAAGGGGGCGCTTTGGCTGTGTCTGGAAGGCCCAGATTATGAGTGAATATGTAGCAGTGAAGATTTTTCCCATCCAGGTTCATCCTCTGCTTTACCTCTGCTTTATAAACCTAGACAACACTGAAACCGTTGCAATTAAATTAGTTTTTTAAAAAGATTTTTCGGTCATGTATGGTACCCCAGTGTTGTTTACTCATGTTGCTCTCAGTTGTCTAATCAGTAAATGAATAGGACTTTTTGCTTCTCTGTGTCACACAGGACAAGCAGTCATGGCAGAACGAGCGAGACATTTTCTCCACGCCAGGCATGAAACACGACAACATCCTCTGTTACATCACTGCAGAGAAACGTGGCTCGAACCTGGAGATGGAGTTCTGGCTGATCACTGAGTTTCATGAAAGGGTGAGAGGAACTGGACAGTGTTCTTAAATCTTTAAACATTCCTGCTTCCATGTTTTCTTCTGTTAGTGTGTTGAGTGTTAAATGTTTGTTCTTCTCTGGTCTTCAGGGTTCTCTGACAGACTATCTAAAGGGGAATGTGGTGAGCTGGAATGATTTGTGTCACATCGCTGAAACAATGGCTTGTGGTCTTGCGTATCTGCATGAAGATGTGATACGATTTAAAGGAGAAGGTCCAAAACCTGCTATAGCTCACAGGTGTGTGAGTAATATCTCTATAGTAACAGTGTGATGTTAGAACTGCACTCGGCTAATGTCTGTTTTCCAAAATCTTTGACTACAGGGACTTCAAGAGTAAGAATGTGATGTTGAAGGCCGATCTCACGGCGGTCATTGGTGATTTTGGATTGGCGGTTCGGTTTGAACCTGGTAAACCTCCAGGAGACACTCATGGCCAGGTAAAACATGTCATACAGACGTTTCTGTTCACTACTGTTGGAAGTTCACCTTGAAAGTCAGGAGTCGTATGCTGTGGATAAAAGCATCTGACAATGAAATTAACACATGTTTTTCTATTGTCATAATGGAGCGTTGTAATTGTAAAGTGTTTGATGGAGCTGTCTGGAATTTTGTGTGGTTTCTCCGGTCAGGTGGGCACACGGCGGTACATGGCCCCTGAGGTGCTGGAGGGGGCCATTAATTTTCAAAGGGACGCCTTCTTGAGGATAGACATGTATGCCATGGGCCTGGTGCTCTGGGAGCTGGTGTCTCGTTGTAAAGCTGTTGACGGTGAACAGAACCATCAGATGAGCCGTAAACATTATTAGATAATACTCGTTTCCTGTGAGGAATAACAGTTGAATGTTATTAGGAGCTGTTGTGCCCTCAGGACCTTTTAGAAAGTTCCAGTTACTGATACAGTCTGATTTCTTGTGTAATGATTCTGTCCCCTTACATCATTGCTGTGCTGTTCTCCTGTAGGTCCTGTAGATGAGTACATGTTGCCATTTGAGGAGGAGATCGGACATCATCCCTCACTGGAGGATCTGCAGGATGTCGTGGTCCACAAGAAGATGCGGCCAGTGTTTAAAGACTCCTGGCTGAAACATTCTGTGAGTTTATTCAGGTTCAATTTGAATCAGAATGATTCACAAATCGTTCTGTGTTTTAGAAGATTTATACAGTTTCCACTGCTTCACGTTTGTATGTATCGTTTGCTTGACGTGTGTGAACAGGGTCTGTCACAGATGTGCGAGACGATCGAGGAATGCTGGGATCATGATGCAGAGGCGAGACTTTCAGCCGGTTGCGTGGAAGAGCGAATCTCTCAGATACGCCGAACCAACAGCAGCACTACCTCAGATTGCCTGGTTTCCATAGTGACGTCAGTCACCAACGTGGATCTGCCACCCAAAGAGTCCAGTACCTGATTCATACCGCAACCCTCAACCACAGATGAACACACAGCAAGCAAACAAAACAACCCTTGTCTTTCCAAACTCAGAGAATCTCAACAGCATTAAAGCAGCTGCTATTTTATTCTAACATTTTTTAACTTTATTATTATTCTTTTTATTTCCCTGATTGGATCAGGAACTACCAGCACACTTCTCTACTGTATTTTTATCATTAGAGCAAACACAAGTGATTTTTAAAAACACAAATGGAGAGAAACGTCTTAGTGCACATTCAGGTGCCGACAAATGAATGCAGAGCACTGCAGGTACTTCTGCCCTTCACCTCTGACATTTGACTTTCCTTTCCATTGTTTGCTTTTTTTATTATTGTCGTTCTGTCACGGAATGCAATTGCCCGATAACATCATCCTTTCTTCTTTGTTTTGGAATATTTGACACTGCTGCAAAACCCGCAAGGAGAATTATGACTGTTACACGCAATTGAAAATACTTGTGGGTTTCACCTTTTTATTTTTCCCTTTCCAACAGTGTGTGCTATTCAAAATGACAAAAATCTTGTCTTTTGCGGAGCTAACGGGTGTTGAAGAACATGGAAAAAGACAACTGGGCTAATTTCCTTTATTTTTCTCTCTTTTGTTTGTTTTTTGTGGTATTGAAGTTGATGACTATGAAATGAGTTTAGTTGGAAGTTTTATCGAGTGGAAATGGCTGAAATCTCTCCGCTGGGTGAAATAAGTGGCTTGCATATGGAAATGTTGGAGGTGATGAGAACATTGAGTTCGATACAGAAATCTTCCTCAGGTATCTCGTGTCAAGGGGTTGTGGGGTCCATGTCTGCCTTCCCACATGAATAATGGTCAAATTCACAAACGGCACAAAAGTAGTTTTCATTGTCTTCATACAGAATAGTTTCTTATTTTTTCTTTAGATTCGACTTGGACAAGTATGTGTGTTTCAGGTCCCCGCATGTGTTTCCTCACAGGGGCAAATTTGAGATCCAACATTCTGCACCTGTAATACACATCGTTTTAGGGGTCTTCAGCTTTCACTTTATCAAGCAAAGCAAAGATAAACACAGGACAATCAAATGTATTTTGTCTTGAAAGTGGTGAACTGTAATCCACACTATTATATGACTTGAGAATTTCCACAGTGCTGCTGCTGGGATTTATCTCAGTGAAGTTAATCCTCAGACGCAATTGCACGTCAACAGAAATGAAAAGGCTTCCGATATGACAGAGCGCAACTCAAAACGATAAAATTAATGTTCATGAACCACAGACCCCCTCAAACCAAACATACCTCAGATTTTCTAAGTGTATGACTTCTGTTTTATATTCTGTTAGTTGTGTTGACTTAGTAACTACATTTTGGTGTAAGTTGAAATTTATGATTAGGGAAGATGTTTTGGAGACATTAAAAAAAAAATAAACAAATTAAAAAGTCCAAAATCTTTTGACAAGTGCCAGGTTATGTTGTATAATGAGAGAAAGCCCTGATGTAAATAGCTCTACAGTGGTGTGATACAGGGCCTTGTTCACATCTTCCTGCGCTCTTCTCTCTCTCTTATTTCATGGGACACTAAACCTTTGGTGCTTCTTCCAAAAACTCAAACATATTGCCCCATTTTTACTTGCACAATTTTGTATGTGACCCTCTGTCAGTGTTATGGGGGACAAAATTTAAACCTGTTGTTCAGAAACATACTCCTGAAATTACCGTAAAGTGGAATGGTGATATCACTACACTCTTACCAAATTACCTTTGTCCAAATGTTGTCGGTGATGTGAATTCAGGCTTGTTTGCTTCAAAGGCGTTCAGACAGAGATGAGCTTTTATTTCAAAGACAAATAAAGGTTTGGTGTCCATACAGTGCCATTTTTACTCTCTGTACCCATAATGCATTGCAGCGGTTGCTTCTGATTCCTCTCAAATGGAGCTCAGGAGTTCTTTTTAATGGTGCCATTGATCATGTTCCAGGACTGAGACTCAGACTGTCTTTGCTCTCCAGTTGGCTTTGGTGAGATCTTGTTAAATGTAGAAACTGATGCTGCATTGAACCTCATTGCTCTGTATATAGCGTGCTTTGAAGCTGCAGTCTTGGGATTCCGGAATGTTGTCACACCCGTTCTGACTTTAAGCGTGTTTTGGGCCAGAGAAACAGGCAGCAGTTTGTCAGTCATGAGTGGATGTGTTTTCATCCACTTTCCATCACAGACATTAATGCTTTCAGGAAATCACATTTTATTCAGGTTTTCTTCTTTCTACCACTTTAGCAACTAGGAAAGTTGGGATGATTCTGAAAATGTCTGAGCCACTCCTCAATGTAGCAAGCAATATCTCCAGCAATAGATTGTGTTCTGTTTGATAGAACTTCTGGGCATTGATTCAAACCTTCAGGTGACCTACCAAAATGATTTGAATTGTTAATATCTGCTGTTTGATAACATGAATGGAACCTGTCGGTTGGCCTTTCATGTTTCAATCAACTGATCTCCTTTTGTTTCAAATAACGTGATATGTAGCCAAATTCCTTGCATTTCTACATCTGCAAGTTTATAACCAAAGGGTTTGTTCATTTTAAACATCAGTTGATCAGAAATGCATGTCTTTCTGTCTTAAACGTCTGGAAGAACGTCTCACTCTTGTAAGATTGTCTTTCATTCTCTGCTGTTTCTCCACAGACACACAGCAGGAAGATTCAGATGCTGGTTTCATTTTTCATGCATCATATGTGGCCGGTTGATCTGGTTTTGACAGGCTGCTTTACTGACTGTGTGCTGTAACACTTTTACTCTTGTAACTGGATTGATCAGAGAGAGACGAGGATGTGGTTTATGCAACACACACCAACACTTCATTTGCACAGAAGCATTCCAGTATTTCTCCAGTGTGCCGTCACCTCTGCTGCTCAGGTTGACCAGCCCATATTTCTCTCCAATTTAAAGCAAAAGAAAAAACAAAGGATGATAGCATATAGAACCTGCTTTATAATTAATACAAAGTGAAATAATTTACTGTTAAGATGATAAATATCCTAAAGGACTGAATTAAAGTCACTTACACTTGCCTTTATTATTTGCATATATTGTATTATTTGCATATATTAACAGCTGCACTTTCTGGTTTAAAAATGAAGCCTATTTTCAGCACCAACAGGATTTGTACCAAATTTTAAAGCAAAATATATTTTATATTTATGTTTGATTTTGGAGTATGACCCGAGATTTCTTTGGCAGATTTTTGTCTTGAATGAGCCGTACGGTTGGATTGGTTTTGATTTGGCGCAGTCACATTGGAGCGTGTGTGATCTGAGATTTATGAGTGCAGATGACTTCACAGCCAGATGTTTTATATTCGTTTTAAACCTCTGATCTTTGGAGGGAATCTAATGTGCCTGTTCTC
Source organism: Chromobotia macracanthus (assembly GCA_036877525.1). Taxonomy (NCBI): domain Eukaryota; kingdom Metazoa; phylum Chordata; class Actinopteri; order Cypriniformes; family Botiidae; genus Chromobotia; species Chromobotia macracanthus. The sequence goes on from JAZGTH010000085.1 coordinate 435,516, forward strand.
TGATTATAGAAGCAACTGCTGTCATGTTTTCATTCTTTCTCTGGCTCTCTTCCACATCTCATCTTCTGTTATACCTTGCAGGAAAATATATCTAATATATATATATATATATATATATATATACACATACATACATACATACATACATACATACATATAAATCTATAAAATATGAAACACTAAAGTGACCCAGCTGGAACTCTGGATACAGTCTTTATTGCGGGTTTTCAGGAAGCGATACCTCAGAACTCGTGAAACAGTGTTGACACTTATAACAAACCCAAACCTCTTTTGATGCTAATATGAAATGTATAAAGAGCGCTTGACAGACACACAACCTCTTTCCTCTCAAATCTCTCAGCACCCAACAGATGTTAAGACCAAAACACCCAAAGAATGACACAAATTAACTGACAGAAAAATGATTTCAGTCTGTTTTTTGGCTGTTTCAGAAAATGGACAGATCTGTATAAAGGATTCTGTATGATTTAGTCAATACAGCTTCAGGAAGAGTGATCAGAATGATCAAGGATCTGTAACCCACAGGAGTTTGTATAAATGTTTCTAGTTTCTTGGACATCAGACATGTCTGCAGTTTAGGTGCTGGAGGAACTATACGTTAGATGAGGGCGGTTTTCTCAGATGTCTGTCAAGGGCTTTATATCTGACATGCTGTTTCTTCACCAGAATATGTGATGTACATCTTGTAGGCCTTTCACTATTGTAGCTAAAACTGTAGAACAGATATGACCTGTACTACTGAATTTAACATAAGTATACTAAAAAGCTATAAAAGAAGAGATGTACACAGAGAGAGGAGCTTGTTGCAGTAAAATCCTTTTTTATGGACTAAAGAGAATGTTGAAGTTATATATCTATCAAATGCCCTGGGAAAATCGACAAGTGTTGTATTGCTGTAATGAAATGAGACGTTTTCTGAACGATCATTGTAACAGTTTTTAATTTGCAGTGAATCATGGATTCTTTTACTGTGGTAATTTTAGAAGTCAGAGTTTGAACTAGATTTGTCTGCTGTTGGGATGTGGTTGTTTCGACTCTGCATTGGGGCTAGAATAAACCAGAATGAATGTAGTATTTGCCCAGTGTGAAACAACCACACCCTGAAAAATACTAGAAAAGATTATTTCAATTTTATCTTTTTGTATATGAAAGTAAACAATAAATACTGATAAATCATTTGTTTGCGTGTGTGTGTGTGTGGTAACAGGTAACACGTGTGTAACAGGTAACACGCACACTGATGTGTGTCTGATTTATGTGTGTGTGTAACAGGTAACACACACTGATGTGTGTCTGATTTATGTGTGTGTGTAACAGGTAACACACACTGATGTGTGTCTGATTTATGTGTGTGTGTGTAACAGGTAACACACACTGAATGTGTGTCTGATTTATGTGTGTGTGTAACAGGTAACACACACTGATGTGTCTGATTTATGTGTGTGTGTGTAACAGGTAACACACACTGATGTGTGTCTGATTTATGTGTGTGTGTAACAGGTAACACACACTGATGTGTGTCTGATTTATGTGTGTGTGTGTAACAGGTAACACACACTGATGTGTCTGATTTAGTGTGTGTGTGTGTAACAGGTAAACACACTGATGTGTCGATTTATGTGTGTGTGTGTAACAGGTAACACACACTGATGTGTGTCTGATTTATGTGTGTGTGTGTGTAACAGGTAACACACACTGATGTGTCTGATTTATGTGTGTGTGTGTGTAACAGGTAACACACACTGAATGTGTGTCTGATTTATGTGTGTGTGTGTAACAGGTAACACACACTGATGTGTGTCTGATTTATGTGTGTGTGTGTAACAGGTAACACACACTGATGTGTCTGATTTATGTGTGTGTGCGTAACAGGTAACACACACTGATGTGTGTCTGATTTATGTGTGTGTGTGTAACAGGTAACACACACTGATGTGTGTCTGATTTATGTGTGTGTGTAACAGGTAACACACACTGATGTGTGTCTGATTTATGTGTGTGTGTGTAACAGGTAACACACACTGATGTGTCTGATTTATGTGTGTGTGTGTAACAGGTAACACACACTGATGTGTGTCTGATTTATGTGTGTGTGTGTAACAGGTAACACACACTGATGTGTGTCTGATTTATGTGTGTGTGTGTAACAGGTAACACACACTGATGTGTGTCTGATTTTGTGTGTGTGTGTAACAGGTAACACACACTGATGTGTGTCTGATTTTGTGTGTGTGTAACAGGTAAACACACTGATGTGTCTGATTTATGTGTGTGTGTGTAACAGGTAAACACACTGATGTGTCTGATTTTGTGTGTGTGTGTAACAGGTAACACACACTGAATGTGTGTCTGATTTATGTGTGTGTGTGTAACAGGTAACACACACTGATGTGTGTCTGATTTATGTGTGTGTGTGTAACAGGTAACACACACTGATGTGTGTCTGATTTATGTGTGTGTGTGTAACAGGTAACACACACTGATGTGTGTCTGATTTGTGTGTGTGTGTAACAGGTAACACACACTGATGTGTGTCTGATTTATGTGTGTGTGTGTAACAGGTAACACACACTGATGTGTGTCTGATTTATGTGTGTGTGTAACAGGTAACACACACTGATGTGTGTCTGATTTTGTGTGTGTGTAACAGGTAAACACACTGATTGTGTCTGATTTATGTGTGTGTGTAACAGGTAACACACACTGTTGTCAATTAGTGTGTGTGTGTAACAGGTAACACACACTGATGTGTCTAATTTTGTGTGTGTGTGTAACAGGTAACACACACTGATGTGTCTGATTTGTGTGTGTGTAACAGGTAAACACACTGATGTGTCTGATTTATGTGTGTGTGTAACAGGTAACACACACTGATGTGTCTGATTTATGTGTGTGTGTAACAGGTAACGCACACTGATGTGTGTCTGATTTATGTGTGTGTGTGTAACAGGTAACGCACACTGATGTGTGTCTGATTTGTGTGTGTGTGTAACAGGTAACGCACACTGATGTGTGTCTGATTTGTGTGTGTGTGTAACATAAGACACACTGATGTGTGTCTGATTTTGTGTGTGTGTAACAGGTAACACACACTGATGTGTGTCTGATTTATGTGTGTTTGGTAACAGGTAACACACACTGATGTGTGTCTGATTTTGTGTGCGTAACAGGTAACACACACTGATGTGTGTCTGATTTGTGTGTGTGTAACAGGTAACACACACTGATGTGTGTCTGATTGTGTGTGTGTAACAGGTAACACACACTGATTGTGTCTGATTTTTGTGTGTGTGTAACAGGTAACACACACTGATGTGTCTGATTTTTGTGTGTGTAACAGGTAACACACACTGATGTGTCTGATTTATTGTGTGTGTGTAACAGGTAACACACACTGATTGTGTCTGATTTATGTGTGTGTGTGTAACAGGTAACACACACTGATGTGTCTGATTTATGTGTGTGGTGTGTGGCAAGTAACACACACTGATTAGTGTCTGATTTATGTGTGTGTGGTAACAGGTAACACACACTGATGTGTGTCTGATTTATGTGTGTGTAACAGGTAAACACACTGATGTGTGTCTGATTATGTGTGTGTGTAACAGGTAACGCACACTGATGTGTGTCTGATTTATGTGTGTGTGTGTAACAGGTAACGCACACTGATGTGTGTCTGATTTGTGTGTGTGTGTAACAGGTAACGCACACTGATGTGTGTCTGATTTGTGTGTGTGTGTAACAGGTAACGCACACTGATGTGTGTCTGATTTGTGTGTGTGTAACAGGTACACACTGATTGTGTCTGATTTGTGTGTGTGTAACAGGTAACACACACTGATTGTCTGATTTGTGTGTGTGTAACAGGTAACGCACACTGATGTGTGTCTGATTTATGTGTGTGTGTAACAGGTAACGCACACTGAATGTGTGTCTGATTTATGTGTGTGTAACAGGTAACACACACTGATGTGTGTCTGATTTATGTGTGTGTGTGTAACAGGTAACACACACTGATGTGTGTCTGATTTGTGTGTGTGTGTAACAGGTAACACACACTGATGTGTGTCTGATTTGTGTGTGTGTGTAACAGGTAACACACACTGATGTGTGTCTGATTTATGTGTGTGTGTAACAGGTAACACACACTGATGTGTGTCTGATTTATGTGTGTGTGTAACAGGTAACACACACTGATGTGTGTCTGATTTATGTGTGTGTGTGTAACAGGTAACACACACTGATGTGTGTCTGATTTATGTGTGTGTGTGTAACAGGTAACACACACTGATGTGTGTCTGATTTATGTGTGTGTGTGTAACAGGTAACACACACTGATGTGTGTCTGATTTATGTGTGTGTGTGTAACAGGTAACACACACTGATGTGTGTCTGATTTATGTGTGTGTGTGTAACAGGTAACACACACTGATGTGTGTCTGATTTATGTGTGTGTGTGTAACAGGTAACACACACTGATGGCGTTTGGTGTGAGGTTCGTCGGGGGGTTTGTGTTTGGTTGCGGCTGTAGCGCCGGATCATGTGTGGCTGCTCTCAGACTGAACAGACCCGAGGAGGAGAAGACGCAGACCGGCAGTGCAGTGTACACTGAATCCGCTCACTAACAAGTGTTCACAGAGCATATGTGACGCGACGCGACTGACGTCATCTGCCGCAGCCTTTACTGACGTCATTCGACCATTTCTTTATGAATTATGAAGTGATTCTGCTTGTGTTTCATGAACAAAGCTCGCGTTGTAAAATAAAAATGGCTTTGTTCAATATGAAGGTCAAGGAAAGCTGCTTTAGTGAAGCATTTGGTATGATTGTTTGCTGTTCTGAGCACAGACAGGTTTAGTTTCTAAGCAGTGACTCTGTGCCCTGATCACTGGACATGTTTATTTTCTCTCCACAGCAAGCGATGGCAGAAACCTTCTATCTGTCCAACATCGTTCCTCAGAATTATGAGAACAATGCTGGTTTCTGGAACAGGTCTGTAGACAGATAAAAGCTCATGATAACTCATGATAACATGATAACTCTGCAGTGTGATGATGTATGATGTTACCTTTACATTTATTCATTTGTCTGATGCTTTTATCCACAGTGACTTTGGTGACACAGTTTATTCAGTGTTTACATTGTATCAGTATGAATGTTCCTCTGGAATCGAACTCACCACCGTTGAGCTGCTGACACAATGAGAGAAACGTGTTTATTAAGCTAACACTCCTGTCCTGGAAGGTTAGAGATCTTCTGCCGAGATCTGACTCAGAGGTTTGGTGACGTGTGGGTTGTGTCTGGACCTCTAATGCTGCCGAAGGTGGAGAACGGCAGGAAAACTGTCTCTTATCAGGTGAAAAGTTCCCCCTCAATCTGCCATTTGCTTTCCTTATTGTTCCTCTAATGTTTTCTCCAGAGTATTCTTTCTAAAGTTTATTAGAGTTTACTTTATTCATCTGTGCATTCCTGAAGAAACCCAAAATGCTTCATAATTGTGCATGTTTAAACCACTTCAGAATTTACAAAGGTTTTATTTTTCTTGTCTTTGTTGTGTTTTCTTGTGTTTCTAACAATCTTAAAAACCTTTAAGTCTGATGCCTAACTGCTTGAAATTAGTTTTGTGGGTAAATTGTGCCTCTATGAATTGTTTTTGGTGTTATTGGAAGCCCTCAGAAGGGGTGTGACGCTTCATTTACTGTTGTCATCTCTGTAGTGGTCCAGCATTTCTATCCTCTGACATTTCTACCATGAGGAGCAGACAGTTCGAATCTGTTGAACACTTTCAGCATTTCCTTGCAGCGTCTGGGGGCAGATTTGTGTTAAAGGGTCTCAGGAAGGAAACTAAACTCCTGCATATGATCAGAGACAGAAGTAACGGGAATTGCCGGGGGAGTATTTCCAGTGGCTGGAATTATATGATTATGCTGCACAGAATCTCTTAGGAATTTAGGAAATTACTACTGTGCTGGAAGTTACTGGAGAGGATATCACTCCACCAACTAATGATTCATTTTGATATGTAGCTTTAGATTACAGCCGTCTAACTTGTAATCCGGTTTGCTAAACTCGGGTTTAAGATAATGATTCATATTTGACTGTTTTGTTTCATTGGGTCGTTTTCTACTCTCTGACTGGCTGATAAGAGGACAACAACACATTTTAGCAGGAATAGATAATCACATTGTCTGATCGCAGCTGAACTCTGATTGGTGACTTTCACTTCTGTAACTCCGCCCCATTCCTCTTGTGTCATTAATTTTACTTCCACTTAATACAGACACATCAGTACAAGAGAGTATCATGTCTGAAACACATTTAAAGGGGCAGTTCAGCGACAAATGACCATTCTGTCATCATTTACTCACCTAAACCTGAATCTCTGTCTTCTGTGGGACATGTTTTTGTAGAACTTTCCCTTTAAGAACTTTAACCATTTTACCAAGCTGAGGTTTCAGGTCTGTTAAATTAAAGCCCAAATATTAGTGTTAAATTATTTTGTGAGTTTAGTGTAGTTTGGATATTGTTTATCAGTGAATGTGTTTGTGAGTTTTGGATGGTAAACATTAATTTAAAATGCACATTTCACAGCTGATTGGACAAGACGATGTCGCTGTTCCCACTCATCTCTACAAAGTCATCCTGGTGCAGAAGGACTCCAGATCTCCAGACTCTCTGGCTCTTGGTGCGTTTGTGGTTCCAAATGCTCCACTTGGCTTCGACCGTCAGCTGACAGAGTTCCAAGTGAGTGTTTCTGAGTTGGAGCGGATTTCCGGCCTTACCTTCTTCCCTAAAGTGGAAAAACCTGAAGAGCTGAAGAACTTGTGTGATGTGGACTCTTGCCAGCTCATGGACTTCAAACAGTTCACACTTTACATCACGGGCCGTAAGGTCACGGGCGCCCGAACACTTGATCGTCTGGAGAAGATAATGGCTGATCTGAGAGACATGAACATCACACCTGATGATTATCTGACCAACCTTTATCTGCAGAAGAAACAACAACTGAAAGAGGAAATGGAGAAGAAACCCTAAGCTTTGACATGACTTGTTCACTAATTGTGGAATTTATCTGTGTAGGTTTCATAGTTTTTCATCTGATGTTGTTCTCTAACAGAACGTGTTTCTGTTGACTGGAGTTGATCTTCATGTTCACCAAGTCAAAGCCTTAACTTACAATGCCACAGTACATTCTCAGTGTAATGTTTACATGATGTTACCATGATAAACCATGGTTTTATTCATCACTTGCTTTTATTGCATCACATGTTTCTGCAATCAGGGTATTTAAATATTTTGCAATAGCTGTGTCTGCTTGGCATTGGTCACTACAAAACCCAAATGGACCGAGCTCTAATTAATATTAATATTTCTACTTCATCTAAAGTATTTAATCAGACAGAACTATGTAAGCACAGTCTTTGTCTCAAAAAAATGTACAAAGTTTTCACTGCTGTGGGAAATGTGTCTGGTGTTGGTGTGTGTTGAATGTGTTGGATTGTGACTCTAGAACTCCAACTGTTGTCCTGTCTGATGAAGAACTTTGTCCTCTGAGGTTTATCACCAGGAGAATCTCACTCCCTGACAGAACTCCTGTGTGATTGTGTCTGATGTTTAGATTGTGCCGCAGTAAAACCCAGGTCTGTGGCTCCTGTCACATTAGCAGCAGATCCTCATCACGCTTGAGGTTAGTCTGAAAAACAAGTGCTGCTGCATCAGACATCAGATCAACATACTTACAAATTAACATTTGTCATCAGCTTCATAAACCTTCATGTCAGTTCATGATTGTCCTCAAATCTGTTGTTAAGGTTTGGACTCGTTCTGTTGTGTTACTGTGGTCAGTGTTGTGCAGTTGATATAACTGTGGTTATGTGACCTCTTACTTACATTCCACTAAAGTTCAGAGGGCAAGTAATTGTTGAACACAGCTGATCTCCAGACCAGTGTCAAAAATTAAAATGGGAGAATTTTTGCCTCCTGAAATTGATTTTTTAAAGCTTTTTCGTACCTTTGTGAATGGCATTTCGAGGCTCATTTTAGCTTTGTCAGGTCTTCCATGATGTCATCAGATGATGTTGGGAGTGTTTTCTTTACCATCAGTATATTAAGCTTTAGTTAAGAGTCACGTCTGAGAGCTGCAGGTCCCCTCAGTGTCTGCTGAGGAGATGAAGCTGTAGACAGACCTACAACAGAATATTTTGAAAAATATGTTACATAATAGAACTAGATACTAGATTTGAGATTTTCTTACGAAAGTGTTTGTGCAGGACAGTGACATGTTGAGGATTCAGCCGTAGGATTGCTGGTTGATAAGCGACAGTGATGCTAGTGCATGAAACAGGAAACTCACCACTGAGGCGTTCATTTGCCCCCACATTTTTGGTTCTTTTTTCATTCTGTGGCAGTATTACCTTGTTTCATTTCCATGTTTGTTAAATCACATTATTTGTCAGTTTGGCACTTAAAATAAAGGAATTTATTGAATCTCATGTTGTGTTTAAATATTTCGCCATGACAAGGTGATGTCATCCATGCCCTTGATACACTGACATTTTGACCTTTGGTTGTAATCAGAGATGACAGCACAAAACCTCAATCTCTCTGTATGGGCCTGTTTTAAAAGCCTCATCTATTACTGTTAGATGATGATTTGTGGCACTCTCCAGTCACACGAAACCTCTCAACCTTTCAACACCAGCAGTGATTTCAGTAGAAATTCAGCCCCATTCACCTAGAAACTAGTACTCGCATCTCAGAACACACTTGCCTGTGTTAATATTTAGGTCACATCGTTGTGTTGTGGGAACAATGTAAATTAACATACAAATAGATGAATGTGTTGATTTATGTTTCAGAATTATTCTAAGCCTGCTGTACTGTCTGTACAGTAAGGTAACATGTAGACGTGCGTGTTAACCCAGTTACACAGAAAGAAATACAGCACCCATGATTCCATTGGGCTATTTTCACACTTACCTCCTGTGACTTTTCTTCTGTGGGGCTGCATCAGCATTTTCTGCCACACTGAGACTGTGATCAAGGGCTTGGCACTTTATGCAAGTGAGTCACATTCAGAGTTTGTTTTTCAATTCAGAGAATTGCCAATATGGCAATTTTGCTAAGTAATTCCTTCCAGCCAAATCTTTCCAAATAAGTGACCTTCATCTGCTGTCTCTGGGGCTCTCTGGGAACTGCATGCTTCCTAATTTTATATTCTAGGAATTAGCATTGATTGTTGTTTTATTTGTACAAACAAAAGATGGTTGGGGTTGTGAGATGTTGGCTGACAGATCATATGTGTTATTTATGTAAGGAACATTTCTGATGCATAATCATGTGGATTGCCATGAAACAGTTCTGATGTACACAAGTATCTTGTTCAGTTTGTCAAACAGTCTGCGGAAGTTGCTTAGTGCTTTTCTTATGAACATCTCTTGTAAACTGGATGCAGAGAAGCTAATTATTACCTATATATGCAATCCTCTGTATTGATTGTGTGTTTGATGCTGTAGTTTCAGTGCAGCTTCTTGAGGTTCATCTTTGTGCTGTGGGCCTGTCTCTCTGCTATGGATTTGTCTCTGCTGTAGATTTGTCTCTGCTGTAGATTTGTCTCTGTACTGTGTGTCCGTCCCTGTGCTGCGGGTCAGTCTCTGTGCTGTGTGTCCGTCCGTCCCTGTGCTGTGTGTCCGTCCGTCCCTGTGCTGGGTGTCCGTCCGTCCCTGTGCTGGGTGTCCGTCCGTCCCTGTGCTGGGTGTCCGTCCGTCCCTGTGCTGTGTGTCCGTCCCTGTGCTGCGGGTTTGTTTCTTCGTTGTGGGTCTGTTTCTGTACTGTGTGTCCGTCCCTGTGCTGTGGGTCCGTCCCTGTGCTGTGGGTCAGTCCCTGTGTTGTGGGTCAGTCTCTGTGCTGTGGGTCAGTCTCTGTGCTGCGGGTTCGGTTCTCTGCTGTGGGTCTATCTCTGTGCTGTCGGTTCATCTCTCTGCTGTCCTTGTGATCTTATTTTAATGATCTTCATCTGCTGTCTCAATAGAAGTCAAAGAAACTTGTCTGATGTCCTCAGAGGGCCTTCTCCTGACTGTGAGGAGGACAGGCTGTGTCAATAATCTCTGAGAATGACCTCCTGGCCTCATTTGTTGATGGAACATGATTTAGTGAGATAAATGATTATAGTGCCATATCTGAATGCTTGAAATTAGTTTTGATTGTGCTTACTAACCAAAATGAAAATGTTTTGTGTGTATGTGTGTGTGTATTTATGTGTAATTGATGTATTTCTTTAGAATAAGTTGGGTGGGGCAGTGATCATGTTCATCACACGAGGAACTCTAGCCACACGGCTGATACTTTCTGTTCTCTTACTAGTAATGCAGGTACTGTATCTGTTATTTCATAGTATGTTCATGTACATGTATCATGTAATGGTGTAGTAGGCCTAGGATAGACAATCAGACACTCTTACCAAAACACTGATTATTAGACTGTGTACTGTGGGTGTTTGTATTTGTGATGCTTTTTGTTCAGTTGCTTGTGTTCTGGGTGTCCAAACACGAGTCTCTGTGAAGTTCTGCTCTCTATCTCCACTATATGAGCTGTTCTGTGTTTTGATGTAAATACCTTTTGCTTAAAAGTAACTTAAATGATGCTGGATAATTTGTTGTTTACAACTTGGGGTTAAAAGTTTAAGTCACTAACCCAAAATATGTATTAAAGTAATAGCGATGCTTGACTGAGCAAACAGCGTTAACAAAAATGGTAATGCACTGGTCAAAGGCCATGGCTCATATCCCCCGTGTGGCTAAAGTCTCTGCGATGTTTTGAATTGTTTTGGCATTTGTTTCTTTATTATGTATGTACAATAGGGCGAAATCCTCTTGTTTAGGAAATCCTCGTTTACTCTTGCTGTGCAGGACAGCCCTGTTAAAGTGATGCATGTGCTCGAGCTCAAGTTAAGATGTTTGTACAGGGTAAAAAACCACATGAGTAACTACAATGTCTTGACTCTGTGAATTGGATGTTCAGCCGCTAATGCATCTTCTCCTGAAGGCATTTTCCTGAAAAATTGACTCATGCATTTAATGCATCTGCTGTGTAAAATTAAAAATGCTGAGAGTGCATCTTTGAGAGACAGGTGGAGCTGTTGGTAGTAAACAGGACACTGGATTTCCTGCTGTGTGAGTTACCTGGAACTCATTAGAAACAACATTTCCCAGACACGTGTGTTTTTCAACAACTTCAGGGCACATTCAGTGTAAAAGTGCAGATGTCTCCGTCTTCATTCTTTGGAGAACAGAAGGATATCTTGCTGGATCACCTGCTTTCCCTGTGAGAGAACAAACTCATCTTCTGGCGTCCAGGGACCTCATCAGGACCTGCTGCCATGGCAACCCCTGTACACCAAACACCATATTCCCAGCCAGCACATCACAGCACAGATGAAGATGTGGAATGTCGAGTAAGGCATTTTGTTTCTCTTCCACTTTTATTGCATTTTCACTTTGCACCTTCCATATCTTTTTTTGTCTATTAAATATGATAGATTTAGAGGGACAGTTCAGCCAAAAATGACAATTCTGTTATTTACATGCTAAAGCTGTTTGACAATCATGAATTTTTTAAACGTGCACTGCATGTCATCTGAAGCTTTATTGCCCTTTTGTTCAATGAATATATATATACACATAGCCTGTATATATACTTAAGCTTTGTATATATACTTAATTACCGTATCTGACAAATGCTGGTATTGCACAAATTGGTATCATATTGAAACAAACAGTAAATAGAAAAAAATTCCCTGTGCTTAATTGTGGGTGGAAAAAACATACTGTAAGAATCATAATAATCCAGAACTTTACCAACAATGTACACAATAAATACGATTAAAATAAATAATGGATGACAATGACATGAGGTACAGTCACTCTTTGTGTGAGTCCTCAGAGCTGCAGTCAGTATGTAATTCAGCAGGAAAGCAGCTCAAGCCCATTTACAGATTTACAAACTTCTGTCCTGTAACACACCAAACAGAATCTGCAGCATAATGCTCTTCAGCTGACAGCCATATGCATGTTTGTTTGTTTCAAATTCAATTTAATTTTATTATATAGCACTTTTTACAACTTTTTACATTGCTTTAAAGCAGCTTTACATATAATAAAAAAGAATTATAATAAAACACAGAACAATTGTCAGACAAATGTTCAACAAAGAATACATGGTATTATTGCAAATATTTTGTGTGAGATGTATATTAATGACTAATTAGGTATACTAGGTTTATAGCAGGTTTATGAATAAAGGGGTGGCTGCGATAAAACTACAAAATCATTAAGCAAGATATGCCGTTCCAGGTAACATGGAGATGACATTTATAAAGATATTATCTTATGGGACAGGGGTAAAAGAGATTTGTAATAGTACCATAAAATACACACAAAAGTAAAATACATACACAGAACTATTAGCATGTTTTACGCTAGTCAGCAGTGTTCTCTAAGGGTCCGAGAGTTAGAGTAATTTTGAAAAATTTGAAACAATTTTGTTATTTTGTCATTTGCCTTTTAGGGAGAAAACACATTACTCCTTAATGTAACATACAAGCATAAAGCTATTGGCTCTATTCCAAACCTTCATGATCTGCCAATGTAGGCACACGCTTCTGACCTGAGTATAAAATGACAAGCTCTGTGAAAAAAAATCCATTCAAAGATGTGAAAGGAACATTAATCGTAATTTTATACCCAAACATGCAATGTATTGTTATACACTTTTGAGTATTGTGTTGTTATTTTAGAAACAAACTAACATTAAAGTATTAAAATTATGATTGGGTCACTTGATGTGATGTTTCACACCTTAGAAAACAGTCGCTTATGTAGGCAGCTCTGGACCAGAGCCTCTGCTTTATGTGGAGAATAATTATGTTAGGTATCTGAGCTCCCTCATCAATAATCAGAAATGACTTTCTTTGGCTTTTAGATGTGGACAGAACTGTGTCCCGTCTACGTCACAGTAAATCTGCTGTACTTCAATGGTAAAGCCACCTGAAAAAAAAAATCACATCAGGACAGTACAACAGCTCGGCCGTGACTTTTCTCAGCAGGCAACAGGCTGTGTGGGAAGAAGTCTGGACACGCACACATATGCAGACAAAATTGCAGCACTTTCACACGGACATGCAATTAAAGCATGTGAACCTTCTAGAAAGTCTTATGGCTCCTTTCCTGTGCATAAGGAATTTGACCAAAGGCAGCTCCTCAGACACTGTCCACAAGTGTTGCTACAGATTCATCATCTTTATATGCTGTACATTTTTCATGTCAAAATGAAATGTTTACAAACACCATATTAATTCTGTAATGTGACATTTCCCCATGAAACAAACAAGTGATCTGATTTTATCCATCAAACACGGCCCGTGTGGTGAATGTCTCTCATAGGTGATTGGACAAAAGGGCTTGAAAAATAAACAAGGACTTGATGATGTCGCTGGAAAAGTATTTTTCAGAAGTAGAACAATTTATATTTTGGTGTTTTCTTTGGGATTACATGAACCGATAAATTGTCAGGAACATTAGGAAAATGTAGATTTTGATTTCCTGTTAATAAACTTTTGTTTCAGTGTATTAGAGCTGAAGTTTTGAAGGAGAGGAAAATTATCATCAAAATCTGAACTGAACTGAAACAAAGCTGCGAGTTCATGTTTAGCCTACAGTCTGTTTAACATCCTCATCATGAGACTCACAGAATGAGTTTCTGTGTATAACTCTCATAGTCAATTTAGTAACAATTTACACAAAATCTCACAATACAGGAGCAGCACTGATGAGGCTCAGAGTGTCGTACCACTGGCTACTTTTATTAACACTAATTAATCCATCATTAGGCTAAATTCTAAAGGACAGAAACAAGGGCTGAGAAAGTATTTTGGTCATTCAGACAGCAGAACCCAGCCGACTGTACTTTGATAGCTCACAAAGTTTTATTCCGGTCAAATTAAATGTGCTCTCTATCACATCAATTGTTAACTGTAATGCAAACAATCCTTTAAAGCAAGAAGCAGGAAATGCTGTTGTATGCCAATAATTCACTCCCCAGAAGATACAAAATCACCTTTGTTCAGAATCTTCAGAATAATTAGATCACGCAATTAACAGCTTAAGTCCATTTCAGCTGTAAACTTGTAACTTTTGTGCTTTCTGATCATTTGTGCAGCTCAAGTGTCTATTTCCTGTAAATTAAAGGCGAGTTGAGTCAGAGGAGCAGAGCTGCGTCATTTATCTGTGTAAGTCTTCCACAAATACCTGACATGAGTATGAATGAAAAAACGTTCTCCTCTCTCCCAACAGGTATCGCCTCCATCAAGTACTGAAATGTAATTTTGGTAAAATTGTAGCTATGCACGGCTGATGTTATTACCTCCTCATGATTTATCACTTTCCTCACCTTGTAAGTAGCTTTGGATAAAAGCGTCTGCTAAATGTCTAAACGTAAATCTACACACTGATATCTGACACTTATTTATACTGCAGTGTGTTACGTGACACCCATTTAAACACCTGCGGACAAAGCTGAACAATAACATCCACCACCAGCCAATGAAACATTCTCAATTTTGATTTACAAAAGGAACAAACACATTAGGAAAGCAGAATGATAAACACAGGATTTTAGTTCTATCAGGCACACTTGGGAACTATTGCTACATAAAACAGCCCTTCATCCAATCTGCCAACCTGACTGAACTGTGTGTTAGCAGACTGATGTCCTATCATACGTCTGAAATAGAAAAACCTGCTAGATTCTTACTGGTTACGTAAGCCAGTTACAGCAGAAACTTTGACACCTTTTAAATTCCAATAAATATAATTTATACCTAAATGGAACAAATTATTGCAGAACATAATGTGCATAACAATTATCTGCAGCCTTAAAAAATGTTTATCTCGATACCCCTCCATACCCTGCAGTTCCAACAGAAACCAATGTGCAGCATAATGAATCATTTAAAAATAAGCATGTGCAATCTTTTGCTAGACGTCAGTAAAGATGCCTTTTAGACGTGGGACCACATCTGGTGTGTGTTTGATTGTCTTTTACTAGTAACTGCACCTTCTAAAAATGAACAAAATAAAGACATGGTTTGCAGACAGAGCAAATACTCTACACAACTATTATGGTGAAGTGTCCAATATTACCACAGGTAATCAGCAAGCATTCCCAATGACATGAATTATAAATCAATGATAGACATTAACATTACTATTGATGTATCACTAGGATTACAGTCCTGATGTCTTCTATGTAATCTGCAAGCATGTTTTTAAAAGGGCTTCACACCATTTCGTGTAAGACCTCTAATGACCTTTAATAACCTTGCAGTCAGGCAGATCAAATGTTCTCTTTTCTAAACAAAAGAAAAATACATCACAGAAACGTCTCATGATCTCTGTCTGGAGAGGGAAACGTTTCACTGACGTCCGTATTTCTGGCCTCTGGAATCAGAGCTTGAAAAAGTTCATTTGTTGCTCGTGTTACGCTGTCGTACGATGGGGGGGAAGATGTCACGGACAGCGTCTCCGTGATCTCAGCTTCAGGTCCATAGTTCTCCTGGATCATGGAGGCCACGAGTCCCTCGCCCTCTGGTGTGCAGTTGTCATCTTTTGCAGAGCCCGGCATGTTGGTCTGGTAGTACAGCAATGAGGCCTGTTTTATCTGCTTCCTCATTAGGTGTTTCCTAAATGCTCTTTGTATCATGATGGCAGACACCTCCTCTTGTTTATGCCTGAGGGTGGAGGTGATGGGTTCGTAGGAGATCTTGGATGGGTTGGCCATCATGAACTTCTCCTCCATTTGCTGTTTTAAGGCATCCATTTCACCCGACTCGCCCAGTACACGCTTGGTGAAGGCAAACAAGATATCCAAACAATGAATTTTGTCTCCACTCACCATGGGCAGGTCCATGGAAATTAGTTTAATTTTATTGGGCTTGGCAATGCGCAGAGGTTCAGAAAGTGTGTCTGCAAAGTTTGAGAGCTTGGAGTACTCGATGAACTGTGTGGCTTCTGGGTCAAACTTCTCCCAGACCTCATAAAACATCTCAAAATCGTCCTCGCTCAGCGGTTCTGTGCTCTCCTCAGTAGCCACGCTGAAATTCTCCAGAATAATTGCAATGTACATGTTGACCACAATGAGGAACGAAATGATGATATACGTCACAAAGAAAGTGATGCCCACTGAGGGGTTCCCGCAGTTTCCCCGGGCGTTGGTGCCCGTATGGGGTATATCTGGGTCACACTCCTCAGGGGAGTTGTTCAGTATGGGGCTGAGCAGGTTGTCCCAGCCGGCAGAGGTGGTTATCTGGAAGAGACAGATCATGCTGTTTCCAAACGTTTCAAAGTTGAACATGTCGTCGATGCCACCTTGCTTCTTCACGTAGGCGAAGTTGGCCATGCCAAAGATGGCATAGATGAACATAACGAGGAAGAGTAGAAGACCAATATTAAACAATGCAGGCAAAGACATCATTAAGGCAAAGAGCAACGTTCTTATTCCTTTAGCCCCTCTAATAAGTCGAAGGATCCGTCCAATCCGAGCCAAGCGAATGACTCGAAAGAGTGTAGGAGACACAAAATATTTCTCAATGATATCTGCGAGAACAATACCTACGAGGAGAAAAAGACTCTTATTAGTTGCAATAGCAAATTACACATTTAGTTCATTTAAAAGCCTCATCTATGACATTGGCTGTGATGTTTTAGATATCAAAGAAAAAAACACTTCCGTTTGAGTCTGTTCCTCACAGAAAGCCAGTGACTGCAGAATACAGCACACGTTATCTGAAATACTTCTATGCTGCACGGTGTTTTTGGTCTTTTTAAGAGCCTGACAGACTGTTGTTGTTCAGAAAGAGCTGTGTGAGGACAGATAGCCACATGGGTGTGGGGTGAATGCATTTTCATTTTTAGGTGAGCTGTGTCTAGACACCCTGTTATAATTGGACAAACTATAACAGACGATAACAAGTCCTAAATTATTTTCAAACTGGCACCACTTAAGAGTTAAAATGCTCGTCTACAAATCTGTGTTTTACCCCTGTTGAAATATGGACAGCAGTGGAGGTTGGGACACAAAACCTGCACAAGCTTTTAGCTCCAACGGCAACAGCCCTCATTCAGCTGGAGGCTCACGGGAAATAACATCACTTCAGCTGTTCTCTCTCAGGGATGGGCCCTGTGAAGTCTTCCTCTCATCAGGATCATGAGGGGCGTCTGCTCAGTACAGTACGTAAAGCTTCAGTACTTCAGAATCAGCTGGGGGTTTTCTCGGTAGGTGGAGTGCTACAAAATTACACTGAACATCTATAGACCTTTGTATCATATGCCAAAAGTTACACTGTACATCTACTGTATCTCGAATAAAGAGGGATTTCCAGCAAAAATAATTCATACAACCTGGTAATCAAACACCATTGGCTCAACCAGAGTTGTACCGCTCAACAACACAAATCAATGTTTTGAAAGCACCACAGTGTTTACACTGTGAAAGTCAAACTGCTGATGGTTTAATTACAGTCAGCTGGGACACAAGAAGGTAGTTTAACATGCAAAAATTACACACATTGCCTTTAAAGTTGTTTTTATGTGATGTGTTACTTACCAAACCTTATTGACTAATAAAGTGCTGTTAACTGCTTTAGACTGTGATTTTCAGAGTACGGTGGCATTATGCATCATGTTTGTCCACTTACCCACAATGGAGAGAATGACAACCACAAAGTCAAAGATGTTCCAGCTGACGGTGAAGAAGTAGCAGCGGAGAGCGATGATTTTAATGAGGCACTCTGTGGTGAAGATGACGATGAAGGCCAGGTTGATGTAGTACAGGATGTTCTCAATGCTGGGAGACTGCTCGTCTGTCTCCACCATCATGGTCACCATGTTGAGGATGATCAGCAGCATTATCATGATGTCAAATGCTTGTTTAGATACCAGGTCAAAGAAGAATCCCTGAACACAGTTCTGAGACAGAAGATGCTGAGTTAGTGATCAAAACAGAAATTCCCATTAAACTCTGTTCAACACCTCTAGTGTTTAATTTGAACACAAAATGCACATCACTGAAGATCATATGGGCTGTCATTTGTTCAACTCAGACATGACTCACAGGAGGTCTTGGAATTGGTTTCTGCGGTTTTTTGGATCCGAGCTTTTTCATGGCATTATAATATTTCTTCTGTTCCTCTGTCATGAAGATATCCTGCCCACCTAAGTAAAGAGAAACCTGACTGTTACTGTGATGAGACACCAGCACCTCAGATCAGACCTGCACTCATTGGCTCTTTGGGTTTAATACTTATCTTTCGTTTCTGCTGGTTGAAGTTATCAATGATGACACCAATGAAGAGGTTTAAAGTGAAGAAAGAGCCAAAGATAATGAAGATGACGAAGTACAGGTACATGTACAGGCTGTGCTCTTTAACAGGCTGTTCTTCAACCTAACACACACAAGATGATCACAAACCTCCATCACAATCTGATACGTGAACTTCTGTTTCTTTACTACTCAATACACATACACAGAGAGAATTATCTGCCATCATTAAACTACATCATCAGCATCATATCAGCCACTCTGCTTTCTAAATCTTAACACCGGGCAGTAAAACAATATGCTTAATAAACAAGACTAAACATTTCTCTTATTATTCTATTATTATTGACTGAACACTTACAGAGCGCGAGTCCACTGCGGCATACATGATCTCCATCCAGCCCTTGAAAGTGGCCTTTGATAAAAGAATGTAGTGCTGATTAATTTTGCTGCTGTAGAAAACAGTGATGTTCAGAGTTCAGAGTCCTGCTCACTTTCTTAACGTGTCAGTACTGACGTGTTAAACAGAGACATCACAACACAAGAGCTGTCATTGCTTTCTGCTGCAGGTGACTGTTTCTGGATGCTCATGAAGGTTTGTGTTGGCGGAAGTCTGGAGCTGATGGAGGGAGTGAAGTGACTGTTGCTAGGTAACCGCCGCTAAGTTAAACGGAGAACGACGTGCACGCGCACCGGCGGAGCGCGCAGCTCCGTGTGAACGATCGATTAAGCGACTGATTGATTGATTGATTGATTGATTGAACCCTCACCACTTGAAGCAGCGCGAGGTATCCGGCGCCCACGTTGTCGAAGTTCACCTTCACGTTGCTCCAGTGGGACTGCGTGCTGTTCGCGGTCACGCACTCCGTCTTGTTGTTGATGTCCGAGCTGTTGTACGTGAAGCCCGTGCGGCTGACGCAGCGCCCGAACTTGCCGGCGAACAGATTAACGCCCATGATGCTGAAGATGAGCCAGAAGATCAGACAGACCAGCAGCACGTTCACGATGGACGGAATGGCGCCGATCAGCGCGTTCACCACCACCTGGTTACCAAGGAAACACATCACCTGTCAGCTGCAGTCAGGCTGTGATGGTGACGTATGAAGGACGTGATCAGGAATCACACGCGTGTATAATGTTCTGTGTACTGGATGAAATCAGACAGAACATGTTCAATATAATCTAGTGAACGTGACGTAAATAAAGCCACAGAGACGCGCATCAAACACGTAATGACATCAGCAGTCTGACGTGTACAAGCGCGCTGAGCGCTCGTCTGGGTGACGCACACTGCTGCGCGCTCACGCGTCGTGACGTCATATCGGATGCATTTTCAGTGCACATCTTAACGAGCTAACACATTAACATCACTTAAGCTCATTAACGTCACACCAGCATCATTAAAAACTGAATGCAGTTACATTACTTAATATTCAGTTTCAATACTGTACAGTGTTCTTACACTGCTAAACCTGACCTGTGCCTTTAAATCAAGCCTACCTGAAGCACTTTCTGTTACCATAGTGTATGACATAAGCTATAGAAACAAACCTGCCCTGCATTACATCAGCACCCAGTAGTGAGAGTGCAGCATGTTTATCCACTGGTGTGTGTATGAGAGGAGGAGGAGGAGGAGTGGGTGAGTGATGAAGAGTGCAGGCAACAGGGTACCGCTGGTTTCCACATGCTAAAAGGCCTTTTTTGACATTCACTTATCCAGAATACTGACTTTATTTCCAGCGTTCCATCATTTAGCAGTTTTTCCTCATACAGACGCCTTTTAAAAATAATTCAGTAATCTACAGCAGGGCCTGAACCACAACAGAAACACCCACAACATCCATCACTGTTATTCCCTGTAATACTGTCACTGAACGAAACAGCGATAAGCAAAGTGCAAGAGACAGTCATGAGAGAACATAACACTGAACATTTAACATGAACACAAACAAACACTGCCAATCCTGCTGCGGTCCATTACAATTCTTGATACATTAATCAGATGTTTCCAATAAAAAGGACACAAATATATATTATACATACTGACATAAAATAGTTTTATATTAATTTTGCATGTTTTTGTTTACATAATTTTAAAAACATCACTGAATGAAACATCTACTCCAAATTGTATTGTTTATATGTGATATCTGATGGATTTTTCTGTTTCCTCTGCAGTTTTAGCAAAAAATGAAGCGAATCACACTTTTACATCAGTGTGCATGAAGATTAACTGGATCAAAAGTAAAAAGCGGTAAGAATATGAGATGAAAGTTGCACAACCACAAATGCTGTAAGAAAAAAATTCACATGATGTGAATATTTAGTTATAGGTTAGTGGAATGACTTTATAATTTTTAATTCTCATTTACTTAATGAATCAGTTTATCTTTAAAAGCTATTGAGTATTCCCAGTAATGATTCTCATTAATACTGTGATGCAGTAATTTTAAAAAGTTTTTAAATCCGTGTTATTTAACAGCTGCACAACAAATTCTACCATGATACACACATTGTTTCCAGTTTAAATGTATCGTTATTGTTTTGGTTTTTCAAAACATTATTAATGATTAAACATTATTCAAAACATATTTCAAACATGCTTTAAAGCAGACAGACAGAAAAAGAACAGGTGGGTTCTGCGCATGCCGTTAAACATGCAGGAAAACAATTACAATGTTTGTTTCTGCAGACAACAAATAGTGAGAAATGCCTCACACATAGAGGACTTCCAAAGGAGAGCGAGAGAGGGAGGAAGAGGGGTATGTCTTACCCTCATGCCTTCAAATCTAGACAGAGCTCTCAGTGGTCTGAGGGCTCGGAGCGTTCGCAGTGATTTGATGGCAGCAAAGTCGGAGTAGCCGAGCGTGTTTGCTACCAGACTTATTAGTGACACCTACAAATGACACAAAGCCCGGGAGAAAGAGAAGATAGAAACGCAGTGTTAGGAGACAAATAGCACAACAGACATGAGCTCCATCAGAACCTGCAAGAGAAAAAAGCATTTCAATGTTTCTTTGCTAGGAGAAAAATCATGGATTAACTATGTTGGATTTTCTTGGAGATCTGGTTCCAGAGGTCTGCTCTGGTTCTGACCGCTCCTGCAGAACAGTTAACGTGTTAGTGATGAGAGTTTTCTTTTAAACGACCTGCCTTTACCTTTTCTTCTTGACCTGGTAAGGAATAGAAGGGTTGTTTAGAGGGCTTTGACCCATTAAGTGTACTTAAAAGATGGCAGCAGTGACGGGCCCAGGTTGGAGCGGGTCTTACCCTCATCCCAGCAAAGCGAGACACAGCTCGGAGAGGCCGCAGCGCCCGCAGTGTCCTTAGAACCCGCATGGTGCCGATTTGGTCATAATTGACAGAACGTGCCACCAGCCCAAACACTGACACCTGCGTGAATTAGAGCGGCTTTAGTTACAGATGCCTCATTAAACCTGGTTCTGGAAAACATGAGGCTTTTAGCCTAAAATATGGTGACTTTTCTCTGGCACCTTTAAATTTATAACTTCATCTATTTGAAAAACAACTGTCTTAATGCTGCTTCTGTATTTTTCTGAAATGGAACAAAAGTTTTATGACCTTAGAAAGAGGTGTTTGATGAGTGTGTGTGGTAGTGTGGGAACAGGGACGCTTGCCCAGTAAACTGAATGAGACTTTAGAACAGTCCTTACAGATGTTTTTATACATCACAGAAAAACAAAACAGATTAACCCAGTGTTTCATTCTGCTGAAGTCCAGTAAATGATACTGAAATGAATATTCCAGTGAAGACCTTCAGCTAAACAGCACTGCAGTGTGTTTTTGCAAAATGACACATTTTGGGTCATTTTTGCTCCACAATAACAAATGATGTCAGTTGCTCATGTTGTGTGATATTTCAATGTATGCATTTGGCAGACACAGTTATGGTTTATGTGTCCATCTTACTAACATCACTGAGCTAAAGGGAGCACAAAGGAACCAAAGAACATCAGACCATGTGACACCTGGAAACAGAGTCTCAGTTAATGTACTGAGATATTCAGGCAAAGCAAAACAACATCATAACAATGATTAGAAAACACCAGTCATCTTTCACAGTCACTCATGAGAAGCTGAAAATATGTTTCTCATTATGAAGGATACAATTTCAAATGAAGCCCATTCATTGTTCTAGAGATTTAAATGTTTTATCTTCAGTGTTACATATGTTGCACTTTGTAATCAGATGTTGGAAAAGTGAAATTCATGTACTCACATCTACAATGAGAAAGTCCAGCCAGCACCAGTAGTTGGTGAAGTACTTCCGGAAGCCGTACGCGATCCACTTCAAACTCATCTCCAGGATGAAGATGTAGGTGAAGATTTTGTCTGCGTATTCAAGCACCACTTTGACGACTTTTCTTTGTTCAATATAAATATCTTCAAATGCCTTTCAAACAAAAAACATTATAAACAAACCACACGCTGTTTTATTGTCTTGGAAAAGAGTATCCTAACATCTTTGATATGAAACACAACAACCAACTGTGTAAAAGTGACAAAAAGCTACACAGGAATAGGTGCCAGATGTGTAATGTGTACCTGTATCACGTCACTGGGCAGAAGTTTTACATCCGCTGCACTTTTAACACTTTAATATGTGGTGTGAGGGTTAGATAAGGTGTAGAAACACATTTCTGACTGATGTTCTGACTTCTACAGGAAATTTCAAGTTAAAGGGACAGATCAACTGAGACATTCTGTCATCATTTATTCACCAGCATTTTCTATCACCACCATGACTGTGGATCTCAAGCTCCAAAAAAAAACATCACTCACTGGAGAAGTTGATTTGTAACACTGTCTGTGACTGAACTGTAAGCTCTCACCAGAGCTCCACTGCTGAGGAGGATCATGAAGATGATGAAGCTCTCAAACCAGCTGTGCTCCACGATCTGATAACATGTTTTTCTGAGACGCCACCAGGCCCGACCCAAACCCTCTGAGGTGTTGATATCACAGTACTGACAGTGACGCACACACACTGAAAACAACCAACATTTGAGTTAAATATGCAATAATGAGTTATAAATTATTGTATTAAATTATAAATTATAATAAATAATGAAGCACATCCCATTCCCAAATGTATAAACTTTATACTCATGTTCGTTTCATGTGCTTCTGAAAGACAGCCATACCATTTTAAACAGACGTTTTGATTCAGTTGCTTTATAAATGAGGTAAAACATCATTGAAATGCTTTAAAATGCAAATGCAAAACTACATTCATACTTTTTTAAGAACTTCAGCTTTTAAATTAAGCTGTTTTGCTTTATGACAATATCAGGCCCATTAAAAGATTTATATCTAAATGACTTTTAATTCAAAACCTGATCTGTCATTTCCTGAATGCACTGCAGTTTTAAAGGCGTTTGGAATAAATAAACAGATTTTTATTGATTGACTGATTTATACAGTCATTTAAAGGAAACACAGACTCCTGCTTGTTCTGACTTGTCCACTTTGAAAAGCTCTCAGTTTAGTTCAGAGGAACATTTAAAAAACACTTCAAAAGGCTTCAAAGAGCTTCAAAACACTTCAGAAGATTCTGAATGCAGCTGCAGTGAAACGTGCAGATCAATAGCAGAAATGCTCTTCTGTCTGACAAACTCAGCGTTCGGCCCACTCGCCGTTGTTAGAGCCCCACGTCTCTGCTAATCTCTGAGTCTCTCTCTCAAGACGCTGCTTTTATGTGACAACTCCAGCCTGTATCACTGGAGCTCTGAGAGCTGGCCATCTATAACAATAATTCTCTGCCACAAAATCCCATTTTATGGTTGTCAAAGAGTCTCCATTACTGCAATCTGAGCTCTGCTAAATTAACTTATTGCCTGTAAACTTAGTAACAGAGTTATGGTAACAACGTTCTTCCAACTCAGTTTGTACCGACACTCCTGCTTTCCACTGGCAGCCACAGACAATTTCACACCCGGGCATCTCCATTTATCAGCCAATTAACAGCCATCAAAGTCCAATCAAACGGTGCAGAGTCTTCGAGTTACTGGTGGTCATCTCTCACAGGAAGCATGCATGCAGGACGATCATGTTTAGAACATCCGAGTCTGTCAGCATGTCCCTGCTCTTATTGTGATTGGTTCATCACTGCATGAATTTCATACAGACGAGAGCAACATGATAAAAAAACCTTCAGAACACCTTAGCAACTCCATAGCAACATCCTGTCAATCAACCATGACACACACAGGTGAATACCTCTCATGTTTACTTCACAAAATGTACTAATATACTTTCTAAATGTCACCTTCAGTTTTCAATCTGTTTATTATTGGCTGTTGGAAAATGAATGCCAAAAGCTAATTAGTGAATTGTATAATTTTGTTTTCTAGATTATTTTTACATTTCATATCTTACATTGATCTCTCCTAAACTCAAGCACAAATTCAGCACGTGTTCTTGCAGACGGGAAAGCCACAGAAATGTGAGTGTATCTCTCTTTAAACCCTGTGAATCTGCCCTGATGACTGTTCCAGCAGACAGTTGTTGACTGATTCAATAAAGTCATGTTACAGAGTGCCATTATTCCATTTACAGGTGAGAAATTCTGTCTCACTTCAGCCGCTCTCACTCCCTAACACTTCCCTGTCTGAACACTGGGGTGCGAATTACCAGAGGAAACACCAGGCAGCCCATTTATCATAAATCATTCACTCCTTAAAAGAGACTCAGTTCATGAGCTGTCATGAGAAGCAACCTGGTTATTAAGTGAGCCATTCATAAAGAATAGGATACACACTTTCAGTTTCTGTGCTTTGTGGGGACTTACCATTGACATTTCCATTTCCTTTTATACTGTACAAACTGTATATTTTGTGTCCCCTAACCCTCACAATAAACCAAACCTCACACAAACCTTTCTGCATTTTTACAGTTTCAAAAAATTATTAAACATTTACTAGGTTTAATAATCAATTTGAGACTGCTGACTGGTCCCCACAATGTAGGTGTGGGTGACTTTTACCATCCCTTTGGTAAAAGGGGACATTTGGTAGAAAAACAAGAACACAGACGAAACTCTAGCTCTACAGAGCAATTACACACCAAACACTAAAATAAAGACATTTGAGATTTTCTCTTGCTGATGATGTGCACAATGACACATTTTGTTAGTAAGTTATGTAAATAATAGTTAGTAACGTAGTAAATAACTATGCTGGTTTAGGGTGCATAAAATCAGACATCAGTGATTAGTTTCTTACTGATAAACAGACAAACACAGCCCCTTCATATCTTACTGTGTCTGACAGATATTCATCAAATAAACAAATCAAATAAATAGCATTGAACTATCATAGTCAAAACTACAGCAGGTCTCGTGGTTTGGCAAAGTTAAAAACTAACTGAAAATCCTCCAAAAACTAACACAGACCAGTATGACCAGGCTGGGAGAGCAGGGACAGCTCAGTCTGGTTTAAAGGGCATCAGCAGGACCAGTGAGAAAAGAGACAATTTTACTGTTACAGCCTGAATGTGTCAATCTGACAGCAACATTCTTCCTGTTAAGCACAATGTCGACAGATGTCTGACTGTCTGATTTTAGGACGCTGTCGAATGGATCGGGTAAACAGAATTAAACATAGAGAATCAGTCCTCATCACATTATCACAGCAGCATTTCTCCTCTGACAGAGCTTTTCAAGTCTGCTGACACAGAACCTTCAATTTAATGCCCCACTGCCTGTTTAAATGTCACGTCATTGTTTAATGTCTTATATGAAATCACCTGCATTTCAGAATGGAGTGATACAGGATGACTGGAAGTATTTTCACCTTCATTTTCACCACAGACATTTCAGAGAGGTTTTAAATAAAGATTTCAAAGCCATGAACAGAAATAACCAGGAAACACAAAATTGTTGTACAAACTACACAATTGTTGAAATAATATACACGCACACACATACATATAGATGTGTGTGTGTACTGGAATATGTGGTTTACGGGGACAAGTGTGTAAAATTACATTTATGATAATGAAAAAATGCCTTACAATAAATAAACTAAATGGCTTAAAACATATTACATGGTGTTTTTTTATAAATGATGACAAAAGGTTTGTATGAGTGTTAGGTTAGTTTCAGGGGTGGGGTTAGGAGAAAGGGATAGAAAATTTGATCAGCTCAGTACGAAAAGTTATTATATGCCTGTGGAGTCCCTGTAAAGCACATATGCGAGTGTGTGGATCTCTCTTCAGGGTTACAGATAGTGAAGTTTCTCACAGTGAATTCAGTAATGAAACATGATTTTGATTTTTTTTTTTAAAAAAGATAAAATCCCAGTGGCTTGTGGCATCTATTGTCACTGAAGATCAGACAGATCGGATAGATTTATGCCTTCTGTTCACTGAAATCTGTTTCTCAATGCAGAGAAAGTGGTTTGGGTGTAACCCACCATCAGGGAGGCAGTTCTCTGGGTCCATCGCTTCCTCTGCCATCTCAGAATATTCTTCCTCCTCCTCGCCGGGTTTCCTAAGGTCAACTGTGCTGCCCTCTGATAGGCTGGTGTCATCACTCTGAAAAACAAGAGAACCAATCAGACCAGCTGGGCTCCCACACTTTCTGACCAACTCATTTGACCTCACCATTATCTTTCCAGTTATTTGTGAACAGCAGGTTTTAAAAAATCATTGTGACTTAGGCCAAACTGGTAACCAGTTAACAAAAAATGGTAAAAAAATTCATTACAGTTTGAAAGCAAGATTTTCAAATATGTTGTAAAAATTTAGGGCATAACAGTAAAAAAGTAGTTTAGCTGCATTTCACTAATTTCTATGACCTTTAATATTTTATTAATTTTCTTGACTTATCATCTTAAAAAGTCAGACTCTTCCAAAGAATGAATTGCAGAAGACAGTCTGCAGTCAAAGGAGAATAATCCGAATCGTAAGTCAGTCCTGAGAACACTATCAAGTGTTGGATAAAGCACTGCTTTCTTTGTGTGTATTTCCTCTGGTACTCCAGGGTTTGTGTGTCTCCTGTGGACTACAGAGCGTGTTTGAATAATGGTGTGAGATACTGATGTAGCTGTTCAATGAAATTTAAAACAGACTCCCCTCTGACAGAGAGAGACAGAACATCACTACTGCATTGCTCACACACTCTTCTACAGGAGGACAATAACTGAAACATTAAAGACACATTTCTTTTGTAGCTGTTCATTTGTATACATCTATATGCTACAGATACTCCTAACATAAATCCTGTTGATACGGCTCAAGGGTGGAGACAAATGTCTGAAAACTGCTCTCTATCAGGCATAAAAATGTTCCTCTCCTAATATCATGTGACTAGCATCAGCAAATGACGATTAACCACTGTGACACAATAAAGTTTAAATTCAATACTCATGTAAGTAAATACACTCACTCATCACATTACACACAGACTGCAGAGGAAGAAAATGAGAAAAGAAAGTGAAAGTACAAATGATGTGCCTTATTACTGACACAAGAACACATTAAAACAATGAAAATGTTTTCTGCCACAAGCACAAAGAAGCTGAAACAGGCTCACGACTGCACATCACACTACCTCACCTTTACAATCACAGCAATCTTTACAGTAAGAATGCTTCCATATGATCTACTGCAGGATTACTGGTGGATATGGAATATACAGGTGTGCTGTATATATAGTTTACAGGTGGATATTGAATGTACAGGTGTGCTGTATATATAGTTTACAGGTGGATATTGAATGTACAGGTGTGCTGTATATATAGTTTACAGGTGGATATTGAATGTACAGGTGTGCTGTATATATAGTTTACAGGTGGATATTGAATGTACAGGTGTGCTGTATATATAGTTTACAGGTGGATATTAAATATACAGGTGTGCTGTATATATAGTTTACAGGTGGATATTGAATATACAGGTGTGCTGTATATATAGTTTACAGGTGGATATTGAATATACTGGTGTGCTGTATATATAGTTTACAGGTGGATATTGAATGTACAGGTGTGCTGTATATATAGTTTACAGGTGGATATTGAATGTACAGGTGTGCTGTATATATAGTTTACAGGTGGATATTATAAGTGTGCTGTATATATAGTTTACAGGTGGATATTGAATGTACAGGTGTGCTGTATATATAGTTTACAGGTGGATATTGAATGTACAGGTGTGCTGTATATATAGTTTACAGGTGGATATTGAATGTACAGGTGTGCTGTATATATAGTTTACAGGTGGATATTGAATATACAGGTGTGCTGTATATATAGTTTACAGGTGGATATTGAATGTACAGGTGTGCTGTATATATAGTTTACAGGTGGATATTGAATGTACAGGTGTGCTGTATATATAGTTTACAGGTGGATATTGAATATACAGGTGTGCTGTATTGTGCTGTATAGCACAGTTTACAGGTGGATATTGAATATACAGGTGTGCTGTATATATAGTTTACAGGTGGATATTGAATGTACAGGTGTGCTGTATATATAGTTTACAGGTGGATATTGAATGTACAGGTGTGCTGTATATATAGTTTACAGGTGGATATTGAATGTACAGGTGTGCTGTATATATAGTTTACAGGTGGATATTGAATGTACAGGTGTGCTGTATATATAGTTTACAGGTGGATATTGAATGTACAGGTGTGCTGTATATATAGTTTACAGGTGGATATTGAATGTACAGGTGTGCTGTATATATAGTTTACAGGTGGATATTGAATATACTGGTGTGCTGTATATATAGTTTACAGGTGGATATTGAATATACTGGTGTGCTGTATATATAGTTTACAGGTGGATATTGAATGTACAGGTGTGCTGTATATATAGTTTACAGGTGGATATTGAATGTACAGGTGTGCTGTATATATAGTTTACAGGTGGATATTGAATGTACAGGTGTGCTGTATATATAGTTTACAGGTGGATATTAAATATACAGGTGTGCTGTATATATAGTTTACAGGTGGATATTAAATATACAGGTGTGCTGTATATATAGTATATTTTTTTATTTTACAGGTGGATATTGAATATACAGGTGTGCTGTATATATAGTTTACAGGTGGATATTGAATGTACAGGTGTGCTGTATATATAGTTTACAGGTGGATATTGAATATACAGGTGTGCTGTATTGTGCTGTATAGCACAGTTTACAGGTGGATATTGAATATACAGGTGTGCTGTATATATAGTTTACAGGTGGATATTAAATATACAGGTGTGCTGTATATATAGTTTACAGGTGGATATTGAATGTACAGGTGTGCTGTATATATAGTTTACAGGTGGATATTGAATGTACAGGTGTGCTGTATATATAGTTTACAGGTGGATATTAAATATACAGGTGTGCTGTATATATAGTTTACAGGTGGATATTGAATGTACAGGTGTGCTGTATATATAGTTTACAGGTGGATATTGAATGTACAGGTGTGCTGTATATATAGTTTACAGGTGGATATTAAATATACAGGTGTGCTGTATATATAGTTTACAGGTGGATATTGAATATACAGGTGTGCTGTATATATAGTTTACAGGTGGATATTGAATGTACAGGTGTGCTGTATATATAGTTTACAGGTGGATATTAAATATACAGGTGTGCTGTATATATAGTTTACAGGTGGATATTGAATTGTATAAGGTGTGCTGTTTACAGGATATTAAATTACGGTGTGCTGTATAGCACAGTTTACAGGTGGATATTAAATATACAGGTGTGCTGTATATATAGTTTACAGGTGGATATTGAATGTACAGGTGTGCTGTATATATAGTTTACAGGTGGATATTGAATGTACAGGTGTGCTGTATATATAGTTTACAGGTGGATATTGAATGTACAGGTGTGCTGTATATATAGTTTACTGGTGGATATTGAATGTACAGGTGTGCTGTATATATAGTTTACTGGTGGAGTTGCTTGTATATCTTCTTTCCTTACATGATTTGTCTCCATGGAGCTTTAAAGAACTGCTGTTTGTTTAAGCATTGAGCATTTGAGCATTTCTGTGACCTCGCCTCGCCACAGTGCAAGATAATAAATTTAGCGTGATGCTAATGTGCACTTGCAGGTGGAGTATGCACTTTTAAGTCTGTAATAATGCAAATTAATACTTAGCTAAAGTATGATTTGCAGGATGCAGCGATGATGTCATGTCACTCACTGGTTTAGGCTCCTCCCTCTCTTCTTCCAAACTCTCGCTAGCATCATCCTCCTCCTCTTCCTCCTCTTCTGGAAACTCCATGTCTGACTCCCCGGGTGCGATGGGCACGCTGATGGTCAGGTTGGGGTTGGTCATGTAGCTGTCTTCCTGGCTCTTGCGTTCGATGACTCCAGCGGCCCTGTTCCCCTCTCCCCAGTGTGCCTGCTGGCTGAGGCACTTGAGCTGTAGCATGGCTTTGGTCTCCTTCCCCTTCTGTCGCCGTCGCTTGAGGTTCCCATTGAAGAAGTCGCAGACGGCCTGTCGCAGCCACAGTATTCCATACTGGATGCGAGCTATGGCGATCTGCAGGTTGTTCATCTCACCATCTTCGTCTGGAGCCGAGAGGTTGTCTGCGCTGAAGGAGCTGAGGAGCAAGGCCAAAAACAGGTTCAATACCTGAGGAGAGAGAAGAACATGAAAGAAGACCATGAGAGAAAGGAAAACAGCATGAAAATGTTGATATGGAATATTTTTATCTTAGTATTGATAACCCCCATGGTACAATCTGGGGTCTCATCTTAGGCATTTTCATATCAATGACATGTGATTTAACAAATATTGACAAAATTTTCATTCTTGGGTGAGAGCTTTGCTCCCGTCGGGTTCCTGGTTTCAACACCTCACGCAGCCAGCATGCTCATTCCCCATCATTATTCTTCCCTTTCTGATGTTGTGTAGGAAGTTTCCTGATGTACGTTCACCAGCACTTTGTACTTTATTCCTGTTTATTTACTTTATTTCAGACAGAAGTGCATTTCCTGCACATCCAACTTTTCTCACATCCAAGATTCTTGTTTAAATCACTCAGTTTGGATCTGTGGTGTCACATATACTGACACGGGCAGCAGGCGCAGCGTGAGTCCTGTAAACAGCAGGTGACATGGGGAACTGGTTTTAAAATGTCACATCTACGGCCTACATACTCAGAGGGGTGGTGCGGGCAGCTCGAGTGTGTGAGTACAGCATGCTTTGATTAGACACACAGCGAGGGCCCGTATTTTGATAATCAACTCTAACTTTGCAAGCAGCTACAATTTCCTGTTAATATTTGTTCAGTTGCAGTTTATGAATGAAAGAAGCCAATCAAAATTATTAAATCTATAATGCTCAGAATTCCCTTCCCCTGAGGAAAGTTCAATTAAACCCATGAACTTCAGTTTTAATGTGAGACTTCACACAAAACACCATTTAATATATTTTGTTCATGAGAGAAAGAACATTACAGTAAACTGTCCTCTGACATGGGCCATTTCTCTCAGCTCAAAGACAGATTTCACTAAGCAAGTTAAAGTTAGTCAAACTGTCAACAAGTTTATTTTTTCCACCTAAATAATAACACATTCAAATGAGTGGCACAGAA